>JAPPVO010000029.1:1288775-1812397 GCA_030407325.1 Camellia japonica
CCTGGAGGGATACTACCAAAGCATCATTGTGCGGGTGTTGGACCATATCTAGGTCGGCTTCTGTGAACGCTATCACTGGGCCTTGGCATTCTTCAGCCCGAGGTCTTTTCAGCCCTACCTGGTTGACGTGCTGTAGGTGTTTGACCCTCTGTGTCTCCCCCTTAAGTCGTTTTCACTCACCCTTGAATGGATCACATTAACCACCCGAGGTCCGCCTACAGGTGGTTGCTGTGCTGGGGGAGGCGGGGCTGCTGGTGCTTGAGGCAAACGTGCCTGTGCTTCTCTTGTCTTGGCCTCATCCACTAGGTCTCTCAGATGGCCTAGCCTCACAAGATCCTCCAAATGTGCTTTAAGGGCTCTGCAACCCTGAGTTGGGTGCCCTTCTTCATTGTGGTAAGCACAACGCCTACCAAGATTCCTCCCCATAAACTCTCCTGGTGCCATTGCTGGCGCTCTGAAGTAGGGTTGATTCCGAATTTGGTCAAGAACTTTTTGGACCGGAATTCGGAACACCGTTGTTACTGCCTGTTTGGCTCTCAACTCTGTCTCTTGTTTGTTGGGTGCATTGTTACCTCGGCCTCGCTTCGGCGAGCCGTGGTCTTTTTCTTGCTTTGTCTCCTTACTCCTCGATGTATCTTCCTCGGCTCTGGCATACTTCTCAATTCTCGCCATGAGCTCTTCCATGCTCTTTGGCAGTGTCTTTGCCAAAGATTTCCGCAGTGAACAATCATCCTTCAGGCCGTTCTTAAAAGACACGACCGCCACCTCCTGGTTGCATTCAGGTATACGATTGAACACCTCGTAGTACCTTTTTGCATAAGCCCTAAGGCTTTCGTCTTTGCTGATCTTCAGAGCCATCAATGCATCCACCCTCAATGGCTGCAGTTTATTTGTTATGAACCTGGCCACAACATCTCGGCCAGACCTTCCCAGCTCTTCACGCTTCCTTTCGGTGATTTGTGGAACCAGTCTGATGCGATCTCCCCGAAGGATGAAGGGAAGACTTTGCAGAGCAACGGCTCGTTCCCACTGTATAGTGCCATTGAATTCAAAAATAATCCAACATGGAAGTTAGGGTCTGACTTACCATCATATATCTGGAACCTCGGCATATTGAATCTTTTCGGCGCGACGAATCTATCCAATTCCGCCGAGAATGGCGTCCTCGGCTTAACCGGGGAGGTTACTTCGGCTCCGGCATTCTCCCGCTTCCTCTTGAGATAATCCCTCAAGTCTTCCTTACTTCTCCCTGCAGCCCTGCTGTCGTCGGACTTCATTCTTTTCGGCGCACTACTCTCGGCCTCCTGATGGCCCCTTTTTGATCCTTCCCCGCAGGATGCATCGAAGCACAACAACCGCCCCGAAACTTGCCGATGTTCTTTGGGGTCTGCTTCCTTCTCGCGACATGTCCCTCGGGACTCTTCTCTTCTCGGCTCTTCTCGGCCGACGTCTCTGGAGGGTCGGTGGGTGTGCCTTCCACTCTTCGCGTGCTGAGGTGCTGCGGGGATTTTTCTTGCGTTTGCTGCTGGCATCGGTGTGTCCTGCAGCGGGTAGGGCGGCTGCATGACGCTATTTTGCATCATGAAGTTGACGACCGACTGAAGGTCTGCCAACTTGTTGCCATCTCCTTTACTTCTTCGTCCCTCCTCAGACATCTGTCTTTCCAAGTCTGAAGGTCGTCCTCGTTATAGTACCTTCCCTTGTCCGCTCTCTTTGATGCGTCGCCACCTTGGCCAACGTCTTTCTCTGCGTGATTCTGATCACACTCTTCTTCGTTGTGGTCTCCTTCTCTAGTGTTAGGGTCGACGGGTCTTCCACCCCCAACAGGAGTGTCGTTCCCAATCCTTTCCCTCTGCGAGTTACTGGCCATCTATTCTTCTTTCCTTCCCACAGACGGCGCCAAATTGTGTGAGTGTTTTTCCGATCACACTGCCCTCCTTAGTTATCCAGCTGTAGAACACAGGCAGAGTAGATGGCACCTTGTAATCTGCACAGAAAGAAAAGGCACCGGCGGTGGCTCTTCCACCCGGGGGCACTCCGACGATCCAGTCAGTATCTCTCAAAGATAAATCAAGTACTTAAGTAACTGCTCAAGACTTCAAATTGCGTACCTTAGACCCGCCGGGGGTGCCTCTCTTTTATAGTAGAACTCTCGTCTCCTCGTCCCCACTACGCCACTAACACGTTCTGTTTGGGTCCCCACTACGCCACTAACACGTTCTGTTAGGATTCTCCCGGATATATAGGGATAAACTCTACCGGAGTCTTATCCTTATATCCGTTTGTTTCAGACTCCGATATCTTCGGAGATAACCTCGGCAACTCCGGGGTAACCTCGGCTAACTCCGAGATCACCTTGGCACAACCACCAGGACACGTGGCACGTCGGCTGACACGTCGGCGTCACCTTGCCACGTGTTGGTATCTCTGAAAATATATCCCCACAAAACTATACAATAAAAAGAAACAGAGTAAATTGAGAAACAAATACATATGAATTAGAAACTTTTAATCTATATAAAAATATAAAAATAGAGACCAAGTTTATTAAAATGTACTATATATTTACATGTGATCATTTTAAAAATAGAAAAGTATAGAACAGGTTTGTTAAATTAAAAATCAAAATAAAAAGTAGCATATGTTTACATGTGACACTTTAAAAATATAAAACAATAAAATAAAGTTATAAAATAGATAACAATATGAAAAATTAAGACATAGTAAGAATGAAATTTTAATTAATAATATATATTATTTAAGGTAAAAATTGAACATTTAAATATATATCTACAACAAATTAAAGTGAAAATAGATATGATAACAAAATGTATTATATAGATATATAGAGATAACAAACATATTCCATCCATCGTTGGTAAGATCATCTCCACTCTTTGAAAAAATTGTTTAAAAAAAATTCTCGAATATTTTCAGCAAATATCCATCAAATTTGAAATATTCATCAAATCAAGGAAGAGTTAATTTTTTTTTTTTTTAATCAAATTTGGTTGGTGAAAAGTGAAATTTGGGATATATCCCATCGTACTCTATGAAAAAGTTTTTAAAAAAAATTCTCAAATATATTTATTTATTTATTTTTATCAAATTTGGTGAGAAGTGAAATTTGGGATGAGAAGGTATTTTTTACAAAGATTTGGATAAAAATTTGATGAAAAGAAAAGAAAGAAAAGAAAAGAAAAAAATAGACAATTTTGTGGTTGAAAATGGACAAACAATTTAGCAGGGAGAATATTACAAATACATTAAAATGGCGTTGGCTTCTGTCCAGTCCTTAATCGGACTGGATTGTACTGTTGGACCCGTGGGGGCCCACCACGGGTCCCGTTTTGATAATCTGAACCGTTCAATGTGTAGAACTCGTCGAGTACTATAAGCTTATAAAAAATCACGTTAATCGGATATCTGTAGCTATGTAATCAAATCAGATTTTTGTCAACTGTTAATTTATTCACCGTCCATTTTTTTTTTATACAAAACTGATTTGATCACATAGCTACCAATATCCAATTAACGTTATTTTTTATAAACTTATAGTACTCGACGAGTTCTACACATTGAACGATTCAGATTATCAAAACGGGACCCGTGGTGGGCCTCCACGGGCCCAACAGCACGGTCCAGTCCGATTAAGGACTGGACAGAAGCCAAGCCCCAGTCCATTAAAAACAACCCGTGAAAATGGAATAAAATAAAAACATAAACAATAGTCCATTTAAAAACGTTTTCATTATGTTTAAAAACAAAAAAAACACTATTATTGTCCTTAAATTGTTCATAAAACTTTTATGTATTAAATTGAAGATGGAGAATGCACTAAAAATTAGTGACTACCAAAAAAAATTTAAAAAAAAAAAAAACCCATAAAACAGAGGATAATTCACGAACTAACTTCTGGTTTAGTATTCCCAAAGTTCGAAATCAACAAGGATTTGCTAATTAATATGCAACGATACGTTTTATTGAAAACCCAGAACTGTTATTTCTCAAATTGAATACAGCGAGAGAGAGAAGCTAGTACAGGACAAAGATTTAGATGATCCGCATAACATATCAAAATTATACACAAATAACCTACATGCAACTGTGTACATGATAGATAGATAGATAGATAGATCAAATGAAATGGAATCAAAAGAGAGAAACCTGGGGAAAATGGAGAGTGAACAAAAAAAAAACAAAATGAAAAATGCCAAGGAAAAACAAAAGGTTAAACAAAAAAAAAACAGGTTAATTTTGTAACTTCTGGAAGGCCGAAAATTTCGTCCCCCAACATTCAGTCTTTATATATAGGAAGGATAATTTTCTTCTCCTCAAAAATCTAGTTGAAAGAAATTTTCCCACCACCCAATCAAGAACACCCGTTCGGAGAAAACCCGACCCGGGAACCCGGCAAATCGTACACGACCCGGAATCCCTGTTGCTGGATGTTCCCAATTATGGATAACCCGCTCATACCTGCAAATGCAAAGCAAAAGGTTCTCTTGCTATCCACCGGAATCAGATAATTCGCCGCTGGCAAAAGCACTCAGCACCGACGAAGTGAAGCACCACCGTCGGAACCCTAAGCTCCGACTTCCCCGATAGATCGAAGCAGGTATCTAAGAGCGAAAAGCCGGGTGCTTGTTTCAAATCGGACGCTAAGGATAGAAAAGCGTTTCGGAACGCTGTGTAAGCGGGTTGGGTCAAGCGGGTCACGGAGGTGCCGGAGTCAATGATGACGCCGCCGTTGCCAGCGGCGTCGAGCTTGAATTGCGCCTCGGTGATGCCCTTGACCCGAGATCCGCCGACGCTGATTCCGGTGAGACCGACGTAGTAGAAAGTGTCGATTCTAGGGTTTGTGAGTAAGGGAGTGAAGACGTGGTTCGAGAAACCGCCGATTCGCCGAACATGATTGAAGATGGTTGAGACGAAGCGGACTGGTCGACCAAGCAGTAGGAGGATTTCCGGCCGAATCGCCGACCGGTCTGACTCGGAAACGATAACTTTCCCCGGCCTAAACCCAATAAACCGGCCACGCCGATGAACAAACCATTGCTGTCATGACCGCAACCGAGAGCAACGTTCTTTACTCTTGTCCCTCGAAATGTGAGCGTTTCGGTGGATAATTCGCCGGCGGTGAACGATCCGTCGCCGTACTCGACCCAATAGAGGCACATTTTGCGATTGCAGCTTCGCAAATCGAGTTGGAGACAGAGCGGAGACCCACATTTGACGCCGACGAAAGTCGCCGATTTCTTCGGATTGAAGCGAGGGTCCGACTGAGGGTAGCATTGGTTGCAAGGAAGGCATTGGCTCCAGACGACGTCGCTCCCAGTGTCCAAAACCATGTATGAATATTTGGGTGGAGTGTCGATGCCTAGGCGAGTGAAATACTCGCCGCTGCCTTGGGCAAGGCCAGAGATGACGGAGCTGCTGAAGTTGGTAGCGCGGCGGAAGATGGCGAAGGACCTGGAGGCGTCGCGTTGGAGGCAGAGGTGGAAGAGGGATTCGGCAGTGGAGTTGGAGGAGAGAGAGTCGCGGTGGTGGAGCTGGAGAGAGAGGAGGTCTGGGAGTTGGGTGGTTGTGGGATTTGAGAGTCTTGTTGGGTGGTCGATGAAGAGAGGGTGTGTGGATTGGGGAGAGAGGTTACAAGTAAGGTCTAGTATTCAAGAGCGGTGGAGATAAAAGAGAGGAAGAGGAAGGAAAAGACAATGAGTACGAGTATGGTGGCTCTTGATGCCATTTTAGAGAGAGAGAGAGAGAGAGAGAGAGGGCGATTGGGAGAGAAACATAGGGGTTTAGGAGTATGAATAATGGAGACAAAGAAGACAGAGCGAGAGAGTGTGTGGGGAAGACGCGGTTCTGGTTTGGAGTAATTTGTGCGGGCGACAGGATCCTCTAGAGTAACCCTCTAGAGTGATCTCCTAAAGTGGATAATCTGGCGGCTCTGCTTAGTCCTCACCAAAACGACGTCGTTTTGGTGAGGATTTTCAAAAAAAAAAAAAAAACAACAACAACAGATTTGGGGATTTCAAACTTCCCCCCAGGAAGAAACGAAACGAGAGAGTGAAGAAGAGTTAGAGAGGCCGATACCTGCATCCCCGTCGCCCCGCTGTCGCCGCCGTCGTGCCGTCACCACTGTCCTGCAGTCGCCGTGGCCGTCGCCCCTGCTCTGCTCCAACCGATTGAAACGTATATAGGTATAGTTCTTACATACAATGTTTAAATATATGTTTTAAGTTCGATTTTGTTTTTTTTGGTCTCTTCTAAATCGAAGTTTCTGAATCTGAATCGAAGTTTCTCTTAGGCTAGAATTCATGTCTGTAAATTTAACAATCAATTCCATGTTTGAGTTCAGAAATCACTGTGGGTTTGTGTCTGAATCGAAGTTTCTCTTAGGCTAGAATTCATGTCTGTAAATTTAATAATCAATTCCATGTTTGAGTTCAGAAATCACTGGAGCAATAAGATGGTAACATATTTTAATTGAAACATATTTAGATATTTTTAATTAAATTTAGGTAACATATTTTTAATTATATATTTAGAACAATAGTTTAGATATATATATATATATATTTGAATTCGATTCTCTTTTTGCTTCATTATTATTGAATTAATTGAAGTATTATTTTGTGCTTATCATTTACGGTGTCACATTAGTATGTTTACTAGAAGTAGGTATCTGGTTGATTCTAATGTGTGTGTGCGTACATGTATGGATGGAGTTATCATTTTCCAGTACAGAACAATATGGTTGGAATTGGATGCTTCAAATTATTTTGAAAAATACTTGCTTAAAAAATAATTATTTCATACCCTAATTTTTCTTTTACAGTTCCTTGTTTGATAACTAAGAAGCAATGAGAGGGAGGCTCTATTCTGGTGGCACAACTAGATAACTTATCTAAAAGTTACATAACTTACTTATCTTAATTGCCACTATCATAGTTATGTTTGATGTCTATTATTATTGTGGAGTTCTACATTTCAGTGTGTTCAGTATGTTGCAGAGACAGTTCTCTTTGAACTTTGTAATCCAATCAACAATAAAAATGAATGACAGGAGACATGCCCTCTTTCATTTTTGTTTCCATGCACTTTTAATTGCATTTCTAAACCATTTCCTGATCAATAATGTTCCTTGTTTCTTTATATATATTCAGGTGGTACATTTGTTATTCGTTGATTATCTTATTCAGTTTGTATACAGTTTTTATGCTAATATTGAGCATTTCTTTATTTTTTAAGTGACTTGGCACATTGATATGGAACCTAACAATCATGAGAATGACGGGGGTGAGTGTGATTGGAAGCCTAGAGTTCGCATGACATTTGATACAGAACAAGAAGCATATGATTTCTATAATACTTATGGAGGAAGGTTGGGCTTTAGTATTAGAAGGGGTTATGTAAACAAGAGCAAAGAGGGGCAAATCACTTCAAGGCAATTTGTTTGTAATAAGGAGGGATTTCGGGTTGTCAACAAGCGAGATCCATTAACAAAAAATCCTAGGCAGGAAGTGAGGACTGGTTGTCAAGCCCGACTTGTCATTAAGTGGGATAGGAATATGCAGAAATTTTTTGTTAGTGATTTTGTTGAACAACATAATCATATCTTTATACCAACAGAATGTACGCATATGTTACCATCCCAAAGGAAGATATCTGCATCACAGGCAACCGAAATAGATTTAGCTGAAAAATCTGGAATCCGTCTTAATGCTGCATTTGAGCTCATGGGTAATGAAGTTGGTGGAAGGGAGTCACTTGGGTTCACAAAACTGGACCAAAAAAATTATTGAGAACGAAGAGGAAAACAGTTTAGCATATGGGAGGCAGGTAGCATTTTGCAATATTTTCGTGACAAATCATTGGAGAATCCATCTTTTTTTTACTCGGTCCTATTAGATAACGAAGAGTAGATTACAAACATATTTTGGGCCGATGCTCAGATGATCATGGATTATGGGCAATTTGGTGATGTTGTGACTTTCGACACTACTTACAAGTTAAATAGTGCACATAGACCATTTGCGTCTTTTGTTGGATTTAACCATCATAGGGAAATTGTGATATTTGGTGCAGCTTTGATGTATGATGAGACCGCCGATTCTTTTGTATGGCTTTTTAGAAGATTCTTGGAGGCAATGTCAAGTAAGGCTCCAAAAACAATTTTTACAGATCAGGATGCTGCAATGGCTAAGGCCATACCTATTGTCATGCCTAACACAACCCACCGCCTTTGCACTTGGCATTTGATGCAAAATGCATTAAGGCATGCAAATTCTATCTTCAAGGATAAGGCGATGAAGGATAAGGGGATGAAGAGTGTTTTATACACGTTTATGTACGACATTGAGGATGAGGAAGAGTTTCTGTTAAAATGGGAGGAAATGCTTGACAAGTATGAAGTTTTTGCTTCATGATTGTTTTCATTTACTGTTTTGGAAACCCTATATTGTTTAACATTTCTTCCATTTACACTCATGTTTAAACTAATCTCAGGCTCTAAGATTATATTCCATTAATGTAGTGGGTATTAATTTGTGTAGCTCTGTGTCATTGTTTGCCAATCCTTGAAATACAGTTAAACTGTTGCAAATTTGCTGAAGTAGAGTTGAACTCTTGATTTTTTTGGCATGTTTCATCATGATATATGTTTGCCAATCCTTGATATTATACAACATTCAACATTTCAACAAAGGTGTTGACCACTTTTGTGAGAAAGGTACTTCAATGAACAACCTGAATTTAAGAAACCTGTTATACAACATTGAACATTTCATATAATACAGCAACCTGTTATACAACATTCAACATTTCAACATTTTCAATAGATTTCAGAAACCTGTTATACAACATTTTCAACATTTCAACATTATTCAACATTTCAACATTCAACATTATTCAACATTTCAGAAACCTGTTATACAACATTCAACATTTCAACATTATTCAACATTTCAACATTCAACATTATACAACATTTCAGAAACCTGTTATACAACATTCAACCTGAAGTACTAGATTTCATAAACTGTTCATTCAACATTTCATCTCAATCAAACATGTTACACACTTGTTTTTGCAAACCATCAGATTTTTAAGCACCAAAAAAAAAAATCCAAAACCTAAGAACTGAGTCATTTACATGATAAAGTACAAAAATACACAAAATACAATGACATAAGTCATTGCCTTGAAAATCTTCTCAATCCTTTGAAGCCTTCTATCATGTTCACCAACCCTTCTCCTTAGATCATTTATTTCTTCTGTTCTTGAATCTGTCAGGGGTTCAGCATTGGCACAGATTGATGAGGTAATGTCGTCGTCGTCGTCGTCATCATCTGCGAACCACTTGAAGTAATTGCAGTGGTCGTTCATAGTCTACAATGGACAAGAATCAGTTAATCAATAAAAGGACAAATGAAATTTGTAAAAAGTAACAGATTCATTTATATAACAGGTACTTACATATTTTCTTGGGCAAACAAAATAGACACGTCCTTGATTTCCATTCGCATTGGTTTGTACAGTACGCACGGAAGCTGTTCTTCCACAATTACAAAACCTTGGCTTGAATCTTAAGTTTGTATTATCAATAGAAGATGAAGCCATTTTTTTTCTGTATAAAAAATACCAACATATTTCTAAAATGTCAAGAATTAAAGGCTGCTGATTTGTCTGCATAAAAAATTAAAACAAATTTTTTTCTCAAGAATTAAAGGCTGCTGATTTATTTCTCAAGAATTCAGAAATGTCAAAACTTAGACATTCTACTTGAATTTTCTAGCGCCTATTCCTCTTCTTGTGATTACTTGTTTTGGTATACTTTTTTCACTCTGTTTACTTAGTTTTGGTCCCTTTATTGCACACTGTTTAATGTATAGTAATCTCATTGAGTTGCTACTCAAGGACTCAGTTAATCAACTCATTACATATCTACATATACAATTTGAAGCATAATATAATCACATCAAACAGCATTAAAGAAGGAACAGGATCATACAATTTGAAGCATAATATAATCACATTAAAGAATCCAATGCTACGGAGATCCTGTCTAGAGAGCATACTAGCCCTTAGTCTTAGAGGATAAAATATACATATAAGAGAAAGAATCTCAACTTAATGAAGTTGATTTTTGCTCTAGTTGAAATTATTACTCCTTGAGAATAGTTGAAACCTCCATTTCTAAAAGTAGATCAATAGCTGGAAAATTAAAGGGATACCATTCTGTAAGTCTTGCTTTCTCAAAATATGAATGGGGATGCTTTCAAGGTTCCCACTAAGTTTAGATACCATGCTATATATAATGGCAATAACAATTACGCATGTAGATTTGTCGTAATATGCACAACTAGCTATGCTAATCATATATCATCTTCAGATCTTATCCATGGAGAAACCAAACTCCACTTCTTAAGAAAGTTTCAGTAAAAAGCCAATCTTAACTATCAATATGTTAACGATATGTTACAAATCAACTAATAAAGGAACAAGATCATACCACAACAGCAGAAAGTAGCCATTCAAACACCAAATATCAAACAAATAGCAAACAAATAGCCATTCAACCATATATTGTTTGACAAAAAATACTTTTTTGGGGATTGCATCCTTGTTCAGCCTCTTGTAGACGTCCCCGAACGCCCCGGGAGGGTTAGGTCCCGTTCCGTTCATTTTGGGGTCACTACAGTTCAAGGACTCAAATGTCACGGTTCTTAATCTTGAACCAAAGAGTCCAAATCCGGCAAATCGATTTTGAAAACAGATTTTTTTGAAAAGAAGTGCCAAACATGGACTGCTTTGCCAGATACAGAGTCGCCACCTAAATGTTTTTTTAATGGGAAATTTAGGAAACCCTGACTCGGTGCCAAAGGCCACGTGTCCGTCATCACCAAAGTTGCCTCGGCTCGGGAACTTGGGTACGATTGGGAAGGTCACTTCGTTAGCACCCCCTCGCCCGGTCAAAGACCGGCCTCTACTAACTATGATATCTGATTTTGAAAACATTGTGCGTTCTTATTCCGGTTATTAGCCTAGGTTACTATGTGATGCGCACAGCATACAAGTATAGACCGGGTCGCCTGAATTGGAACAAAACATTTCATGTTTATTTTTGAAAGATGGTTTGCTACCCGCAGGTAGGCTTAAAATGCAGATTTTGCCACCCTCGGGTGGGCTTAAAACACTTGATGAATTGTTCCAATCCAAATAACTCAACCTCCACCCACAGGCATTCAAGGCAGTTATATCACATAAGCAGTTAGCCTCATGGTAAGCATGCTATTCATGGCAGTCACTCACACGCATGCAAGGATGCTAAAGCATAAAACTCACCAAGTACTCCAAGCCAAAACAGAAGCTCATTAGAAATCCATGCATGATCCTAGATACACAGAATTGCCTAATGCAACACATGCAAAAATACAAACTATAGCAGGCTCGGCTATTCTAAACATGGCATATGGAATGCTACAGTTAACATGTATTCAACTTGGAATTGAAATACAAATACAGTTTATGATGCGCCGAGCCCGGTGCGTGCAAAACAGATGAATGAATGCAAACATGCTATCATACTGTATGCTAATTGAAACATGTCCTAATCTAACCATCATAAGCGAGTAAATAAAGGGAAGAAAGACGTGGGGTTGGAAGACATACATCACACTCACGCACACTTATTACAATTATGCCCTCGCGCAGAGGGTCCGAATAAATATACAGTCCCGAATGAAAGAATAGTACAGTCCAAATAATACAGTCCAAATAATGTACAAATTCCTAATTAATTTATAAATTAACTAAGAAAATAATAAAACTGGCATGCAAGCCAGGGACTGCCTTGATTCTGCTCCGGATGATGGAATGATGCATGTTTGGGCTGCTTTGCGCGGAAATCCACTGGAATGCCCCAATTAGCCTCTGTTTTGCAATGATTCTTGAAAAGCGCACCAAGCCTCGGAAGACCGCTGATTCTTGATATGCTGCAACAGAGAGCAGGAAAGGGGCATAGCAATGTATTTTCACAAATGTATGCATGTCTCGATCCTCGTACCACCAATCACGCATCTCGATGCATGATGGCTGAGGAGTCGAATTGCACAACTCAATATGAAATGAATGCATATGAAAATACAACAAAACCTAACTCCATCATGGATAATCCGGAGTGTCGGTGACTGGGGAATTGAGACACGTTTCGTCACTCGGAGTACGGAACGTACCTCGTTTCCCGTGCCCGGGCTAACTCCTATCCCGAACACGATGCAATATGCATGACATGCATGAAATGCAACTAAGATACAATCCTAACATACACAATGTTATGGAATGGCATACACGCTATACGAGGTAATACACAACCGAGCATACACAATGCTATGGATGAAATGGCATACGCAATGCAGTAATGGGCTTATACCAACATGAGAGAGACTCAGCCACACTCACATAGGAGGCCATCAGATGAAAACGAGACACCTCGAAATGCATGCATGCGTGCACGCAAACCGAGGACGGACCCTCAGGCACCGAAATGCCACTCTAATGAGACATGTCAAGGACATGGAATATGGTATGCAAACATGCAAAAATCAGTAGCAAAATGAGGGGGAAAACAGCCCGAAACCCGGTAAAATGAAACCTGATGCATGGAATGACCCCGAAACATGGATTTTGGTGCATGAAATGGCCTATAGCTATACGATGCATACATAATTTGAACATGCAATGAAAAGAAAGAAGCAAGGCAGCCCCGAGACAAGCATTTTTACAGTTCAAAGCATGGCCAAACAGTAAGCAAAAGTAGGGCTAAGATGGCATGCAAAAATGGCTCCGCAAAGGAGGCAACGAAGCAAGTGGTAGATGCAAAGCCCAAACAGAAAAATACCCTTCTACAATACTGAAGAGGGACCAAAAATATGGCTATTTACAGTAGATGACAAGCCCCAAATCAGTATACAAACATGCTCAAAATGCAATGCAAGATTAAGGCCATAAGGGGGCTATAACATGAAGTACACAAAAAATTCATCAAACAGCCAAAGACCCTTAATGAAACATGACAAGGGGGTCAAAATATGGCCACTCTCAGTTCTGATCATGGCCGAAAAACAGAAGCAAGATAAGCTAACAAAACATGCAAAAATGGGGACCAAAGAGGGGTATAATGGTAAGTGATACATGGAGGTCCCCAACAGTGTTGAGCCCTTCTTCAATGTTGAAGAGGGGCTCAAAATAGGCCTATTTACAGTTTACATCAGGCCCCAAAACAGATCACACACAAGCTAAAAAATATCATGCAAAATAATGGCATTCAAGAGGATAATGAAGCAAGTGCCAAAAAAAAGTTTCAAACTGCAATGATCCCTTAATGAAACATGGAATATAGCTCAAAAAAATTATATTTTCAGTTTTGGTCGGAGCTCAAAACAGCAAGCAAATAGGGCTAAGAAATGTTGCAAAAATGAGCTAAAAAAGAGGGAATTGGCACTCACCCTTGTAGACCAATCTTTGGTTGCTTCTTGGACCAAGTTGCAGCACCCTTAGCCTCTGAAAAACTCCCCAAGCTGCTGGAAATGGAGTAGTGGTGGTGGTGCTAGGTGGTGGTGTGAAAAAGGGGTAGAACTTGGAAGATTTTTGAAGGAAATGAGAGAGATGGAGGGAGATATGCATGCAAGGCTCAAAGCAATTTTTTTTCAACCCTAAAACCAGGTTTTTGCAGCTGGTTATGTAGACAAATGAGAGGGAGAAAAGGAGGGAAAAAGGGGAGGGAAATTGCATCAAGGTTCCCTCCAAAAAAGTTCCCTCCAGATACAGGTTTTGGAGGGAAAAACAATGCACAGCTGTAATGTACTCATCCTGAGGAAGCTGGCCGGCTAGGTAGTGGAGTTGCAGGTGGCCGGCCGGCCACCCCCCATGGCCGGCCCGCCAAGGGTCAAAATGGTCAAACTTAGTTTCTGGCCGGCCACCAGATATTGGTGTCCTCCCAGGTGTCCTCAACACAACCATGTGGTTCAAAATTGGCAACTGTAAGACAAGAGAGACAACAAGCTACTTTTAGGAGGGGTTCAAAAGGTTCAAGTTGAATTAATGGCTGGCCATATAATATTTGTGTCCTCCCATGTTCCCACAACACAAATATGGGGTTTGGGATTGAAGAAAGTGGCATTAGGGTGGTCAACATTGGCTTGGAAGTGAGAAAAACGGGCGTCGGAGGGCGACGGATGAATATAACTGGTTGCTAAAACAATTGCTGGCCTCCCACCCTTCTGTGACCTTCTTGGTGATAAAACAGAGGTACCTGCCAAAAATGAACGAAAACCGATGCAAAATAAAGGTTCCAGGGCCGAAACGCGCAGTCCGAGGTCCCGAAAACTGACTGTTAAGCACCGAAAGTGGCGTTCGACCACGAAGTGGGTCTCTCAGACCTCAGTGTCCCTCGAAAGGGAGTAAATGAGATGCATGCCAAAAACCGGAGCAATCGGAGATAGTTAGGCGGTCCCGAACCGAGGCACACGGCCTGACGGCTCCGAAAACCGAGAACTGGGCTCCGAAATGGGTAAAATGGCCTACGGCCACGAAATGTAGCCCACGGCCACTGAGAGATGATCTACTAGACCTCTCCCTCCCTTCAGGAAGAGAAACAGAGAAAACCGAGTCTGGTTCGCAAACCGAGGCAAGGCACAGAAGAGGGTTCGGAAGTCCGGAGGCAGGGCTCACGGCCGAGACTCTGAGACTTCTGAACGAGCACAATATGCAACATCACCGAGCGCTCAATCGGTGACGTCTGAGTCTTAAGGTCGGTAAAAAATGGGGTGTCTACACCTCTTTAGAATCTTTTGCTGTTAGTATTGGAGAACTTCTGACTCATTGCACCCTTCTAGAATTTTTTTTCGCATCATTAGGAATTTTATGGGCGTTCTCTAGTTAAATATATATAACAAACAATTATAGAATGTTAATCATTGGATTAAATAGACAACAGAGATAGGAACAACCACCTACATACTTATCTTCTACTACATAGGCTTTCATGTTAATCAATATGTAAATAAGTCCATGTGCAGGTTTAAATGTTATCTCAATACACAATCAACTCAACATTGATGTATTTATACACGCACTGTTCTAAGGTCATGTAGCAGAGGAAAAAGAAGTATGCTTTTCCATAAAGTGTTCCAACAAAACAAACTCGCTTAGTCTCAGTTTTTCCAAAAAAAATGAAGTATCATTTTAAATTAAAATTAACTACTACAAAAATCAAGGAAAACTTAGCTTACCGTCATATATAATGCACCTCCACCATAGGAAACAAAAAAGCAAACAAAATCCAACCCTAACACCAAATAGCAAACAACAGACCCTTATTTTGCTGAAATCTATCTTAGTTTGCTGAAATCCCAAACCCTAACACCAAATAGCAAACAAAATCCAACCCTAACTTTGTGATTTCAGGTTTACCTCAGATTCCCGTTCGTCCTCCGTAATCCCAAACCCTAACACCAAATAGCAAACAAAAATAGCAAACAAAATCCAACCCTAACTTTGCGATTTCAGGTTTACCTCAGATTCCCGTTCGTCCTCCGTCCTCCGTCGTGGTTCGTCGTCCTCCGTCCTCCGTCGTGCTTCGTCTGCCTCCGCCGCCGTTCGTCCTTTGAATCCCAAACACTCCTTTGAACTCCTTCGCACTCTCGCCGTCTGTATACATATCAAAAGGAATTTTGAAATCCCTTTTGAAATCCCCGAATCTGTTGTTGTTGTTGTTTTTTTTTTTTTTTTTTTTTTTTTTTTTTGAAAATCCTCACCAAAACGACGTCGTTTTGGTGAGGACTAAGCAGAGCCGTCCGATTATCCACTTTAGGAGATCACTCTAGAGGATTACTCTAGAGGATCCGCTCGCTTTGTGCGGAGTCCCATTCCGTACATTTTGTTAGACCGAGTCTAGTAGTGTAATAACATGGGGTTTAAAAATTAAAAAATGTTATGCAGCCTAAATAATTTATTAAATTTTTTTATCTATATAATGGCTACGTGTGGCTCTGTTATAATGATTAATATGCATAAATTATTCTAAAAACGATGATATTTTATTTGCTCTGAAAAATAGACCGTGGAGTTTTAAAATCAAATTTGTTAGGGCTTAGGTGTGGTGTTTGACATGTGTTAAAATAATATATATTTTTTTAAGGTATTATTTTATTTGAGTTATAATTATTTTATTTAAATTAGCTACTGAAGACAAGATTTGGACAGATTAAGACAAAAGATTGTGAACAATGTCAACGTAGGAAAATGAGTAGACACACAGAAATAATGATTCAGTTAGTAACAGAATGCAACATAAAATGGCTCTGACACCAAAAGGGACACAGAAGCAAGAATGAGGAAATAGCACTAAAATAACAATAAAAGCATATTAATAAAGCAGTTTAAATTAACATAAAATAATAAACTTACAATTGTTTACTGGAATGAAACAGACAGCTCTTCAAAATACATAACTTGAAAACAAACTTGAAAATAAAGTTACAGATATAGCTATTTTTGAAGAATGAATGCTCTCTCAAATTCTTTCTAACTCTGTCTAACAATTTTCTAGGTTCACAAATTTATAAGCAAAATAAAGTAACTATACAGCATGTGACTAGTGGCTGGAAGAGCATGATGGAACACATGGGTGCTGTTTGAACTTTCGGCCAAATGACTAAAGTTGATAGAAACTTTTGACTGTGATGACTTTGGCTTTTACTATTCATAGCTTTCGGTGGCATGTGACTGATGGAAATCAATATATAGACAAAATAGCAGTTTTTCTCAAAAGATGAGTAGAGAGTGAAGCTATAATGCATATATATAGAATCTAATGTTAACTGGTTGAACAATTGACTAGGCATATGGATCCTGAGCATCTTGAAATTCGGGTCCATATGGATTTTGAGTAGTTGATCCTTCAAAAGAGTTTGAACTGTCTGAACCATCTTCTGAACTGCTGTTATCCGAGTCTGACTTGGCTTGGGCCATGAGGAGACGAGCCATTTGGAGGAGCTCATCTTTAGATGACTTGGACTTGGGCTTTGTCACGACCCAAAGCCGCCCCTATAGGTTTGGTACCGTAACCGGCCAGTAATCCGTGGATTACCTACGGCCTCCAACAGAATGACAAATAGTAAGGGGCTGCGGAAGCAAATACATAAAGTAAACAAGGTCCAATGAGCTATGATGACGTACATGGGACAGAAAATTCAAAACTTATTTATATACATAAACATGCTAGTCAGGTACACCCATGTGTACAAAATATTTACATAAGTACATCCCAAGATCCAACTTAACAAAACAAGTACAAAAGACTAACATGAGGTGCAAAACTGCCATAGCATCGGGTTTCGGGCGGAACCTCCTCGGGAGGCGCAACAGGTGGCTGACCAAAAACAAAACGGAGGGCCATCAACTCTGGCCAGGGTCTTGTGCCTTCTCACCTACATATATAATATAAACTGTGAGCGAAAGCCCAGTGAATAATAATAGAGTAAAGGAGTTTAATGAATGAGTCTGTACAAATTTAGAATCATGATGCGACACATAGCATGTTCATAATTGCTCAACTATATCGAATACATAAGTCATGTCAGAACATACACAGTTCAACCGTTAGCGCTACAACTCAGTGTAAAGCATTAAATGGTAAACTTGTCAGTTCCATAAAGGAACCTCCGGCCGGGCACATATAACTTGTCAGTTTCATAAAGAAACCTCCGGACTGGGTATAGCATAACTTGTCAGTTCCGTAACGGAACCTCCAGCTGGGTACATATAACTTGTCAGTTTCTTAAAGAAACCTCCGGACTGGGAACTTGTAAACTTATCAGTTCCATAAGGAACCTCCAGCCGGGTACATATAGCTTGTCAGTTCCATGAGGAACCTCCGGACCGGGAACTTGTAACATACTGAAATCATAGCATAATGTCATAAACGCTTGTTATTGTTGGACAATCATTCATAGTAAAAACATAATATTCCATTTAACAGATCATATTTCATATACTGAAAATAATTTAACTTGAACATAACTTTACTAAGTTATTACTCACAGTGGGCGTTGAAATAGATAGACAGAGTCAAAAGGGTCAAACAGTTTGCGGCACGTGACCTACATAACACATCACGGATACACACTTGAAACACGCAATTAAATTGTACAAAACTTACATCAATGATTCTAAGTGTGTACCTAACCTCTTATCCTTATTATGGAGCCTTAAAAGTGGCCTAGAAATGCCTAGGATGGAATGGGGATGCAATTATGCCTTAGAAAATACTTTTCACAAGTTGTTGAAAATAGGGGTCTCGCTCAAGCGAGCCTTCCTTAGCTCGAGCGAGCCTGCAAAATCAAAAGGGTTAGCTCGAGCGAGGACTCCTTCGCTCGAGCGATCTGCAAAGATGAAAAAGTACTGGTTGCTGATCTTTTCTGCTCGATGCTCGCTTGATGCTCGCTCGAGCGTGAGACACAGCTCCTCGCTCGAGCGTAGGTCTCTTCGCTCGAGCGTGCGTCTGCGTGCACCAAGATTCTGAGAGCTTGAAATTTACGCTCGACCACCATTTCTTCGCTCGAGCGGAGCTCTGAACAAACGATGGTCGCTTGAGCGAGGAATCCTTCGCTCGAGCGAGTAAGCCAAATTCTGGAATTTCCAGATTTGCCTTCCAAGTTCGAACCAAGCATTCACCAACCCAAAACTCAACCTCTTGGGCCCAAATTCTGGAAAACACTTTAAACTCAAAGTACATCAAGTTTCAAAAGCCAATTTGTAAATTCAAGGGCCAAGAGTGAGTCAATTTGAGCACCACTTCCATAAATCTTCAAAAACAAGGTTTAAACACACATGCATGAGTTCAATTCCATTTCAAAGCTCCAAAACATGCTCCAAGGCAAAATTAAACTTAGAATTTTGTTGAATTCATGGGCTACAACTTGAATGTGGCCTTGCATGTAAAGAATGTACATGAAAACTTTTCAAAATAGCATGATATGAGCATGCATGCATGAGTTAGCTCCCAATTCAACATATTAAACCCCTTCCTAACCTTAATCACCCAACTATCCAAGAATTATGCAAGAATAATCTAAATTCTAGTTCTAGAGGATGAATTCTCTACCTTAACTCTTCAATGTCAAGCTTAGAAGCTCTAGTTTGCACACCACCCTTCAATTCTCCAAGTTTTTAGCCAAAACTCTTGTTGGAGCTAAGTTTTCCTCCTCTCCCTATTTCTCTCCCACGTTGGTCTCACAAGAAGATGAAAGCAAAAAATGTTTTAAGATAAGTCCTAAGGTGGTCTTAGATAGTGGCCTTCAATGGCACTATTGTAAATAGGCTAGGTTCATTATTAAAATGTTATTTAATCTGATTTAAACATTCCAAATCGAATTTTAATTGAACCTACCATAAAATCACATAAAATCTAACTAGTCCAAACACTAATCAATTTCGGAATCGGGCGCCGATAAGGCTTCCAATTTGCAGTTTAAAGTTTAAAACACAAACAGATGTTTCAACACCGAACAGATAGAAACACATAATTCATGCAATGCACATGCAAATTAGTCCCGGATTTCCTCTTAATTATTATTAGGCATAATTAAGTTCCAATTAGCGTTAATCAGGGTTGGGGTTATTACAGGCTTATCCTTGGATTTAGACTTATCCTTTGACTTGGGTTGATCAGTACTGGGCTTTGTTGACTTAGATTTAATCTTTGATTTGGATAACTTGGGCTTGGAAGAACTGGATGTTGGGCTTCCAAGATTGGCTGGAGGAAGATGGCTTCCTTGGGTTAATGAAGCAGTTGGGTTCTGCTAAGCTTTAATCATGGCAAGTGTAGGGGCATAAATGTTGATTGGGAATTCAGTTTGAACAATGTCAACAATGCGTTAAATCTTGAAATTATCCCACCATTTAACCATATGTTGTCGGTAAATAACATCATCAGAAATACCATATTGTCATTTGAATATCCAAGGGATTTTATATTTGGATATAAAAATAAGCAATGGAGGGAATTTCCTTTGCTGTGGAGTGAATGAGAAAACAGTGGAGAAATAGTTGACTTGTTCCATAATTACGGATGTGAAGATTTCTGAAATGGCCCATACTGAGTCCACCATCGCAAAAACCAAGTCGGTAATTCAGATTTGAACTTTTGATCAAACTAGAGAAACCAGGAGTGACTATTTAACTCATTTTGATACAAGAGAACTTTGAACCAAGCATCAATGTAATCATAGTAACTGTATTGAATGGTATGACCAGGCAAATCTCGGAGTTGAAAAGGAGATCCCCAATCATTCAAAGAAACAATATTGTAAATATAGGGTGAATGATACACAATTTTACTGGTGTAAGTACGATCATAAATGGGTTTAATCATAATAGACTGGTGGTTGACCAGGATATCTTTATAGAAGGTAATCGTCTTTTCTAGATGGAGAGGAACAAAATGTCATCCAAGAGGGAAATAAGATTTTACTAGATCATGAACAGTATGACTCTTTGGATGACTAGGTTCTTTGAAAAAGAGATTAGTAGTAGTAGATTTAACATAATCAGACCGAGTTGATTTAATAAGGTTAGGAGGGTAAGGAGTAACTGTTTGACTAGATGAAGCAAAAGGATCAGTAGCCAAAGCAGACGTATAATTAGGCTTAGAAATGTTACCAAGAATTTGGTAACAGTTAACCAATTCAGCAGGGTGATATTTGGTGAGTAACTCCAAAGGATGAGGAACAAAAGGTTGACTAAATGGGACCAAGGCTTTAGAAGGAGGCCTGGGACGAGACATTTGTGAAATAGATAAATGGAATTAGCATCCACAGAGGATATCTAATTGATCAGTATGTGAATGTAAACAGTTAATATAATGAGAAAGTTGCTGGTGTTGAGCTTTAATCCGATGGAACTGAATATATATTGAGCACGTTTAGTGGGTAAATGGGTTGTTTTGAGAAAAGCAAGGCGAGCAGCAGTATGCTTAATCAGGGATTTGTAGTGTTTAATTCTATGTTTATGGTATGAAATAGAGGGAATAGGCATTATCCACCCTGTAAAAATTCTCTGGTAAGACAATCAGAAATAGAATTTTGACAACCAGGAATATATTCAATATCAAAATAAAAAATACTTAATATAGATTGTCATCGGGCAAAAATTTGCTTACTAGTAAGATTTTGAACATCTTTTTCTAAAACATACTTAGCAGATTTACAATCACACGAAGTTTTTTGATTTAAATATCATCTTGAAATTTACTAATATATAAAACAGTAGATAAAATTTCTTGTTTAATAGTACTATAATTCTTTTGCTTTATTCCAGACACCAGAATGAAATCGAACAATTTGTTCAGATGATTGAGGAGTGATTTTCTGGAGAAATGCCACCATAACCAATATCAAAGATATCGGTTTGAATAATTTTAAAGGAATTTTCAGTAGGAATATCAAGACAAGGAAGAACTTGACATATTGTTTGACTTGTTTAACAATAGCAATATGAGTAGGTGACCAAGGGGGAGAATTATCCTTTAACCGATCAAATAAGGGTTGACAAGTTTTTCTAAGGTCTTTATAAAATTCAGCAATATAATTAAATAATCCTAGAAAACGTTGTAACTGGGTTTTCTCTAGAATTTCATCAGGAAATTGAGAAGCAAATTCAATAGAGCGACTAATTGGTAAAATTGTATTTTGGTGAATATCATATCCTAAAAATCTGACTTTTGTTTGGAACAATTTAATCTTAGGAGCGATATGACTAGACCGTGACTTTTAATAGTATAAAGAAAGCGGTAAGATGTTTCCAATGTTCACTAATTGATTTGGAAAAAATGAGAATACCATCTATATAAACTATGGAAAAATGACTAAATAGATTGAAAGATCATTCATTATATTTTGAAATTCACTAGGTGCATTTTTTAATCCAAAAGGCATGACATTCCATTCATAGTGTAGTAAAAGCAGTTTTATATCTATTTTTAGGATGAATTTGGATTTGCCAAAAACCACTCTTTAAATCAAATTTACTAAAAATGACAGCTTGACTAAGTCTTTTGATTAAGTCTTTTTTATTAGGAATTGGATATCTAATCCATTCTAAAACTTTATTTAATGGTTTATAATTAATAACTAGGCGAGGGACACTTCTTTCTAATTCAGCATTTTTATTAATATAAAAAGCGGGGCAAGATCAAGGTGATTTACTATGACTAATAATCTGATTTTTTAATAATTCATTAATTTCTTTTTTACACATTTTCAACTAATTCATGATTCATTTGAATAGGTCGAGATTTAATAGGAATTTGGTGTTCACTAAAATTTCTAATATATGGAAGTGTAACTACATGTTTTTTTCTATGCCAAAAAGCAGTAGGTAAAGTGGAACAAACAACAGTTTCTAATTTTAATTTAAATTCTTCAATTTGAGATATAAGAATAGGATCAGTTAATTGTTGTTGATCAATATGTTTATAATTAATTTCTTTTTTGAGGAATCTTAACTGACGAGTTAATCGCGTAATGGATTGGGAAATAGAACAATCTTGTAATTGATGTAATTCAAGAACTTCAGGAGATAAAAATTTAAAAGTAACGGTTTGGCCAAGGGCTTGAGTAGTTATTCCTTGATTAGAAGTAGAAAAGGGATATAGCAAAAATATAAATGGTATTCCTAAAATAACTTTATCAGTCATATTTCGGACTAAAACAAAAGATGTTTTAAAACAAACATTATTCTGGCAAATATGAACTTTTGGTAATTTATATTTAATATACATTTGACTACCATTAGCAGAAGTTGATTTTTCACTAGTTTTTTCGTAATATTTGGTAGGAATTAATCTTTCTTGAATACAATTAAGATCAGCACCAGTATCAATAAGAGCAATAACTTCTAATGCAAAATCATTAATTACTAGTTGAATTTTGGAGTACCATTTTTGAATATGTATTTTATTGAGAAGATTTAATCTTTTTCTTCCATGATTAATGGAATAATTAGATCGATTATCAAATAAAGGATTATCAGGGTTAGTATGTTCAGATTCATTGTCAGATTCTTCTGGAGAAATGGCATCATTGGCTTGAAAATTATTTAATTCTTTGTTAATTTTTAAAACAGTAATTTCATCTTCTAATAATTTATCTTTATGTTGTAAATCTTTGATGAGATGTTTAATCTGGTTAATCTCTTGTTGTAAATCTTGAAGAGTAATTTCTTTTTGTTTATTCTTGAATCTTTCTAAGGTTGTAGATAAACTAATAATTGGTTTGTCAGGTTTTAATTTCTTATCAGTTAACAAAGATTTTAATTTAGCAATATATTTTTGTTTTAATTATGGATCTTCTAATCTACTAATTAATTCAATAAGAGCGGTTTCTTCTTGATTATGTTTAGTAAGAACAGTAATTTGTTTAACTGGTTTACAACAAATATTGTTACATCCTAATTCAATATTATTATTAGAATCATTACTAGGTGAATGGTAATTAGATGGTTTATCCTGAGGATACTAGAATTATTATCAGAATTACTAGCAGATTGGTTTAATTGAAAGATTTCAAATAATTGATTTTTTGATTCATTATTAATTTGGAGTTGATTAACTTTATCTTTTAATTTTTGTTTTTCTTTACATTTATTAGAATAATGACCCTTTTTACCACAATTATAGCAAGTAATATCTTTAGTATTTTTAGATTTTGGATGTGATTTCTGATAATATTTCTTTTTGGGTTTAGTATAAAATTTATCAGTTGATTTGGAAGGTGAATAATTCCTTCTATATTTAGTAGAATATTTTGAAGAAGACTTATGTTTATTGTATTTATGTGTTTTACGGCGAGAAGGTACTATTGGAGGTAAACCATATTGTTCACAAAAATTACCTAATTCATATTTAGTTTTATGTTTATCTTTAGCAGCTTTTTGACTAAGCTTGAGATCAATACACATTTTTAGGCCTTTTTTTTGAATAGTACTAATAAGATCACCATAAGTTAAATTATCGTATTCAATAACACCTGTAGGTTGACTGAGGACATCCCTAATTTTGTGGGCAAAGAGACTAGGTAATCTATTAATAAATTTTTCTTTCCAAAATGATTTAGTACAATCTTTTCTTAATATAACTCTAGAGGTAAAAACATCTTTATACCATCTAAAATCACTTAATGTAAGACAAGTAAGATTACTAAGTTGATCATGTATACAAGAGTAAATATTAGCAGAGTACCTATAAAATGTCGAACTATGGTATAAATTAGGGTATTAATTCCATCAGGTTTATAATAACCAATAGTTTCATCAAATATAGGTAAATCATTTTCATCTTTTTGACTTGCATGTAAAGTAGATTCGCGTTGATATTCAGTAAGATATTTTTCCCACCAAGATTTGAGCATGCCAGTAAAATCAGAGGTGATCAATGAGACAATTTCAGATTGAGTATAATCAGGGTAATTACCAAGATAACTATTTGCAACCATAGATAAGTGATTTAATTTTTGGAGGATTTGATCTTCACTATGACCATTGATATTCCATTCGTATAACTTTTTAGCAGATACAGAAAATTGATTACGAAGATTAGTTTCTTCATATTGGAGATCAGGTAGTGTGGGTCGAGGATACCAATTTTTGGTAAGAGTGGTTGGAGTAGATTTAGGATAATGAAGTTTATTAAGATTAGTTGATTAAATTTGTCAAGCTAAGATATTAATTTCATTATCAGTTGTATCAGTTTCGGATTGAGTAGAAATAGGTTCGAGAGTAGGTTGTTGATTTAAAACAGTAAGACCTTTTTCAGTAGAAGGAGAAGCCTTTTCAGTAGCTAATTTAGAAAATAATTGTTCTATAACTTTAACAGTAGAATTATCTTGAGTTATTAGACTATCTTGTTTAGACCGATTACTAGGTAAATTTAATATTGGTTGGTCTAAAGTTTGGTATTCCTACTGAAAATTCCTTTAAAATTATTTAAACCGATGCCTCTGATATTGGTTATGGTGGCATCCTTCTCCAGAAAATCACTCCTTTGAGTCATAATTGTTTTATTTAAATTATATCACTTTTCTACTATATCATTTCAAATTCAACTCTTATTTCACATTTTTTTGTGTAAATTAAAAAGTATATTTATTTAGATCATTCCAAATACTGCCCTATACTGATATTTTAGTTATAATTTAAGAGTTAATTATCATATCTTATGTGTGCTTGATTATAATTTTTTTTTTATAATTATAACTTTATAATATTAAGTTATGTTATTTATAATAATCAAAATTATAAATGACATATTTTACATATGGTAAATACATATTAATAAGTTAAAATTTAAAAATTACTATAAACAATTAATACACTTTAAATGCATCTTATCAAATGTCCTGGGCATTTGTTAACATTATCCAAACTTAAAAATAAAATTTAAAGTTTCGAATTCGAATCGTCTCAAGAAATCATTAGATATTTGTTCTAATCGTTAACCTATCCAATTATCAAAAAAATAAAGGGTAAATTACATTGACACTCTTTGGAGTTTGGTCTAATTATATTCCACCTCCTAACATTCTACAAATTACATTTACACCTTTATAGTTAATAGTCTTATTTTACAAACCCCCTACTTATATAAAAGACAACAACTCATAATAGAAAAACAGAGAAAATTACATTAAAAAAAAAGTAAAGGAAAAGAAAAAAAAATAGAGGAAGTATAGCAAAGAAAGAAAGAAAAAAAAAAAGAAAAAGTGCATGAATTAAATATTTTCATTTTATCTAAATAATTATAATGACAAGGGAGTTAGTGTAACTTTCTAAATGTCAGAGAAGAATATATATTAAACCCAAATTTTAGATGTGTAAGTGTAATTTACCCAAAAATAAAAGTTTCTATGAATAAGAAATTGGAAAATTTACCCATAAGTCCTAGTTTTTGAAACGTTGAACCATTTAGTCCTAAAAGTTTTCTTATGCTCCATCTAGTCCCATTTTTACATCAGCATGATGTAAATGATGTAAATGATCTGATGTTTCATTCTATAATTTCAAAATTTATTGAAATCTGATGAACATTAGATACTTTTCATCCTATATTTTCAAACATTATTGAAATTTGATGAACATTAGATGTTTGAAATCTAATGTTTGTAACATGACTCTGATGTTATTAACATTGTATCTGATGTTATTAACATTGTAATGGGACCTTTCAGTCTATAAGAAAACTTTTAGGACTAAACAGTGCATAAATTATTAATTTGGGATTTATTGGTACATCCCCCTAAGAAATTATCATTTCCAAAACATATATATGCAAATATTTCTTGTTAGTTGTTGCATTTCAAAAGCAAATTTAAATGGAAAATATTATGGATTTCAAATGATACCAAACTTCTCAAATGAATATGGGACCCACACATATGTAATTTGTATAGATTCTACACCCATAAAAAAAGAAAAAAAAAAAGAAAGAGTGCATAAATTCAATATCTTCATTTCATCTAAATAATTATAATGACAGAGAGTTAGTGTAATTTTCTAAATGTCAGAGAGTAATATATATTAAACCCAAATTTTAGATGTGTAAGTGTAATTTACCCAAAAATAAAAGTTTCTATGTATAAGCAATTATCATTTCCAAAACATATATGCCAATAGTTCTTGTTAGTTGTTGCATTTCAAAAGCAAATTTAAATGGAAAATGTTATGGATTTTAAATTTTTTTATCAAATTTCTCAAATAAATATGGGATCCACACATATGTAATTTGTGTAAATTTACACCCATGTGAAAGATTCGAAAAAAATTTAATAATTTATTTAAAATTCCTAACCTAACTCATTTAAATTCTTTTGTTTCGTTAAGTACCTTAATTGCTCCACTAGTAGGATTGTACCATACCAACAAGAAAATGGTACGTGGTACAAAAAAACAAGATATACACAAACTTCATAAATAAAAAAACATTTCGCGTAAGGGGAGCTCTTTCAAATTTCAATTAAGGGCCAAACGTTAAAAAATAAAAAAATAAAAAATAAAAAAAAATTCAATTTACCTAACTTTCCCTGTTAACAAAAAGGCTAACTTTTTAACATTCGCTAACCGCATCAATTTTTTAACAATAATTTTGTTTTAAACAAAAAAGTAAACAACAAAAAAATACTAAAATTTAAATGATTTGAAATTCTTTAAAATTTGAATTTGACTGTCATGGTTGAACTCATGAAGTCCACTATGAATTTCATTTCAATTATTCGAATTGTGCGTTTTGTAATATTCTCGATATATTTTATTCATGAAAAAAATTAAATCAATCCAATAATTACAAAATAAATAATTTAAGAGAAATAATAATTAATTACAAAATAAATAATTTAAATAAAATAAATAATAATCAATCAATCGTGCATTTTATTTACAAAATAAAAATTTGAATTATCGAAATGATACCCGTGGAGAGCTCCGTAAGCCTAAACATGACTGGTGAAATTCATGTCGAATTTAAGAGAATCCAATTAATTCAATGCGAATGCCAAATTCAACTAAAGAGTGGTTTCAGACTTTGAAAATTAATATAAAACAAAAAAAAAGTCAAAAATTCAACCTATATACAAATCAAACAATTAATTTTTTATTCATAACTATCTATTTAATTAAAAAAAATTATTTTCAAACACCTCATTTTTTTCATCTTATAACAAAAATATCACTAAAAAAAGTCAAATTTTCAAATAGGACCTAAATAATTTTAAAAAAAATGGTGGAAACTATCAAAACTATCATATGAAGTAAAAATTTGCCAACAAAGTCAAAGAAGATGACTTTGGTCAACAAAGTCAACTGTAAGATAACTAGGGTACTTTTTTTCTTTTTCTTTCCTTAAAGAACAACAACACCGATTGGTAGCTCGAAACTTAGGCTCGAGATTTGGCTCGAGGGTCAAAACGACGTCATTTTGACCCTGTTTTTTTTTTTTTTTTTTTTCTTTTCTTTTTCTTATTTTCGACTTCATCTTCTCTAATTTTTTTTTTTGCAGAAGAAGAAAACCAGGAAGAAGGGAGAGAGGAGGAGGGAGGGAGGGAGGGAGGGAGAGGAGGAGGGAGGGGGCCATTAAAATGGCGGTGGCGAGGCGAGGGGAGCAGCGGCGGAGGCGAGAGGCGAGGCTGCTACGACGATCGGCGAGGCGGTGGCGGTGGACGGCGGGGCTGGGCAGACGACCTGGGCTGGGCAGGAGACGAGGACGACCCACGGCGGGGCTGGGCTGCGACGAGGACGACCCACGGCGGCGGGACTGCGACGAGAACGGCCTTCTCTTCTCTCCCTTCTCTTCTCTTCTCTTCTCTCCCTCCCTTCTCTTTCTCCTCTCCCTCTTTCGAGCCTCTCGAGCCTCAGAAAAATCGAGCTACCGCTCATTTTTCAAAGAACAAATAGCACATTTTTTGTATAGTCTTGATTTTTGTGTATCATTTTTTTTTTAATGGTACGTTACATACTATTTGTCCAGTACAAGTCTTATTATATTCTAGCAGTGTTGAAACAACCCATATTCTCTTTCTTCCAAGTTAAAAAAGTGTAACAATTATACCATTAAGTTAATGAGCCCCGGTACAGAGTCCGAAAATTGGGGCTCGAATTTGGCTCGAAACAGAGGCGAAGGAGGAAGAAAAAGAAGAAGAAGAAGGAAGGAGGAGAAGCAGAACTGGAGGGGGCCATAAAAATGGGGCTGGAGGCGAAGACGGAGGCGGAGGCGGAGGCGGGCGGAGGTAGAGGCGGAGGCGGGGCTGCGAGTGACGATCGGCCGGGGCTGCGAGCGACGATCGGTCGACGAGCTGCGACGACGACTCTCTCGCCTCTCGCCTCTGTTTCTCTCTCGCCTGTTCAAACGAAGAAGACGAAGAAGAAAAGAATGGAAGAAAGAAAAGGAAAAAAAAAAAATCAAAACGCAAAACGACGTCGTTTTGCGTTTCGAGCCAAATTCGAGCCGTGATTTCGAGCTCTCAAACATTTTTCTAAGTTAATACAATTTATAATAAGTCGCATTATTTTAAAGTATTAAAAGCAACATCACCAAAAAATTAGAAATTTTCCAATGTCATTCATTAAAACATAAAATAAAAGTAGGACCATTTAGAATTATAGGAAAAAAATAATGTACAAATTTACATTCTAAATTGAATGATGTGCAAAACAGATGATTGACTAATTATTAGATAAAATATGTAAGAGAGAAGAGAGAAATTGTTTTACATATTTTAATTGATTGTCATATTATTAAATTTAAAAAATAAATTTAACTTTAAAGTTCGAATAACAAAATACCTATTATATAGTGAAACCTAAATATAAACAACATAAATTTTTTTTTTTTTTTTTTTTTTAATTTTTCTTTATTCCTATGAAGTGCTTGTGCATATTAATGCCTCGGTCGAAAACTTAGTTTTTAAATTAAAATAAAGTTAAAAATAATACATAACAAAAAAAAAACAACTTTTTAAAATATTTTTTTCACATTATTAAAAAAATTAAAAATCACAACCAAAAAACAAAAAAAAGAAGAGACAAATGAGATACTATATCAAGGGCCCCACGATCTCCTCAAAATACGCAGTGCGTGTGGGCCATGCAATTTCATTCCCCCTCGAATTTATCGGATCACTCTCACTGCATTCAGCAGTTCTTGGGTCAAGATACGTTGAGCTCAAAGAATTTATATAGCTAAGCTCAGACCAGTCAACCATAAAAGGCTTGTAATAGCTCGCAAAATATGGACTACTAACAGGTTGCATTCAACCCAATCCACCAGTTGGAACTTGGATCAACCCAATTTTCTTTCCAACTTGGGCTTAAGCTTTGGGTCATGTTAGTAGACCCATTTCATTCAAATTGTTGGGCCAGTAAGCTGTTTGGGATGTCACAAATGGTATCAGACCCAAACTCAATCGAAAATGTGAGTTTGTCCTTGCAAGGGGGAATGGCCACCTTGCGAGGTGTGCTAGCTTGCGAGTTTTTTTGGAATCCTGGAATCCACATTGCTTTGGGAGTTTTAAGCAAAGTAACATAGGGCGTAATGAGGATTTTGCATATTTGAATGGGGGAGATCGTTATATCTCACATCGGTTGAATATGAAATCTTTGTATGCTATATAATTTGTGGGCTATACATAGAAACCATTTTCCTAGGAAACAATAAAAGACTTTCTATAGATTCAACAACTTGTAATGCAAAAAGATATTTAATCAAGAACGTATCTTTAATGCTTATTTCCATTTCTTTTAAAATTCTTTCTTAATTTATGGGCTATTTATGAAAACTTCAAGATCTTTGATTAGTTTTCATGAATGTACAATTCAATTATAGTTCTTTTACTTTCCGTTGTACGTTATCAGCTATGGTATTCTGTGGATTATTTCTCGCAGAAGTAATGTTAGGATCCATTGACAAGCTTAGGTTCTCTAGAGAGGCCCTATGGTAAATAAAACCTAGACATGCCCTAGGTTACAACAGTTCTAAATAATTTGTCTTTCCTATCTACGAAGAGGATTTGAACCCAGTGCTAAAAAGGACCACAATCTAGCACCTCGCTTAAGCAAAATATCTAAATCCAAGCACATCATCATCATAAATTCTATAATTTAAAAACTCCATCTTAAGCATGAGTAACATCAGTTTTAGGACGTTTTTAAGCTCAGTTTTGGATCACCCTAGTCTTTTTCGTTTCATTATTATGAATCAACTCCAATTGTACGGCAAACACAGTGAAAACTAATATGAAATACTTTCATTTCAGTATGGCATGAAATGCAAACTAAAGCACTAACTCAAAGCCATTCGGTTGGAATGAGAACCCATATTATTCCAGAAAACCGTCATTTCTCCCTGGACCACTCACCGCTTTTCCCACCAGTTTTGCATTCAAGCCTTACATCTGTAATCTGAATATCCTTTGAAGCAGCCTTGCACATATCATATACTGTCAGACCTGCAACAGTCACTGCTGTCATAGCTTCCATTTCCACACCAGTTTTCCCTGTTGAAGCCGCTTCCCCTTCTATATCAACACTAAAATCAATCGGATTCAATTTCAGATCAACACGAACATGAGTCAAGATGATGTTGTGGCATAGGGGGATGAGATTGCTTGTATGCTTTGCTCCACTTATTCCGGCAATTCTCGCCACACTAAGGACATCTCCCTTGGCCATCTGATTGGCTGAGACCAAATCAAACACCTTCCTTCCCAGAATAACTTTGCAACTGGCAACAGCAACTCTCTTGCTAATTTCTTTGGGAGAGACATCCACCATTTCGGCTTCACCTTTGCCGCCAATATGGGTCAAGCCTGTTTCATTTTCTGCAATTTTAGGGGATACAGACAGAGAATCTTGAACCATGCGCTCATTATTACTAGAACCGGCAAGAGTAGCTGGAGGAGGTTCACCAAATACAGATTCCATTTCCTGCAACCAAGAAGAGCTTATGGCTTCACAATCTGAAAATCAGGCCAAGAAGACCTTATGTGTCATTAAATGCATACATAGCTTCAAATCAAACACACCACCAATTTGTTACTAATGGAAACTTAATAAATCAGTTTGGCATAATAAATCAATGAACGCACCACTAATTTAATCAAAATTCTTCCAGCACCTCTTTGTTCTATTACTAACGGAAACTTTATAATTCAGTTTGGCATAATAAATCAATGAATGTACCACTAATTTAATCAAAATTCTTCCAGCACCTCTTTGTTCTATTACTAATGGAAACTTTATAAATCAGTTTGGCATAATAAATCAATGAATGTACCACTAATTTAATCAAAATTCTTCCAACACCTCTTTGTTTTATGATGCTGTGCAACGGGACAAGTAACAATGCAACAGAATACGAGCGGACCCAACTTAATCTAAAATCAATTGTATCCACAAAACTCAGACCAAATTGAATTATAAGCTGAACAGATAACAGTGCATGATACCTTATTGAGCTCTGCAATGGCACTCGAAACATCATGGCTGCTGTTACTGCTAAAAAACCTTCTCGATAGAGGCAACATCAAAGCAACTCGACGAAGAAGCATGGTGGGGCCGAGGTCAGATTGGGTTAGGAAAACACTCCAGACTACATAGAATCACATTCAATCAAATGGGCGAAGCACGCAAGTCCACATGAAAACCAATTCTCAATGAGGCATATTTACAAACACCTACAGTTCATTCAATTGGTCGAAAATCAAAGCACTAGCTACTGAAGAAAGAATTGGGAAATGGGTGTTTTAATGCAGACCCAACTTCACAATTTAGATTCAAATGTATCTATAAAACCCAGATCAAACTGAATTATAGTATATGATACCTTATTGAGCTCTGTGTAATGGCACTTGTGTCGACTCGGGGAAGAGGTCAGATTGAGTTGGGAAAACAGTTCACACCTACATAGAATCGCATGAAATCAAATGGACGAAGCATACAAAGTCCGCATGAAAAGAAATTCTCAGTGAGGCATATTTATAAACAGGTATTGTTCATTCCATTGGTCGAAAATCCAAAGCAGTTGGGTAATGAGGAAAGAAATGGAAATGAGAGTTTTGAGGTTTAACGAAGTTGCGAACCTTGATAAAGGGAATGCTCAGTGATCTCTTGATTGATTTTCAAGATTCGGATCGATTTCTGTCAACGAAGACAATTACGATCCTCTCTGTGTTTTGTTTCACAGTGAACCTGAGCGGCCCGTTTTGAATTCAAAAATGCTATCAAAATTTGATTTGAAGTTCAAATTCATATAACTTCTAATTCATTATTTGTTTTTTTATCAGTAATTAGGTAATTATATAAATAAAAATAATAATTAATGTGTTTAGTTTCAATTTTCTGAATTCAATTTTTTGAAAATTGAATTTTTTTTTATTTTTTGTAATTTTTTGGTTTTTAGTAAATATTTTAAAATTTTTAATTGTTTTTTTTACTTTTATAGATGTACCTTAATTAGATGCATCTAAATAGTAAAATATTTTTAAAAATTAATAAATATACAAAAAAATGAAAAATATATTGAATTTTCGTATTTTTTGGTATTAGTAAATTTTTTAAAGATTTTTTTTCACAAATATTATACTTTTTAAGTGTATTTATGTTAGGTATGTCTACAAATTTAAAAAATTACTTAAAATATTAAAAAAATTCATTAAAAACATTAAAATACAAAAAATAAAAAAATAGAATTTTCTGAAAATTATTTTTTAAAAACTAAAACAAGTTGAATATTATCATTTTTTTTTATGTTGAGACGTATATTTTACTTTGTTTATTTTTTTATACAAAAATACTTAGGACTCCCATGACCCCCAAAATGATGTAAATTAATTATCTATTTTTGTTTTTGTTTTTCTTTCCTTCCTGGATCAATCACAAATGAGTGGGGGTTGTGTCAAAACTGTTGGACTTAATGCATTTTATTTAAATTTAAAGTGAGGTTAGTGTAAATTACTTACAAAAAAAATTATTTAGTTATAACTTTTTATAATATCAAAAAAAGAAAAAAATAAAAAAGAAATCTTACTTTTTATTTCACATATTTTGCTTTCTTAATTATTCAAACATGATAGTAAAAAAAATATAAATATTTATTTTGTCACGACCCGCTTCCCGTACCCAAGGGTTAAGTATCGTGATGACCAGTAACTGAGGTTACCTCCGGCCAATTCATAAACAAATAAATAAACACAAGCGGAAGTAAAATTTAAATAAGGGTACCAAAATAATCATTGGTGTTTCTATTTTTATTACAAAATGTATTGACCAAAAAGACCGATATTTACATAGAAAAATATCAATAAAAGTGCTGTGTGTGTGTATTCTGCAGCCCCGCATCTAAGACTTTCCAAAAACTATTTCTGAATTGCATGTTTCCTGAAAATTGGTAAACAACTATAAGCACATGGCAGAGTGAGAAATATTATACCAAGAGTATAAGGGACACGAAATAACCATAGATCGTTCGTTAGGCCAAAACATTTACATAAACAAATCATTTAAGTAGTAGAAACTAAAATACATATATTATATAAATATATAACCATAACCACGGTACCGAACAGAACAGAACAGAGGTCACAGAAGTGACAATCAGAACAGAGGTACGGATTTAAGAAGTGGCTCGTACGGATTCTAGAGGTGGCTCCCATAATAGTGTAGCACTTAGCTCCGCACAGTACTTTGGTCCGCACAGAACAGAGATACGGATTTAAGAGGTGGCTCGTACGGATTCTAGAGGTGGCTCCCACAATAGTGTAGCACTTAGCTCCGCACAGCATTTTGGTCCGCACAGAACAGAGGTCAATAGATCCATGACAGACAGAGGACCACAAAGTGGTCAAACAGAGCCCAATGGTTATTTAAGTCCCCCAAGGCGTGGGACTCCCGTGGTGGTACTTACAAAACATAATTGTTTATAAGGTCATAGCCAAATATTCTTTAAAAGTACAACAAACATATCCATAGGTTTCCTTTTCGCAAATAAGGTTCAGATAATAATCTACGTAATTGAAATCTTTATAAAACATAACTTTTATTAATATACTAATAAAACATAACTTATATAAAACAGATTTTGGTAAGTTAAAACATACGTAAAATATATTTTGGTGATTCAAGGTATAATATAACTCACCTTAACTTTAATACCTTACTCTTTCTTTCCACTATCAAAAATCCTTTCAACTTCCACCATTTTTTTCTCTCTTTTCTCTCTTTCTTCCTTCTTTCTTTTCTTCCTTTCTCTTCTTTTTCTTTCTTTCTTTCTGCAAATCACCTCTCCCTATATATAGAGGGGTGGTGATTTAGACCCCCTTTTTTAGACCCCCTTTTGACGCCCTCTCTTCTCTCATTGGTCACCCTTTCCTGCATATCCAATCACCCCCTGACACATGGCAAAGGGGGTGAGGGGGTGCCCCCAAAAGGGGGTCTCAAGTATTATCCTATATAGAGAGGTGAACGCGTTATTCGGTCAACACGTGTCCCTCTCCCCAGATTCAATAATTAATTATATAGATTCGTTCTTATCTTTAATAGATATTTAAGATAATTACCTTTTAACCCAATATTTTAATATAATTATATAAATAAAATAATTTCTAATTAAATTACACTTTATTATATACCAATAGAAAATTATTTATTTATTTTAGTACCACACCCATTATTATTATTATTTATATTATCTATATTATTATTTATATTTTGACCCCTAAACTTTTAATAATTATATTATTTTACAAAATTACACATAATAATATATAATAAATTATATATTTTCCGAACTGAGATTAAATAATATTAGTATAAATTCTACAGAATAATTAAAAATCTGGGTTGTTACATATTTTCTTTTCTCGTCTTAAATATCATAATTGTTTCTAACCATTGGGTAACAATGGAATATAATTTCGAGGAGATAATATAATAATGGCATTTTTTTAGCATAAAGAATATCAAATATTTTCATAATATCTAATGTCCCTCAACATCAATCTAGAGAAAATTTCTCTAGACTTCCTAGAGAAATTCTCTCCAAAGAAATTCCTAGAATTTCTCTAAACTTCACACTCTCCAGATAAATTTTCTCTAGAGAAATTCTAGACTTCCTAAAGAATTTCTCTCATAGAGAATTTCTTCCTAGAAAAAAGCCCTCAACATTATCAAGAGAAAGAACCTCAAACTAGTTACTAATTTTATTTTATTTTATTTTTAAAAAAAAATCAAAAAACAAGTTCTAATATATGAACCAAACATTTTTGTTCACAAATTTCTCAGTATTTGTTCACAATTTTAAACCAGAGAAAATTGTTTTAATCAAACCAGAGAAATTTTAGCACAATGATTTTAAACTAGAGAAAATTATTTTAATCAAACCACAGAAATTTTAACACAATGACGTTGGCAATAGATTTTTGGCTAAAAAAACACAAAAGATAAAATTGGCTATATAAGCCAATAAGACAAAAATGTTACATCAAAACCATAATCATTACACTTTTTTTCTCACAAAAGTCAAGAAAGCTAAAAACAAAAACCAAACAAGGCTAAAAAAGCCAGGCTAAAATAGCCAGGTTATTTTAGCTCTTCCCAAACGAAGACTAATTTTAAACAAGAGAAAATTGTTTTAACTAAACTAGAGAAATTTTAACAAAATCAGATAAATTTTAGCACAAATTTTTTTGTGTTTGTTCACAATTTTAAATTCGAGAAAATTGTTTTAACCAAACCAGGGAATTTTTTCCAAATTTGCATCTTTCGAATTATACAAGTATTTTTAGGCATTTTTTACTGTAATAATCTTCATATTGCATAAAGGTTCATCAGCTAACAAGTCAAATAAATCAAAAATCCAAAGCCGAAATGAAACAAACTCTCATCGAAATTGACAAAAACAACAACAATAATATGAAATTGGAGTTGCTTTGCTCTACGATACTTACCGTGTGGACCATGACTTCAAGTCATGTTGCGGATTTCAAAGGACTGAAGCTACCATCTCCAATGAGAGCCACTATTCTCACCGGACGAGAATTCAGGTCCATCGTCGAACAACTGTCTTTGCTCTCCTCCAGAACCGCCAACAAGGAACAAGTTCTCCGCTGGAGAAAATGAACAGAAAAAGTATGTATATATATGCATGTAGAGAGAGAGAGAGGGGGTTATGGAAGTTGGTGTGGAGAAATGTGAAGCTAAATCAAGATTGGATGGGTAAGATATATGAGGTTGGGTGAGAGACCTTAGACATCACAAAATAATATTGTGGACCTCTCCCATTACTAAAAATGAGAGAAGGACTTCAGACTAATTTTCTCTATAATATATAGATGAAACATGTTTTTTGTTTTTACATTTTTATTTTAAAATAAAAACATAAAAAAGAAATATTTGATAAGTTGTCAAGGGGATCACAAAGGATTAATTTGTAAAGTTGGTTATAAGTCAATTTTTTATCCTATTTTGAATCATATCATTTCTCTACTTTTTTTTATATATTTTTTTTAAAAAAGTAAAAAAAATTTAAAAAACTAACTTTTAATCAATTTTCTAGAAGGGGAAGTAGTGGCCAAAGGTAAATGGGATGGCCAAAGGTAGAGGTGGCCTGGATACAGAGAGGGAGAGGGAGAAGGAGAGGGGGAGAGAGGCACTAATGCAAAAATTATCTAAAAATTAAATGAAAATTTTTATTTTTTAATTTCTCAAATTTTGAAAACCGTCTCTATTTTTTTATTTTTTTTATAATGAAAATAGCTCCCAAACATATGTTTGTTTACAATTTTTAATATTTTAAAATAAAAAAATAAAAAAAAGAAGATAAATTACACGTGTTAAGGTTTGAAGATTTAAGAGCGATGGGAACAGAGTTTCTTTCTCTAAGAAGATTTCAGGCGGGGCTCGTGCTTCTCTCTCTAGGGAGATTTCCGATAGTGCTCCAATGATACTCTAGCAACTCCTTTTACACTTCTAAAGTGTAAATCTTCACTCAGAGAATATAAATCTATAATTTCAAAGTGTAAATCTAAACTTTTTATGGCTGAAATAAAAGTTTGGGAGTTTTTTCCTCTAGTTTCGACATAGATTTTTTAATTCTCTACCCTTTCAATGGTTTCCTCCTCTCTTAAGACTTCTCCCATACTGTTGTGGGTGTACCTCAGTCTCAAATCTAACTTCCAACGGCATCCGAAGTACGGTAGGGGCAAAGTTGGACAGCGACGATGGGGACGGCGAACTTTCAAGCAGATCTTACTTAGTTTGATGCAGATTTTATTTTTCAGATCACATGTTTGAGAAGATCAATAATTTTCCCTGGATCGTAGCTAGTCTTTTTGACGAATTTGTTGTTTTTTTGCTATTTTTTTCCTTTTGTTGTATAGCTTGTACTGTTCTTTGAGATCTTATTATGTATATTGTTGATTTTAATATAAATGTTTTCCATGTTCTCAAAAAAAAAAAAAAAGGTTTGAAGTTTGATGTATGAAAAAAATAATAGGCACTATTTTTACATTGAAATATATATTTTACAATTGTTTATTCTTGTTTCCATAAACCACTTGTATTAGTTCAAGTCACTTCAACTATACTAAAGAGAAGTTAATATAATTATGTCAAAATTATGAGATTTGCTATATTTTTCTAAATCTCATAGGTGGTCATTATAATTTACCCAAACAAATACTATTTAAAAATAAAAATAAAATAAATCAAGTGATGAACCATTTCCCCCCTTCTTTTTTCTTTTTTTCACTTTCCATTTTCAGAATTTAATACAAGCCTAGGCATTACAGAAATTGACCTATCTCCAAATACTCCTAATTTTCACACATACTACTTACTGAGGATTTATTTGGTGCTGATGACTACATTTTTTGTATTGACATCACTAAATTCCAAAAACTTAAATAATACTAAGACTATATTTGGATCATAAATTTTGGTAAAAATTTGAAAAAAAAAAAAATGGCTTGTATTTTATTTATATTTCCCTCACATTTCCTTTTCCTTTTCAAATCCCTACTCACATATGTGATCCAAACACAACCTAAGGGCATAGCTATAACTATATAAACCACTTCCAGCTCCAACAAATGCGTGTACTTCTTGAAAGAGTGAAAATAGATGGGACCTGTTACATGCACACAAAACCAATTATTTCATATTATTTGCAAAGAATTTATTATTATTAATATTATTAATTTAAAATTTAAAAAATCAGACATACCTGAGGCCATGAGATGTATTTTTTCTTGACAGTCGATTTAAATCCTCTCATGTTGAACAAAACCTATAAGAAAAAATATAACCTCTAATTTTTCTACCTTTGTTTATTGAACCGATACAAGTTCATACCTAAAAAGTTTAGGAATTACCTACAAAAGCAAAAGCAAAAGCAAAACCAAAAACAAGAATTAGTAAATTCTAAGGTTGTATCGCAACACATTTTTATTGACTTGACTTCTGCAAAAGGTACCGATGCTGAATTCTGGATGAAACATAAAGGCAGATACATACTTTGGATGATTACATCTATCCAGATATGAAAGAATCCTATCAGTGTGTTAAATGCACCAGAAGCATTTAAGTGTGTGATGTCAGTCTTGTAGCATTTCAAAAGCAAGTATGATGCTGAATATAGGATGGAATACGAAAACAAACAAATAATATGATTTTACAAGTTCAAATTTGGACATCAACTCTATAATAGAGTCAACTTAAAAAAGAAGTCAATCAAACTCTTTTGAAGTTTGTAGAAAACAAATGGTGTGCCTACATCAAATTGAGGCATGCGGTCTACACTTTTCTTGCAAGTTGCAAGCATTTGATTAGAATAAAAATTTGTAATAAAAAGCAAAAATTGGAATTTTAATTATAAAGGAATCCTTTGCATGGACAAATTTAAATTTTCTTGTGTTTTTTGCAAGAAAATAAAGATTAGTTACCATGCTAATATGGGTTATATGGAGAAATTAGTTTTCTTATAGTTTCTACCACTTTCACACTAAACAAACTCATAAAAAGTAACATTTTTTTCTCTTTCCCGCATTTTCCACTACTTTCATCCTAATCAAACTCACGGCTTAAGGGAACCTAGAAACAGATTTTGAATTTTGAACCACCACTTCAAGAACATAAATCTTTGATGTTGTTGACAACAGGCCAAATATTAGCAAAATAATAAAAACTCAGAAGCAGAAAATGGATCTTACTCATTTGACATAAGACTTTTGGCTTCTCTCACAGCTGAACTTACAGCATAAAGTGTCATTTTTTTAACCTGTAGAGAGAGTAAAATCGGCATAGGTTCAGAAATAGTGCAACTATCCAATATCCACAGCTTAGCTGAAAGTCATTTCTCAGTTATGTCCAGTTGACATAAATCTGCTAACCTCTTTTTCATTTGAAGTATAAATAAGGCACATTCATACAAGCGTATCTGTATAGTAAAAAAAAACTGTTCTTTTTATTCCCTTATCTGAATTGTACCTGTTGCCAATTGTATATTCAAGCATTTGGCTCAAGTGAAGGAGTGCATCTAGCATATTATGTGATCAATGAATACCAACAAGACCATGAAGAGAACCTTTCTTGTGAACCACTCCAAATCTCCATCATTAGCTTTAATTCAAGATATGCAACATAAATTCAAAGTTGACATTCTCATTTTACAAGAAAAAACCAGGAGGAGAATGATGGAAGACAGGATTTGGTTTATTTCCCGCAGCATCTTGGCACTCATTTAATTTGCAATATCAAAAATCTTAAAGTTTTTCCATTTTACTATCTAGAAAGCTACACTTCTAATAGAACTCAAAACTTAAAACACCAGACAACGGGATTTCATGTTAAGATTGACACGAACCCAGTACAAGCAAACAATGTTAATTGACAAGATATAATATCATGGTTGAACTGTGTTGATCTGCATCTATTCTTTATATCATAGGAAAATCTAATCTGTTGGCACACATGGCAAATGTACTGAAAGGGAGTATGTAAGCAAAGAGGCACCTCAAGCTTATCTTCCTTGGCTCTATGGTGTTTTGGGAGCATGCGGAACTCTTCAGTTAACCGAACACATTCTTCAACATTTTCAGGCGATACAAAGTCAAGGGCCACCTTAATACAGGACTGGAATAATAAAACAAAATAGAATCAACAACCAGATAATGAACTTGCAGATAGAAGATCCCAAACAAATTTACATGAATAAAAATAATGCTAATTAGAGAGCCATCAGATCCCAATAAAAGGAATGCCCTCATTGCTGGTGGCAGTTCACTGCGGCCCTAAGCAATTCCTATTACATATATATGTTTATATACATAGAAGAATTACCCAGCTTGCTTGATCAACTAGAAAGAGTATAAAGCCCTAATCTTATATGTTAATCAGACATACAAGAACAAAAATTGTTTCAGAAACACACAATATTTGAATGTCAAGCAGGAAAATAAGCATGTCAGATAAGTAAGATTTCATGGAAATCTAATAACTTATATGCCAATTATTTATTTATTTATTTTGTAGGAAATTAATGTATTGATATTATTGCTTGATATTTGATTGATATGTTTACAATGGAGAGAATGAACTCTCTTTTATAGAGAGAATGGGATACAATGGAGTAATCAAATTAGTGGAGCACTAAACTAAATTAATGGAGCATTAACCTAAATGGAGCACTTGCTTGTGCACTAATGGAGCATTAACCTAAATGGAGCACAATGGAGCATTAACCTAAATGGTAATGGAGCACTAACTATGGTGCACTAACTATAGTGGAGTAGGTATAGGATTTGTTACATTCAATAGCCCCCCTCAAACTCAAGGGGGTTAGGAGCTAACCAACTTGAGTTTGGAGAGAGTAACAAAACAAGAAAAATAAGCTGACAAATAAAATAAAAGTGGATAGGAGACACTGTATGGTCGTGTCAGACCGTTGTAGAAGACAGTTTATGGGGTCATGTCGGACCGTTGTAGAAAACAGTTTACTGGGTCATGTCGGACCGTTGTAGAAAACAGTTTACTGGGTCATGTCGGACCGTTGTAGAAGAGAACCGAAATCAATGTCGGAACAGTTTACCGAGTCTTGTCGGACCCATATAGGAGCTAACCGGAATCAATGTCGGGACAGTTTACAGAGTCTTGTCGGACCCATATAGAAGCTAACCGGAATCAAAGTCAGGACAGTTTACAGAGTCTTGTCGGACCCATAAAAGTTGCACCCTCAAAAGGCGTGCCCAATCTTATCAAAAGGCGTGCCATCAAAAGGCCTGCCATCAAAAGGTGTGCCCGACAGCCATCAAAAGTCGAGCCATCAAAAGGCGCGCCATCAAAAGGCGTGCCATCAAAAGGTGTGCCCGACATCCATCAAAAGTCGAGCCATCAAAAGGCGCGCCGCTTTGTCGTCTTGCGCTGAGAGGCGCGTGATACGCGTGTCTGCCTTGCCTATTTATACCAAGGCGAGGCTGCCGCTTATGCAGAACAAAACATCTGCTGAAAAAACCTCTGAAAACCTCTTCATTTTGCTGAGAGAGATACTCTGTAACACTTCTGCCCAGAAAATGGCTTCTTCTTCCCGTTCCGCTACCCAGAACATAGCCTCTTCGTCCCGTGGTCTCACTCTCTTTCCCGACCTCAACGAGTCCACAAGAGAGATGGCCGGGGCAGGTGCCCTTGAACCGCAACCAAGCGCCCCTGGTTTTGCGCCTTTGAACTTTCCGATGCTGTCTGTGGAGCAAAGAATGGCTGCACAATCGGATATTGAGGCGAATTATTACACTTTGAGGTCTTGTGTTGAGACAATGACGGCGGTCAACAACCTGTCGCACCGGCTTCAGAGTAGGACAAATGAGGTGCAGCAGTTAAACGCCCAACTGGCTCTGCTCCAGGGCATGTATAAGGATGCCCGAGCAGAGATATGTGGGCTGAAGGCAGAAAACAAGGAACTGAAGCGGAAGGCCACCGTGATGCTCAGATTTGGAGGGCCGCCATATGTGACGGTTGAGGAGCAACGGGAAGTGAACGTGTTCGGCGGTGTGGGAAACACGGAGGCAGCACCGGCAAAGGACGCCCAAGACAAAGGCAAGAAGAAGAGAACAGCTGAAGAGGCGAAGAAGTGAGGCCGGTGTTTGTGGTGGTTATGGGTTGTGGTAGTTTGTGATTTTTTTTTTTTTTTTTTTGTGTGTAAAATTGTGATCGGGGTTGATCCCCAACATAAATAAAGGGCAAATTTGTGGAAAGAAAATGAATGGGTGTGTGAAAGGATTTGTGATACAATAATTTTAGTGGGCCAATTCCATCTGATCTTGGCAATAACCTGTCCTTGTCAATTCTTTTACTGGATAACAACAAGTTTCTTGGTAGCTTATCTCCTGAACTTTATAGACTTATGACGCTTTCTGAATTTCAAGTAGATGAGAATCACCTCGCTAGTGCTGCTTTAGAGGCTAGTTGCAACAGCAGAGCTAGTGCTTGGAGCACAGAACGCGATGGAAATGTAGCACATATGTAGGCAGCATGGGATCTCTCGTTGGCCATCTCGCAAGATCAACAAGGTTAACCGTTCACTTTCGAAGCTAAAGCGTGTAATTGAATCTGTACAAGGTGCTGAAGGAGCATTTACTCTTACTTCGCTTGCTACCACCAGTTCACTTCCTGTCGCTGTTAGTCACATCTCGCGGCCTTCCAGTTTGAATGGACCCAATCTACAGAATTCAGCAGGCTCTAAACCAACTGACGTTATGGAGGGGAAACATGAATCAATGGCCTCTAAGATACCTGAAATTCAGGGACAGGCTGCAACAACAAATAAAATGCTTGGAGATGTCGTTCATGAGCAAAATGAGTTTATGCCTGAGTTGGTTGAAGGCTCAAGCCAGTCCAAAACAGGGAGTTACTCAAGAGAGGAGAGTGCTGGGACCCCTACTTCCCATGGTTCGTGCCAAGGTAGCCCTTGTCCTGGAAATGAGTCCTTGCCCCAAAACGATCTGGCTGTTATTCCTATTGATGAAACATACATAGTAAGCGGCTCACCTGAACTGGTGTGTCAACCAGCAAAAGAATTGAATTTCTCACCCTCTTTTTCAATCCCCAATGCCCTTGCCACAATACAACCCCAAGAGCCATTTGGCGGAATGTTGATTGAGGATGCTGGAAGCTCACATGATTTGAAAAATCTGTGTCCTGGGCTTCTTTTGGATGGACAGGCCCCAGAATATGGTTTGACAAACCTACGATGTTCTGAGTTGGTTCCTCGAGATACCATGGCTACTCCTACTGACAGAACGCCATGTTTTTCAGCCAGGCCAGAAATGAATACTGTGACCATAAAGGCAACCTACAGAGAAGATATTATAAGATTTTGGCTTTCTTTAGATGCTGGTATTCACAGACTGAAGGATGAAGTGGCAAAAAAGGCTGAAATTGGAGATAGGTACTTTTGATGTCAAATATCTAGATGATGATCATGAATGGGTTTTAATAGCCTGCGATGCGGACCTGCAAGAGTGTCTGGATATATCAAAATCTTCAAGCAGCAATATAATCAGACTGTCAGTTCATGATGTAATGGTCAATCTGGGGAGCTCCTGTGAGAGCTCGGAGAAATGAGGGGTAAGAGCTCAGCTATAGAAGAAGGTATGTGTAGAAACACAAGCGGAATAGGTTGAGGTCCGGCGGGCGGCCAAGGAAAGGTTGCCGCCCGCCAGAAGGCGAAGAACACTAGGAGCTTAACCTTGCTCTGATACCATGTAGGAAATTAATGTATTGATATTATTGCTTGATATTTGATTGATATGTTTACAATGGAGAGAATGAACTCTCTTTTATAGAGAGAATGGGATACAATGGAGTAATCAAATTAGTGGAGCACTAAACTAAATTAATGGAGCATTAACCTAAATGGAGCACTTGCTTGTGCACTAATGGAGCATTAACCTAAATGGAGCACAATGGAGCATTAACCTAAATGGTAATGGAGCACTAACTATGGTGCACTAACTATAGTGGAGTAGGTATAGGATTTGTTACATTCAACATATTTTTAGTTGGTGGAGTCAATTACCTGTCTATTTCTCACTTGATGAGGACATCCAGCTGGAATGAAAACAGCCTCGCCAAGATATTGCTCAAATGTCCAGGGTTCAACATCTGGCATAGAACATCAAGCATTATTGTACCGCAACAGTGTGTTACTACTTCAAACACTGTCCAGACAAGCATAGAAGAGTTCCTTACTGAATTCCGCTTTCAGTTGTTTCTTATGCTTTTCATTTAAGAAAAGGGTCTGATCATGAATAGGATGAACAACCTGAAAGCACAATAGGAAAGAAATTAGTCTGAGTCAGAACAAATATACTATGAATGACAAGCAAATGATACTCACAGAATTTACAGGAAGATTATTTATGTGGCGAAATTCTTTCTTGTGCTTTTGTAGGTATTCCATTAACTTCGGAACATCCTGCCTGCGAAAGATGTCCCAAACAGCACCTCCATGAACAACCTTTGACTTCTCATTACTTTGGAGTTCTCCTTCAATTGGTTCAAGGTTTGACTTCCTTGACCCTGGATCAATATCTCCATCATCACCTGCAAAAGAAATCCTCAAACCATCTTTCCCATTGGTAAGCCTCCTTGCCACTACATTGCTAAAAGAACGGATAGATTCTTGATTGGACGTATCTCTCTCAGCTGCAAGTTTGTTTTCAGCTTCAAGTCCATTTGCTGAATGTAAATCTTCAATGTAAGGAAAATTGGAGGTCAGGCCAATCTCATTTCGGGAGGAAAATTTTTTCCGATCCAAATCCCTACAATTGGAACTGCTGAAACTTTCCTTTTTGGCCTGATCTTCTCCCTGTTTTATTGACTTCCTGAACATCTTTTCAGTCAAAGATGAATCCCGGTCAACAAAGTCAATGTGTTCATCCAGTTGATCCTTTTCTGAGAGGCATTCAATTCCTTTCTTCACACTCCTATCCATGGATTCGTTTAGCTCACAATGATTGAATGTCCTTGATTTTGCAACGACACACTGAATAGACACATCATCCTTGTCGGCTCCATTGCATGGCGAAGAGTTTTCCTTAAATTCAGCATGCTGCTTACCCAGTTGATGCATCGTGTCATCATTATTTTGTACTGGTGAATCAGTTTCATAAATGCCATTGCATCTTGAAGAGTTGGATTGGTTAGTCTTGTGCTTTTGGTGATCAGGAATCTGAACCTTAGTACTCTGCAGATCAAGAAATTGCAGATAGTAAAATTTTCCCTACATTCAGGAAAAAGCACCAGACTGGGGAAAAGAATGTGCTTTTAGATTATTAAAAAAAGTACATATATCCACAGAAAGAAAAAAGACCAACATATTGTTGTTTAACCAATTTCATTACCTTAACTTCTTGTCCCTCTATTAATATGCCATCAGCTGAAACAATTTCCCCACTGTTTGCATGTTCAGCATCCACATTATCATGGGCACGATGTCTCTTCAGTGACTGTCTAATAAATCCAACCACCTCATCTTTTCCACCATAGAGTTCACGTAAATCTTCAGCTGCATATTTCTTCCTCGTTTTTTTTATGTGTTCATGTTGCCAATTAGCAACCTTCACCTTAGCTCCATGAGTTAGTACATTCACCTGAACCCAGATTAGGTAACAGTTAGGCACAAGATATCTTAAAAGTTAAAACACAGAAGAACAGTCTAAACAGAATTTATATAACATCAAAAATCAATATAACAACTTTCTATCGTTTAGCAAACATACCGCATCAGACATATCACAATGGAGCTTTGTAACTGAATCACCTCTACCAAGTTCATCAGGAAATCCATATGCAATATATGTTTTGGGTCCCAAGTCAGGTTTCAGCATTTCATGAGGAAGCTTTGTAGCAATGTTCAGAAGACCTGATTTTGGATCAGTATAGTCACTATAGGGCAGTGCTGCAATAAATTCGGCACCATGCCTGGGTAAGCGCTCTTCAAATAAAGCTGAGGGGGGCCAGTCCTTCAGCTTCAACATCTCTGGCCACCCACTCTTATGCATACGACCCTCCAAGTATCCCTTGAAGAATTGGTGAATATTAATCTCAACCTATACAACAATAAGAAATTAAAAAAATTAAGAAACTTGGATTCTATTGCCTGAAGATTGAACATAATTCCCAACAAGAAGCACTCTGAACTTACAACAGTGAAAAACATTAAGAGGAATAGAGTGGGGAAAAGACTATATATGTAAGTTGCAGCTACAGAAAACATCGTTACAATAGTTTTGTGATATGGTGTGTATTTCCCTTCAGTACTACACTTTGAAAGTCAGCTTACTGGCTAAGAAAATGAAGATACATGTCAACTACTATTCATGATGAAACAAAAAAGGATTTACAGCTGTGGCACAAGGTATAAATGTATTTCATCATCAAGATTCCTTATTTTTTGGTAGTAAATTAAAAAAATAATAATAACAATATTGCCCCTGGCCCTCTGACAGGACAATGTTTGGGCTTTATACATGTGCCTGTATCCATGTATTAGAACAATCACAATATGGCCATTCAGACTCCTTTACATAAGGAAGTGATTAACCCATTTGCAAACCATTAAATATGCTATCAGTTGTGAGATTGACAATCGAGGATTCAATGAGGAAGTGGACCATCCAAACAATATTTTCAAAAAATATAAAATAAAATGGCTGACCTCACACCAATCCAAGCAATCAAGGGCCTTTACACTTGTTGTCTCCTCTTTGAACTTTCCCTTGGCACCTTTTTCTCTAAAAGCTCTCCACATAACCATCGGTTCCCAACTGAGGCCAGACGTCCTGTCAAGAACATTTCTAACAATAACAGGCTCACCTTTCCTCCAGTGTTGCTGGAAATGCTCAATGTCATGATCTTCCATGTTGACAGCATTTGGACAGTACAAAAAGTTATCATGACTGTTCTCTCTGAAAGCTGCCTGCCTGATTTTACAATCTATTTTGCTGTTCCCTTCGGAACCATTTGGTGGGCACAAAGAACATCTTTGAGAAAAATCAGCCTTGAGCGACTGATAATTTCTAGTAAGGTCCTCTGCATTCTTAATCAACTTCATTACCCAGTTAGCTTTGAAATTGCGTCTCAGCACCAAATTTGCAGTTCCACAACCTCCACGCTCTTTTGGTGGGCATGGAATTCCACCATCAGTATTAGCTCTCCAAACAGGAAATTGACAAGACACATAAGCTTCATTATTATTGGCAGCAGACACCATTTGTCTCTCCCGCCGGTATCTTTTTCTTTCTGCAATAGTTTGATGCTCCCCAACTGTCATTGGACCATGTTTTCTTTCTACAAATTGTTCGTGAGATGTTTCTGCTTCGGTACCTCCAGGTTGACAACCCTCTCTTAGTTCATGACAACAAGTGAGACACAGATCATAGGAACAACCAGGGTTGGGGCAGCTTCGGTAAAAATCAACAACGGATGTACTGCAATTGTCGCTGTCAAATAAGGAGATGTGAACAGTTAACCATTTGACAACAAAAATGAAGATGTAGAAAAATTTATCTCTACTCCAATGATATGAAAACAGTAGTAGCTGCTTAATAACCAGACAGGATTATTTATCCATCTACTAGCAGGCTTGCCTGTCCTGCACTAGAAATGACCATGGATGTACATTGCCGTTCATTGATGCTAGGAAAGGGCTGTTGGATGCACTATATTTGTAAACTAGTTTAGGGCTGCCAGTTATTTTTCATGGCAATTTTGGTGCTTGTAAGTAGGGCGTAGGATTTTTCTCCTTTTTGTTTGATAAATGATACAAAGTCAGATATTTATTCCTACAACCTCTCCACTTTTATTAGACATTGAACATGAAACGTTGCACGACTATATATGGTCCATATTGTAGATCATATTGCTGTACAATTCATGTTCTCATTCACAATGCAAGTTATCATTCTTGCAGAAACATATTAAACACAGAAATAAACTACACTTTTTCATCTCTAATATCATTAAGTCATTATAAAGTAAAAAAATAAAAAAGAAACAAAACAAAACAACCAAAAAAAAAAAAAACACTAAAAAGCCTTCAATTATGTCCATCTTGATTACAAATCAATAATTCAAACTAATGTTTGTTCGAACTGTTGTACAAAAGTTACAAGACTGAGATTAGGGTTCAAGTGGAACTATGGACGAGAAAGATGAAAAACAAAACTACACACAAATTATGTATATGGCTGATTATACTAAAAGCATAAAAAATTAAGACAATAAAGAAATTATGCGACAAGAAGATTATATGACGTCCACTCCACAAGTCCAAGACCTAAGCTTCCACCCACAATAATGAGTTCATACTTGAAATGCCAAAAAAAAATACCCTTGCATATCATCCTCCAGTTGAGATTGTGACTTGGCAAGATGGTAAGTCCTATCCAACTTAGCGTTGTGGTGCAGTGCAAGTTGAAGTCATGGGAGATTTCTCCACAAAAATGTAGGGGTAAGGTTGCCTACTGTAAGCGGGAGTCCTGTGCACTGGGTACAAACTTTTTTATATCAGGTTCCATTTATAAGAGAATCCTCATTTACCACTTGAATATAGGCACAGTATTCAAGTTAGACCTTGCTTATAAACACTGAGAAAAATTCCAAACCCCCAAAATGCGAGATATGAGAAACATAGATCAATGATATAGAATATAACTCAAGGCATTATCACAACTCCTTACAAATTTCCATCTCAATTCCATCAATGTCAATGCTAAAATGTGTAAGCAAATGTTTAAGAAAACCCCATATTCACTTACAACTCATAGACTAGAGCATCTAAAACACTATTCTCCCATTCTCAAGCAATTAGTTATCACCTAGATTTTTTCTGCTCAGAAAAGGAAAAATCAGAAGTTATAACCTTCTTTATGGTTATTCTTATATGATTTTGTTTCTTGAACACATTTAAGTCTAAGAAGCTATCATCTTATTTTTCTCAAAATAGATTAACCTAACAAAAAAATTTGTCTATAATTCACAACACCGCTCTCCCTTGCATGGACACAAGAAATCCACAAGGTGAAGGCAGCAGGTACACAAGAAAACTAGGGATTGAAAACACCATGAGCATCCACAATCAGATAATGACAACGAAAAAAAAAAAGGAAGAGGTCAAAAATTGCGGCCTTAGTTCATATAATATTATTGTTTTTCCTTCTTTCCTTTCTTCGCTGGAATGTTTACATTTTGGCCACGTATGATTCTATCTGGAGGAATAAATTCCCAAAATTCATCCAAGCTTGTTTCCAATTAAAATCTCTTTATTCATCACAAAATCATTTCAACCTAGGAAGCACGAATACGGACACAAACATGGGACATGGCAATTTCAAAAAAATAGGACACGGACACAGTAGGGATACGACAAAAATATATATATTTTTATTTGCTATATATAAATAAAAACACTAAATCTATAAACATCCACAATTAATGAAAACTAATACCAATTGAGCATTAAAAACAAACTAAATTTAAATTAGCTATAAACTACACGTGTAGGCTCCAAGGATCATTAGAAGCTAGTTTGTCAATTTCACAGCTGTGGTTAGAACCATGTTGCATTATTGCCGGTTTGATATGAGTTCTATATATATTTTTAATTCAATCCTTTTCTTTCCAAATATCATAATATGACCTCTGAAATTAGCTATGAGAAATAAAGTAAGATCCCGTCGTGTCCACACCACGTCCCCACAAAAATTATATATATTAAAAAATTTGTCACTTGGTGTGTCCTCATGTGTCCCTGCTGTATCCATGCCCATACGTGTCCGACACTTCTACGGCATATTTTGAAGTGTCAGTGCTTAATAGATTTCAGACATGCTAAGGACAATGAATCTTGAAACTCTATGCATCCAAATTGATAATCTTAGAAGTTTGAGTCATTCGAAAGTTAATGCTTAGAAGACAACAAAAAAAATTGTTAGTAAGATATATACGAAAATTATACATAAATATGCAAGAATGATATTTCATTTTAGCCAATTATTTTAGACTTTAAGTTAGTGTTTGTTACAATGATTGATGAACTAGAAAAGTAGTTTGGATCTAAAATACGAGGAACATGGATCGTTTGGGTATGTGGAATGGGAATGCAAACTGGTCCGCTTCACGTTCTAAATTGTTGTACAATAGGGGCAAGGTTTTAAAAAACAGCCGCAACCGGTAGCTCCGTTATGTAACGGTTGTGGTGGTTATCGCCAATTGTTACGTGGCTATAACGGTGTGATTCACAACCGTAACAACCATAACGGCCGTTACATTGCCACTGTAGCACCTTTACGGCCGTTACAACCACTACACTTTTATTTTTCAATTTTTATTTTTTTTATTATAAATTTTGTATATAATGCTATTTTCTCATTTTATTTTCTAGTTACATAGAAATTAAGTAAAAATCTTATCTATATATGTTTTGAATGTCCAATCTTCTAGTTCTACAAGATTTTATTACTTTTTCACTTAATTATATTTGAATATTAACTTATATCTATGTCTGTTATGTTAAATTTATTGAACAAAATTTAAATTTCATGTTATGTATTTTTACTTTCATGTTATGTATTTTTACATTATTATGTTTGTCTTTTGAACTTATGTTTATGACATTAGTATTTTAATATTAAACATATTTCACGTTTTTTCTTAACAAATTGGAAGTTTTCCATAAGTATAATTAGTAAAACAAAGAAAATTAAATAAATCCAACAATAGGAAATATATCCATAGCGACTTATAAAAATTAGTGTATATATATTGGATCATGTTTTAAAACTAAACAAAAATACTAAAAATCATTTTGAACCTCACTAAATGTGATTCTGAAATAAAAACATGCGTATCGGTATGTTTTTCTAAAGTTGTGCAAAGAATTAAAAAATTCTTGATTCCGATTGCCGCTACCGTTACGCTACAGCCGTTACACCCCACAACCATGTCAACGCTACAGCTACCGTTACGATCACCGCCACCGTTATTTGAATCCTTGAATAGGGGTAAACTTGTATAGTTTACAATATAAGAATTAAGGTACTTGATCATAAGCCGTTTAGTTTTTAAGAGTCATATACAAATTTTTTTACTCTAATAAAATAAAACAAACTACACATAATCATTGTCGACTACTTCTCAACCTCCCATTCTCCAATCACAAAGCTCTTTTTTTTCAACTTAACCACGGTTACTTTTTTAACCCTAAATCCACTAACCACAGTTGACACACGCAGTTAAGGATTTAGAGAGCATAATCAATGCCCCCCCCCCCCCCCCTCTCTCTGTCTCTCTCTAAAACCTTCACTTTGCTAGAAAACGAGAAAAGTTCTGTCATCGTTGTTTCTCAAACTACCAATTGTTTGTTCTCCAGTAAACTTAAAATTTTGCCAAATTGGGAATATTTTTAGTACAAATAGGTGGTTGTTGTTACCTTATCTTGCTTCTCAACCACAAATATGGGTGTGTACCCTCTTTCAATTTTGTGTTTTTTGTATTATACATAAGTGTTTATTTTTATCTGGGTTTGTTGTTTCCAGTTGTTAAGCTTGTGAGATTTGAAAAAAAATAGAGCTATAACCGACTACGTATTGAAAAAGAAGATGTAGTGGAGTGTGAGAATTTCATCTTGTACATATCAAACAACTTGTTTTAGTGCAACACTTAAATTTTTATCAAACATCACCTTAATCTAAATTTGATAATCTTAGTCAAGATGCATAAATTGCTTGGATTAATGCCTAATATCTTTGCAACTTTACATGTAATTCATCTTGAATTAATTAACTAAAGTATGAATTAATTAATGCAAATCAAGATGATTACGCTTAATGATGGATTATTGAGTTGCTTTGGTGTTCTTATGTATTGCTATGATTTTTCTTTCAAAAACACAATTCTGCTAGGGTGTGTCACTATAAGTGTGTTGATAAATGTTAGATCACCAATTGTCCCAAAAGTTTAAGTTGTTAGAAAATGGGCCTTACAATATATATCAAGCTAATACTCCCTCTCACATGTGAATTCGCCTCACATGTACAAAGACAAACAAATCGAGAAACAAGGTGGACAAAGAACATAACAAAATGCACAATTATATAGATAACGGGGCCGACAAGATTTGAACCCAGGCTCTCTTGAAACCTGAGCTCTAATATGCATTGTCCCAAAAGCTTAAGCTATTAAGAAATGAGCCTAACCATGTGCATCAAGTTAACAATGAATGATGCCATGGCCACAAAAGTACGAATAGAGACCATCGTAAAAGTACTCACCATGATTGTCAGAACAAACAGTTTTGACTTGAGTGCTAAATTACATGAGTACCAATCTTGTGAAATGTTTGAAAGCAAGAAAATATTTCACAAATTTTTTTCTCCAGTAAATAGACCTAGGTAACAATATAAAAATCATCAATAAATGTAATAACCCGACTAGGACCCTAAACATCAGCATAAATGGTAAAAGGAGATGAACTACTATTATTACAAAAAGAAAATGGCCCTATGGTGTTCAGAAAATTCTCAAATTTAAAACAAAAAATGGAAACATCTACCTAGGAAAACAATGATGGAAAAAGTATTCTTAAAAAATTAAATAAGGGATGTCTCTATCTATGATGTAAAAGCCAAATCTTCTCCTTAAACGTATCATAGATTTCCAACTTGTGAGATTGCTCAACCTAAACTCATTCATCCATTAAGAATCCAAAAAGTAAAGGCTTGCCTCTTCTTACCACGGCCAATCATCTTCCTCGTAACGAGGTCCTGCAAAATACAATGTGTAGGAAAGAATGTTGCACAACAATAATAGAGAGGAGATTGTTAAAGAGATTAGGAGCATGAAAGGCAAGAGAAGAGAAATGAATGGAGTAATAGGAACTGAACCTTCATTAAACACTGAAGAAGAGAGAACAATCAACCACTTTTATTTGTTGTCGACCTTAACACATAGCATATCAGGAAACAAATAAGATGGAATCTTGGTCAAAAACACCCTTAATCAATGATGTAGGGATGGGAATAATTGTGACAGGAGGCACTCAAGGCAATAGTAATATTACTTTAATGGGAAAACGAAAAAAGAGGTAGATGTAGATGTTGATGCACCCATCTTTAACATGAGGTGTCTCTTCCTTGGTAAAGGTCATTGACTCTGATAAAAAACTAAGAGAAGTAACTGGGGAAGCAAGACTCTGCAGTTATAGGATGGTGAATAGTGGTATAACCCAAGATCCACCCTTACCCTACATTACACGGACTCGGGAGTAGGACACTTCAAAATTAAAAATTGAGAATACGTGGATATGGATCCAAATTTGGATACGGGTACGGGGATACGTTAAATAGTTATTTTTTAAACATATTTATTGTATGAAGATGAGTTAAAAAAAAAGCTAAGGCATAATAGATTTTGTTAAAAAAAATAACAAATAAAATATAAATAACAAATAAAAATTATAAAAATTATTTTAGGTATAAAATAAATTGTATTTTTTTTTTTTGATAAATAATTAATTTATTGAGAACGCATCAAGAAGATGCAACGAAACCCACGCCTAACCAATTACATCATCCAAGAAATCTAAGAAAGAAAATATATCCGGATCCACTTTACATTCCAACCAACTATACCAAGTTACCAAAAAACGATCTTCCAACCACGACACCGAACGCTGTAGATCTTGAAAGATTCTCCTATTTCGTTCCAACCAGACCAACCACATCAAGCAAAAAGGCGCCAACAACCACACCCGTCTCCGATGCCTCCCAACTCGGGCCCCCCTCCAACTCCACAACATGTCAATAACCCCCTTTGGCTGCACCCAAGTAATCCCGAAAAGAGAACAAACCATCCCCCAAAGTCGAGAAGCAAGAGAACAATGAAGAAACAAGTGGTCAACGGTCTCCGCATCTACACAACACATGCAGCACCGATTCACTACTACATGCCCGCGACGAATCAGATTATCAATAGTAAGATTGCGGCCCAAAGCAGCCGTCCATAAAAAGAAAACCACCTTAGAAGGAACTCGAGGCAATCAAATACTCCGCCAAGGAAACACACCTCCCACCTCCCCCACCAAACAGCGATAAAAGGACTGAACAGAGAACTGCCCTTTAGCACCTACCACATCCCAAACCAACCCATCCTCTCCTCTACGCAACAAACCCAAACCATACAGAAAAGCAAATAACTCCCCCAACTGATTTACTTCCCAATCCTGAACCTCACGCTAAAGCTAGACATCCCAAACCACTATCTCCCCTGCCCCCAAATAAGAAGCAACCATAGCCTCTCGATCCCGAGCAATGCTAAAAATTAAAGGGAAACGCGCCGCCAGAGCTATTGCTCCACACCATTTATCGTGCCAAAATCTAACCTTCTCCCCAGTTCCTACACGAAAAGACACCCTTTCCCAAAACTCCCCCTTTCCCAAACAGATTCCTTTCCACAAACCCCGCCCATGAGATCCCCTCACAACCCCCGATTGCCAATCTCCCATATCAATTCCAAACTTAGAAGCCACCACCCTTCGCCATAAACAACCCCGCTCCGTAGCAAACCGCCACAACCACTTCCCTAACAAAGCCATATTAAACTGCACCAACCTCCGCACTCCCAAACCACCCACCTCCTTCGGCTGACAAATCCGACCCCAATCCACCAGGTGATATCTGAAATCATTCCCACCACCCCCCCACAAAAAATCCCTCTGAAGTTTCTCTAACCGAGCAGCCACAGAGACGGGAATAACATGCAAAGACATAAAGTAAGTCGGAATATTACTCAATACACTTTTAATAAGCGTCAACCTACCTCCCTTCGACAAATATTGCCGCTTCCAGCCTGCCAAACGACGTTGAACCCGATCCAACACTCCATCCCACAACCCCTTTGCCTTGAAAGTAGCACCCAACGGTAGGCCCAGGTAAGTTACTGGTAACATAGCCACCTTGCAACCTAAAACCGCCGCCAAAATAGGCAACCGCTCAACCTCCCCCACCGGAATCAACTCCGACTTGTTCAAATTTATCCTTAAACCTGAGACTGCCTCAAAACAGACCAAGACACATCGTAAGAAACCCAATTGCGCCACATCCGCATCACAAAAGACCAACGCATCATCCGCATACAACAAATGAGACACCATAGTTGCTGACCCCATAGGCGACCCCACCGTAAACCCAGACAATAAACCTTCATGCACACCTAGACAACAAACGACTAAAAGCCTCCATAACTAGGATAAACAACAAGGGGGATAAAGGATCTCCCTGCCGCAACCCCCGAAAAGTCTGAAAGAAACTTGCCGGAGAGCCATTCACTAATACAGACATGCGCGCTGTGGAAACACAAAACTTCACCCACTGACACCATGTTGTCCCAAAACCCATTCGACCCATAATATAAAGCAAGAAACCCCAATTTACATTATCATAAGCCTTCTCAATATCCAATTTACATAACAAACCAAGGCGACCTTCCTAAAAACGAGAATCAACGCACTCATTGGCCACCAAAACTGCGTCCAAAATCTGCTGCCCCTGAACAAAAGCATTCTGGGACTCAGACACCACACCCTGCAAGACACCCCGGAGCCGGTTTGCTAACACTTTTGCCACCAACTTATACACACTCCCAAGCAAACTAATAGGCCTGAAATCCCTCACATCCTCAGCCTCGCCCTTCTTCGGAATTAAAGCGAGGAACGTTGCATTGAAACTTCGCGCAAACTGTCCAGTCGTGAAAAAGCCATCAAACACGGCCATAACATCCGCCTTGACCACATCCCAACAATGCTGAAAGAAAGCCAATGAAAAACCATCCGGACCCGGTGCCTTATCACCATTCATCATCTTCAAAGCCCCCACAACCTCCTCCTCTGAAAAAGACCGCTCCAAACCCTCCCGATCCCCTATAGAGAGCACATCAAACACTACCCCATCCAACCCCGGTCTCCAAGCCCCTTCCTACCCCCGAAAAAGGCGCTGATAAAAACCCACAATACCTCCTCGAATCTCATCATCCGTAGTCAAATCTCTGCCATCCACCCTCATACGCACAATCTGATTGGTCGTCCGATGACCATTTGCCATCCTGTGAAAAAATTTGGTATTTCGATCCCCCTCTTTCAACCACAAACAGCGAGATTTTTGTCTAAAACATACTTCTTCCATCCGAGCCAACCGAACATAGTCCTGTCGAGTTGCCTCCCTTCTAGCCACATCGACCTCTAAAAGACCGCTAGAAACCTCCTGTACATCTAAAGACTGCAAAATAGCCACCACTTCTACTTTCTGAACCTCCACCCGACCAAAAGTGTCCCGATTCCATACTTTCAAATCCCCTTTGAGAAGTTTTAATTTCTGAGCCAACACGCAACTAGGAGAGCCACGAACCAAATAACTGCTCCACCAACTCTGAACCATCTCTACAAACCCCTCTGACTGCAACCACATATTTTCAAAGCGAAAAGGCGTCGGCCCACTACGAATCCCACCACTATCAAGCATAATAGGCCAATGATCGGACACTGGACGAGGTAGTCGACATTGCACAACCTCCGAAAAGTGCTCCTCCCAACCAGTAGTAACCAAGAATCGATCAATCCGGGACATGTGAGAGCCATTAGACCAAGTGAAACTCCCCCCTTGAATAGGCAAATCAACTAAACACATCTCATCAATAAAAGTACAGAACGCCCGCATCAACCCCGTCACCCTACTACTCCCAGATTTCTCTAAAGGCCATCGAACAAGGTTAAAATCACCTCCCACACACCACGGCTCAGACCATCGATGCGCAACATCCGACAATTCATCCAAAAAAGCACTCCTCTCCAAACTTCGAACCGGCCCATATACCCCAGAAAACACCCAACGGAAATCATCTTCCAAACACCGAAAAAGACAAGATACGGAATAACCGCCCAACTCCACATCCTCCTTTACCACCACTCTATTATCCCAACAAAGAAGAACCCCTCCTGACGTACCCACAGCTGGCAAATATGACCACTCCACAAACCGACCACCCCAAAGCTGTCTCATTACCTCACCGTCCAACACCTCCATTTTGGTTTCTTGCAAGCAAACCACATCCGGTCTCGCACTACGAAGCACTGATCTGACAGCTAGACGCTTATCCCTATCATTCAAACCACGCACATTCCACGATAAAACTTTTAACTTCATTTCAATAACAAAGGACCTCCACGCTCTCTCCGTGGACCCCGCCCAGTCGACCCCCCTCCATGATCATAATTAACTGAGCACTCCAACTTTTTCAACTCTCGTAACCCTTTACGCTACATCATTGCTGAAGAAGTGTCCTTGGTAGGTGAAACCCCTTGCTTCCAAGAATTTTCTATGGCTGTGAAAAGGCTCAGAGCCTCAGCCTCATGGCCTTCAAACGAGACACCAAGCAGACGACTGACCTCACCAATCTGACTAAGCACCCACTCCAAAACTGCTTCTACCGAAGACACCTCCAACCCATCAAAAGCACGCTGGTCGACGAACTCAACACGAGACGAATCGAAAGAGACGTCGTCATTGTGATCAGGAATAAAGCTGGCCAGAGGAGACACCGCCAAAGGCAACTCTCCCCCAACCTGCACAAAAGGCACGGCCTTCGCTCCCCAGACATCAGCTTGTAATACTGCATCGTCATAAGACAATTGCTGCTCCATATCTGTAACGTTTGCCAAAGATAAGCACACAAACTGATCGACGCCCAGAACAGGACTGGAACCACCCATCTCCATCTCGCGAACCTGAGAAGATGATGCCCGATCCGTCAGATGCGAAGACCGACCCATCGGAGAAGAACCCAAATCATTTCTTAAACTCTGAAAGACATGGGCCACTGGGGTGGTTACACCAGATTGGTCCTTAGAAGATTTAACAGCCTGGCCCAACATGCCCAAGCCCAAAGTCATGGCATTAACCTGACAAGAACCCACCCCAATATTATCTTGTAACAAAAGCTTTCCATTAGTGGGCCTTGTAATGATAGGCCCAATATTTGTTTTAGTAACTCCAGCACCACCACCCTGTGATGGATCAGCCCAAAGTCGCGTTTTGGTAGGGTGGGCCCCCTGCCCCAACCTTCTCGGAATCCAAGCCTTATGTGATCCAACCCGCACCTGCGATGTAGCCAATTGCAACTTCTTCTTCCCCAAATCCCGTTGACCAGTTGGGAGATCAACTCGCAGCAGATCCGTTTTATCCTTTCCGAAATCACAGCGGCCATCTCGCACCAAATCGCGATATTCCTTAACCAAGCCACGACGAACACGCTGCTCCGGCGTCGCACAGAACTCCACCACCGGGCCAACCTCCGACCAAATTGGCAGCGTGTAACGCCAATCACCCCATCGAATAATAACCTGTGCCGGAGCACCCCTCGCTGTTCCATGGACTTTGATTCGAACACAACCCAGAGGTCCCTCCATTAACGACGCTCGATCAACCTCCAGGAATCCCCCACACCGATCCCCGATAGCACGAAACACCTGCGCTCCACAGAGATGCAACGGAAGGCCCAACACCTGTACCCAAAAACTCATACAACGCGATTGATTGTTGCCCCTGTGACAAAATGCCTCCGGCGACCACCAATCAAGGCTCAGGCATCGACCTTCAACCATCCAATCTCCCGCCAAAATTCGAGTTGCCTCTACCTGAGATGAAAAGGCAAACAACACAAACTGTCCTCCAATGGCCTTTACCTGCACACCCCTACTACCAGTCCATGTCCGCTGCACCCACTCTGAAAGGCGAGACAACTCCATCCCCTTCTCTCCCAACTCCCCCACTCTCCCCACCAAACATGAATCCAGAAAGGAAACCCAATCTGCACCAGACCCTTGTCTCACCACCACTTCCTCTTCCCCAGCCCCTAGAACGACCACCGCATTCCCAATTGGCCAAGAAGAACCCCTCCCCTCTCGCCGTTCCGGGCCTTTGGTTACCTAACCATTACCCACCGAAAGTCCATCCAAAACAAGAGCAGCACCCTCCCACCCATCCCCAAACCGTGACTGTGGAAAAAAAATATGATGACGACGTACACCCATTTGGACCACAATCTGGATTGCAGATCCCCCCTCCTCAGGACGCAACCAACACGCCACGCTACGTCGGCCCCCAGAAACACGACCTAGAAACACCCCATGAAAGTTCTTTGTGGAAGCCTTCCGCATTTGTGTCGCGACCCATTTTATCTCTGCACCAAACAAGGCGATAGCTCGTCGAACTCCATGCCCTCGTTGGACAATATCGACACGCCGCCGACCAATCGCATCTGCCCGCCCCTCTTCAAACTCAAAAGACCGATCTCCCAGGAAAATCAGCCTCCGACGAAGCCCGGCCGGCTCCGTCGAAATATTCATGAACAGTCAAACAATTCTTCTTAAGGAAGAAAAAATAAATTAGTTATACTCTTCAAAAAAATAAAATGTATTATATATAATAAAATAAATTATTTTTATTTTAGGCATCAAAATTATATTATTTATGATATTATATTATATTATATTTTTTTGGGTGAATAATATTATATATTATTATATTAATGTAATTTATATTATATAATATAAGTCTAATTAAAAAGAAGAGAAAGAGAACAAAGAGACGAGAGAAGAGGAAGACGAGACAACAAAAGAAAAGAGAGAGAGAGAGTAAAAGAAGAGGGAGATTGAGAGGAGAGGAAGAGGGAGATCAAGAGACAAGACAAAAGACAGATCAAGAGAGAAAAGATAGAGAAGGAGATCGAGCATTGAGCAAAGAAGATCAATGTCGAAGTCGAAGCCAACGATCAGAGGGATCAAAGTCGGCGACCAGATCGATGTCTTCACCATCTCGAACGGCGACCAGGTTCTCTCTTGCTCTCTTCTCTTTCATTTCTTTTGCCGTATCCATTTGTAACAAGCCGTATCCTAACCATATCCCGCACTCGTACTCGTGTCGTGTCGGCACGGGTACCTCCGAAAATCCAAAGAGTCCGTGTAACGTACCCCTTACCACTAGTACGACCTTTTCTACCTCCCAACTAAGGTTGACCATAAAATTTCCAACAATGCTCCCTATCATACCTCGATTGATTGTAGTAATCACATAAAAAATTATCCTAATCATCAGACATCTCATTAGGCCGACCCCTATTAAGTTTCTTACCTTCTAACTTGGAGTCACAAGAGATAGTAGTAACTAGATAGAGTTGAACGCTCACAAGGATGTAGACAAATAGGGGTGAGCATGGTTCGGATTGATTCAGTTTAGTCATAAACCAAGACCAATCCATTAGTTACAGTTCCATCAAATTTGGAACCAAACCAATCTATGAAAATCTTGGAATCAATCCGAACCGAATCACTAAACCACAGTTCGGTTCGATTTGAAATTGCAATTTTAAAAAATATTATTGTTATTCACAATATGATCACAAAATATTATTCACAACCTAAGAATTGTTTACATGATTGTTTAAAACTAGTTCTATCATTATACAAAAATATATTTATAATAGTAGAGAGTTATAATATATATATATATATATATATTCGATACTAATAAAATATTTTAGTATTTACATTCAGTAACAAATTATATATAAACGATCCGGCTCAGTTCCAACTAGATTCGTAACTATAAAACCACGAACCAAACCGTGAAGTATGGTTTGCCTATTTCAAAAACCAAAACCAAACCGTGCCTTGAGAAAACCAAACCAAACCGTGCGGTTTGGTCTGGACCGAGCCGGTTTACGATTTTTTTGATTTTTATGCTCAACCCTATAGACAGAACATAATCTTGTGCTTACTCTCTTCATGATAAACATAGGCAAAGGCATTATGTTTATCATGATTTGGATCCTAACCTGATCATATTCTAGACCTAATCTAGTACGAAACTCAATAGTCATTTCTTGTTCAATTAACTTCTACAATTTCAAAGCATCCTCAAGATAATCCACACCAATTGTCTAGTTAAGATCCAACTCCTTCCATTAGGCACAAAGTATGTGAAAGTAAGTAGCAACAATATAATCCCTTTGCTTATTGTTATGAATCCGACATTTCAAATCATACATGTGCCATATTGCCTTTTTTTGAGTAAAGTCTATGCAGTTGCATCCCAAATCTCCTTTGCAATATCCATGAATAAATCACCATTATAGATTTCAAGCCACAATACGTCATGGAATTCTCCAAGTCATATTAGTCATGAAAGTGGACCATCATCCTTTGGTCCACCTTTTCTCCCCCCGGGTCACATAACCCATTTTCCCTTACTCTTAATAAACAACTTGACTGACTAACCCATTGAACTTCACTATTGCCTTTTGTTGAGTACAATTTTTAGTCCCAAATGCAACTTGACAAACAATGTTTGATGGTTGTTGAGAAACCACTTTCTTCAACCATTATTACCTAGTATCTCAAAAAAGAATAGCACAACCTAAAAAGCACGAGCACGAAAATGTGATACTATGACATGAAAATTTTCAAAAAATATAAGACACGACACACGAGGGACTGGCACAAAATATATAATTGTATATTTTGTCATATGTCATAGATAAGGATTAAAATTATTATATGTCAGGCATGGAAATATTTAATTAAAAAATAATAACAAAATGAAATGTAACACTAATTTCTAAAGTGTAAAAGAAAGAATAAGTACAAATTTATATTGTTTTTCTTTTATCATTTAATTCCAGGTTATTTTATTTAAACTTGTAATGTGTTCGTGTACGTCTAAGTAATATACATACTCCCCAAAAGTCTAAATCATATTTGAGTACATAAAATTATAAATGATAGTAGGACATGTATGGATGTGTGTTCAATAAGTCGATAAGTCTCTAACAAGTGTGTGGACACGAGGTTTTGAGGCTGCCATTTCCACAAGAGAGGGACCAAAGGCGTCTCAAAGGCAAGCGAAGGTCCGAGAGGGGTTGATGGATTTTAGGAGTAGCCACCTGGATATAGGTCCTAAGAAACCATATATATGATATGAGCCTCCAAGGATAGGCACCAATCCCGTTGTTTACCCATAGATAATGAGCTCGGGGGTATGTTACCAAGTGGGAAGGTGTTAAACACTCACTTAGCCTAACCATGTGGTTAGTCTCTATTGAAGCATAATCTTGTTTCATAATTAAGCTAAAAGTAAATTAAAAATATATACAAGATGTGAGCAAATAATCAAACTAGTAAAACAAATTATTACATGAAAAAAAGAAAGAAAGAAAACAATATGATAAATTCAATAATGAAGTAAAAAAACATTAATCTCATGGCGCATCATAGGCAAGGTGAATATAGCATAAAATCCTAAACTTAAGGAAAATTCCTATCATGTTCCTAAGCATGCAAATGACATTTATAAGCTAAAATAAATAGCTAACAATAATTTATATATGTAATATTCAAGTTTGATTTTAGAAAATTTAAAGGAGGAAGGTGATATGAGTAAAAACAAAAAGCTTATACCTATAAAAGCGTGGTTTGAAGAATACAAAGTGCCTGGCCTTGTTCCTCTAATGAAATCCCCTCGGTTGTGAATGATCTTCTCGAGTGAGCTTGCTTGAGGAATGCTTGAACAAGTCTAAGAACTCTAAATGGGATGATATATGCTTGGGATATTCATGTATGTATCAGCGGTTCAATCTCTCACCAATTTGGCTAAAATGTATGAAGATCTTCTCTCTGTACGTTCTCCCTCTCGAAATGGGTGAATACTGGTCTTATTTATAGAGAAAATGGCCTGAAGGATCAAGCCAAAGTCAAGTAGACAAGACCTAGTCGGGCAGGAAAAGTACAACAGCTTTCCAGGCAAAGATGGCGCAGGAGGCCTCAAAGTGGCATGCGCCATAACAAGACCTCACCATGGCACCCGCCATGTGGCCTTTTGACATGCCACTACGATCTTGGTTCATGCTGCTTTGCTTTATACAGTATGTCGTGCGCCGTTTCATTCTAGCACACGCTAAGATGTACGAACGCGCATCAACAGGCTTTTGGTGGTTTATTTTTTTGGGCAAACACTATTTTGGTCTTAGGATGGTTTGAATTGGTTCAATAGATTTCTAGAGTCATGCAAGCCTTCCTCAATCAATCTCGCTTTCTAAGGAGTAGTTTCTTCTTCTTCTTCTTCATTGGGAATATCACGGAGGTATATGAATCTTATAGTCAAACCAAATGGGGTGTCTACAAAGTGTCATGTCGTGTTAGTGTCCAATAAGTGTTATGACACCTTCTTAGAAGTGTTTGTGCTTCTTACACCACAACTAAGCAAGATTATCCAATAATAGTAAACAAAATACTTAACACAAAGAAAAAATAGTGTCGAGAGAACTTGCCAAAGTGAAGAAGATCCATTGCCGACAAAAAAATGGTGAACTGACCACAACAATGGTGTTAAATAGAGAGTGGTACCGCTGAGACCCAAGACAAGCACTGTTGCCCTAAAAAATTGGTCTTCCAAACCCCAACAATTCCCTGCTGAGCCAAATGAAGAAGAAACTTGGGTTGCTGAACACTGCTCTATGCCAGTCAAACCTTTTTATAGCTTCATAATTTTTGCAAAAAAGAAAATATAAAAAATATATTAGGACAACTTGGATTAGAAAAAGAAAAATATAGGAAGAATCAACTCTCCTAGTCGATCATGAAGAGTAAATTTTTTATATTTTTGTTTTACATTACAAGAAGTTTGGTTTTATACCCATAAGCACTAGATTCGATGGTTTCTCTGATACCAAGTTGAACATGATGAAAAAATGAGGGGGAGAGAAGAGAAGAGGCACAAGTTCTTGAGATAGAAAGGGAGAACGAAAATTAGGATTCAAGATCAAGGGGTTGGCCTGGTGAATGAGGTGCTCCCCTCTACTGGGCGATTTAAGGGAGCACCTCATTCAAGTGTCAACATTACGCGATATAACTTACCCTTTCACTATTCTTGTCCTATTGATTGTAAGGGGAAAAAAGGATTTTCTCCCTTAATTCCTTGTATTTAAACTAGTTTAGTGTAGACTACAAAAACAACATTTTGACAAATATAAGGAAGAATTGTAAAATAACTATAAAGCATACTCAACATGTAAACTTGCATTTGCCAAACACGGCTAATTATGGTGATCAAACTTGATTAATGAAAGAATGGTGGCTGAATATGGAGAAGACACCTCATGTTGCGAGTCATTCTCATGTTGAACACCCACTTTATTTATTCATGCAATTGACCAAGTCCGGTCTCATTTGGAGACTTCACCGAGTGCTAGGCCAAGTTTGGCATCCTCAAAAAAATCCAAAAAGTCAAAAAGTCACTATCCTATTTCAGTCACATCATCTTATTTAAGTCACATCACCTCTCTAACACATCACTTCAAACCCAACCCAAATCCAACCCATATTTCATAAAAAGTCAAAAAGTGCACTTATTTAGTCTTCCCAAACTTGGCCTAAATCCACAAAGAAAACTTTAGAAGAGATTGCATTAAGGTAAGATTCTCCATCTTCATTTTGTTTTCATGCTTTTGGAACCTTCTCTAGTTCATCTCCTTCTTCAAAGACCTATGATAGTAAACATAGAATCTAGGCTTTGCATGCTTATAGCTAGAGGTGGCAAATTGGTGGGTTTGGGAGGGTCAAATGGGTATGCATTTAAAACAACCCAATCCAAACTTGCCCATTTAATAATAGGTTTATGCAGGTTGGGTTGAATTAGATATGGGTTGGACAATTGAACCCAACCAATACATTTACTTTGTTGAATGGTGGTGGTAGAATGGCGGCCGCGGCGGCAGTGGTGGTGGAGTAGTGGTGCACTTGTCTTACTGTTTATTGTGTGTTGCTTGTCAAGTCTAGATAATCCACAGAGGCTCTACCCGATGTGTCCATGCAACCAGTGTTGTCGGGCCCTTTGCTACTTACCCTTATAGGGAGAGCTCACCATGGGGGGTGGCAGTTTGGCCTTAATCTTGCTGTTGTTGCTGCTGCTTGTCTTGGTGGTGCAATGCCTTTCATATAATTTTTAAGTTTAGGAAATTAATTGTGTTTTGGTTGGGTTAGTATGAGTACATTGTAAATTCATTATGCAAAAAAGGGTTGTTTGCTTATTATATGATACTCTCTTTTTTTCTTTTTTTGATGGGGAATATATGAACGGGTGGTAGAGTGATGGAGGTGTTGGAGTGGTGTGGTGGTAGTGGTAGCAATGGAGATGGTGGTGGTGCCCGTTAAACGATTACCTATGTCCAACCCATTTAAATCCACTTTTAATTGGGTTTGTAAGATGCAACCGATTTATAAATTTGGACGGGTTTAAATGAATTTTAAATGGGTGGAATTGGGCAGGTATAATTGGGGTGGTTGAGTTTGCCACCTCTATTTATAGCTGTTAAGATGGAATTAAACTTGAATTTGGGACTTGTATGGGTCACAACCTACATGCTTGTTGATATTTAACCACCTGAGCATGATTTTGAACTTGTGCATGTGCTAGAACTGATGCATCCAAGACCAAAGCCAAACCTTAGTTTGATTGGAGTTGTATTTTGGCTTAATTTAAACTGAATATTGGTTTATCGACTTCAAATACTGGTGTCGCAACTGCTAGATGTGAGGGAGGATGTCCGAGTGGTCAGACGTCCAGAGACACAGCCAGACATCTACTGCTTACGTTTGGGCTGAAATAGCTCTCAGGATCTGTATTTCAACTTGATTACAATGTGTTTGTAAAAAATTGTGTAGGCTTGTCTAACCAAGGAACTAAAAAGAGTAAAGGATTTAAGAGGCCAGATTGACATGTGACTTGTCATTATATGATATCTTCGTTATATGTTTGAAGTCCAAGTCAACACGAATTCCCCACGGTAAAAGTTTATTGATTATGTAAGATTTGCAATATTTGAAATGATTTATGGAGTGAAAGCTCCCTAATGTTTAGTTATGTTCATTATTCATTATATTTTCAATTATAAGCTATGAAGCACGGATACGGACACAGATATGGGATACGGCAATTTCCAAAAAATGGGGACATGGACATGGCAATTTTTTTTTTTTTTTTTTATATATATTTTTATGTGTTATGTAGATTCATATTATATTCATCCTAAATCAAAATTAACAAACATTAACATAGTAACATAGTAACATTAATTCAATAAATATAACCATTACATTTAAACAAATTAATAGATCATCCATTCACAAAGAAGTCATAATAAACGATAACAAAAACTAAGACGAGAAGGGGAAAACATTCAACATCTAATAATATTCTTCACAAAAGCACTAAATAAGAGAGGCAAAAGAAAAAAGAAAAAAAAAAAAAGACTGAGCCTGCCGTGTCCCGATATGGACACGCGTGTCCCCGCCGTGTCCCCTAAAAAAAAAATCATTAAATTAAAGGTACACGCCTTCTGGCGTGTCCCTGTGTCCTCGGCGTGTCCGCGTGTTGGACACTGCCACGGCACCGATTTTGTCGTGTTCATGCTTCATAGATTATAAGTGATGTCTATAGTAAATAAAAACTGCTCCAGTATAACGTTACTCACTGAGCTTGATAGCTCACCTTTGATTCTTAAATGTTTACAGGTGTAAGGTATGATTAGGACAAAGACATCTTGTGTGCACATGTACATGAAGGCTTTTGCATTTGGAAGATGGGGACTTTTTGTGATATATATATATATAAGGATATAAGAATTTAGAATCTTAATTTTGAGTATATGATGTAAGATATTTGTTTGGGATATACATTTCTGGAATGGGAATGTACCTTGGACACTTATCTGATGAATGACTTGCACCATTATCTCCAGTTTTTAAACTAAGCTTCTGTTGTAATTTAAATTAATTAATTATAATAATAGCTGCATTTTCCATCCAGTTTAGGGTAGGCCTTAGTAGCAAAATACTATTGGCCAGTCGCTGTCCGCTGTAGAGCGCAGGGTCGGGGTCGGGGTCGGGGTCGGGGTTGGGGTTGGGGTTGGGACGGTTTCAGTGTGTTTCGGTGCATTGCGGTTATGTTGCAGGGTGTTTCAATGAAAATACTAGAATTTTGTTATTCCACTAGTGTTTCGTTTCACTAGTGTTTCGTTTCAGTCTGGACAAGAAAACGTTTTGGCTGTTTCAATGAAAACAAAAGGATACTTTGTTCGACATTTTAAGCTCATGTAATCTTTTTGTACATATAATTGAAGCAATTCATGAGAAGTAAATGTAACTCCAAACTCAACTGTATATTGTGTCTAACATATTGCTCAAATATTCTCCACATCCATTTATCCCTTTATCTATGTTTGCTTGAGCTTATCTAACGCCATTTCCACTGCTGCAACAAAGTATCTAGAGAAGTACTAAGGAAAACTATGAACCCATTAACATCCCATGGAGAGAGAGAGAGAGAGAGAGAGAGAGAATAAAACAAAACAAAAACAACAATATATACACCTACATATGTGTGGGACAAACCCATTTCAGGCTCCCACATCGGTCTGAGAGGCATCCACAATATGATTGGTAGCTATTTGGCAGGTGGACATGGTTATTAACAATGAAATAGCTACTTCCATGACCTACCTATGTGTTTCAATAGTTTGCAAAACAATTAGAATGCTTTAAAAACAAATGTATCAAGAAGTAAAAGCAGCAACCTATATAATAACTACAGTTTCAATTGTTTTAACCATCACAGAGGTCTTGAGACATACCAGTATAAACGCTCGTCGATGCCAAGTTTAGACCTTGTTATATCCTTTTCTTCCAACTGGATACCTAACAGCATAGAAGAAACAACATAAACCATATTCTTCCAGACAGAAACAAACCTCCACATCCTTTATTATCTCAAAACCATATTCTTCTAGCCGCACAAACCTCCATTACATTACCTCTTTTATTACCTTGTATTTTGGCTTCTATATCTACTTCAGAGTTCTGCTCCCCATATATATGCCTGAGAACAGGCAGAGCTTTATGTAGCAGGTGCTGCAATCGCTGAAATTTGGTACCGTTATCCAATTCTTTATCACAAACCTGCCAGATTTTACAAAATAAGCAAACAAATTCCGACAACACAGATGACCATACAAAAGAAATCAGGAAGGAAAAAAAAAACATAGAGAGAGAGAGAGAGAGAGAGAGAGAGACAAGAGGAGGAAAACACATACCTTCGCAGACAAATACTCCCGTAAGCAAGCTTTGCAATTGCAGTTGCCACAACAAAATGGACAAGCATTCTCAACGTCCTCTCTGGTTTTTTCAGGATACCTGTTTTATGATTTTAAAAGAGTAGCACACATCTCAAGGACAACTAAATTTAGTTAAAACAATAGTACAGGTTTGAATATAATTGATTGAGGACTGCGTTAGGATGTGATCAAGCAATACTCAAACCAGTCCCAGCTACAAACCCTGACAAGTTTTTTAAAATAAATCATGAGATATCTTAAATAAACATAGATATTTGTGTGTGCATGTGTAGTATTTTACAACTAATTAAGTTGGTTACATTCAACTGCCAACTGAACTCAACTTGGTTTCCAATAAACAGTAGTCAGGTGAACTAGGCTATTAAGGAAGCACCAGAATCAATTCAGCCAAGTATCGGGCTATATGCTTGTTTATCCACCACTCAAAGCACATATGCAGATCATGAAATTAACGATCAGGGTTCTTTTTTGGTTGGGTGGCAGGAGACTGGGCGATTCTGAACACAAGACGAGAAAGGAAGAGATGATCAGAGAGAATAATTAATGCCAAGAGGGAGACAAATAGAGAGTTGTATCTTTCCCTCGAGGGAAAAAAAATTCTGATCACGAGTTATACAATCACTCAACTTTCTTCTAGTAGTAGACTTCTTTGATCTTTCAACAATTTTTAATTGTGCCACATATAAACCAAATTTCTGAACCATGCGCGTTAGTTTAACATAAATAACTGAATAGAAAGCCAACAACCCCCCATCAAACAAATAATAATAAATCGGAGTAAGCTACACCACAAAAACGCATATATATGGCACATTGAATTAGCAAAGTGGTATATATCTATAAATTAGCTTTCCATATCAGTGCCACTGCTTAAAAACAAAAATTAAACAGCAATGTCAAACAATAAATTGGGCCAACTCATCCATCTCTTTGATCTTCCAGTAGCCACCAAGGAAGGTGGCTAAAAGAAAGAAGGAGAGGTAATTGGCGGTGACAGGCACATGCAACGCCATGCCTCCAATCGTCAAAATAAGGAATGTTGTTTCATATTTCAGTAAACATGTTTGCCCAATCATATGATAGAGTTGTTTCAAGAATATTCGCTTAAAAAATGTATCACTAATTACTAGTCACTATTCTTACCACTTTGCAAGACACTCATAGCAGTAGCGTTTCCTTTTACAACTGGAACATACGACAACACCATCCTTATCATTCCGAAAACATTGATGACACATTAAACTCACCCGCTCCTTGTTTTCATTTGTTTTATCCTGAAAAACAAGTTTGTTAGAATTGATACAACTTGCACTATTGAACATTAAAGAATAGCTAACAGATCCAAATTCAGTCCGCTAATGTATAATCTTTTCTTTTTCACTTTTCAGATATGAAAAACCAAGTCAGTCATCCAAATATCTAGCAAGAAGAAGAGAAGAAACATATGGCATTTAAACAAATTTGTTCCTTCTAATTATATGTCAAGGGTGTGAAAGCTAAAACAACACAAATCACATGACCCAAAGTCATATGCATATTCATTCTCATACCTGAGTCCTCTGCTAAATATAAACCCAAACCCATATGGAGACACTGGCGAACAACCCCATCTAATAATCCAGGATGTCATATCGAAGAAAGTTGCAAGCATTCAAAACCAAAAACAAAAAACTGAATAGGTGAAGAGGAAGAGAAAAGACCAAGTCAGTCATCCAAATATCTAGCAAGAAGAAGAGAAAAGAAACATATGGCATTTAAACAAATTTTTTCCTTCTGATTATGTCAAAGGTGTGAAAGCTAAAACAACACAAATCACATGACCCAAAGTCATATACCTATTCATTTTCATTCCTGAGTGCTCTGCTAAATATAAACCCAAACCCATATGGAGACACTGGCAAACAACCCCATCTAATAATCCAGGATGTCATATCGAAGAAAGTTGCAAGCATTCAAAACCAAAAACAAAAAACTGAATAGGTGAAGAGGTAGATATTCATACTCAACTTAAGCCTTAATCCACAATTACTTGGGTGAGAAGTTGGATATCCATCCATATGGTTTATGTTCCCCCTAATTTAAATTCTCTCTTAATGTGCCTTACATCGAACAAAATCTTATCTTGTTCAAGATAAGTTTTGTCGTGGGTGAGAAACATCAAATTTGTCAAAGATAGTAAGTAGTGTTTCAAAATTCACAATAAAAAGAGAAGAATTCTAAACCAATGTGCTTCAGTGACACGCTCATTCGAATATGGAGTACGAAAGTCAACAACATAGCTTATGTAAGACACCTCTAAGGTTGAGAGAGAGTGTCATTCCGGCGTGAGAGTGAGTGTACAAGTGGTTCAGGTATTGGGAATTTTGCAGAACCACGCAAATATTGCATATTCAATCGTCTTGATTTCATCTTTATTTCTTTCCATTACGAAGTGATAAAATAAAGGTTGAAACAATATCTAGAACAAAACAATTACTCACACTGTTTCATCAACTATTATTTTCCTCATTATTTTATAAACCCAAATAAGAAATAACAATTTTTTTCTTCTCATGGTGAAAAATGAAAATGAAAGTTTGAACATTTTAATCTAGCATAATATAATATAAAAAGTTAAGATTCTTAACTTATAAAGCCTCCGTTTTTTTTTTTTTTTTTTTTTTTAGTTGTACAAAACATAAAATAAGTTATTTTAACTTAAAAAAAATAAAAAATCACATCTATCCTATGATTATTATATTTTTTTCTTACAAGAAAAGTCAAAAAAATAAAAAAAACCCTTACCAAATTAAACTTTTTAATTCAGCCTAAAATAACCCAAAAAAAAAAAAAAAAGTTTAAAAAATCAAAAAAACCAACACACTCCCCAAAATGACAAAATAAAAAAAAGCAAAGATAAACTGTAGCAGCAAAAGAAAAGTATACTATAATATTCTACTGTACAATTAAAAAATGTAGCAAATTCAAACTCACCAATCCAATGACTGTCGACGACTTTCTCCTTTCCAACCCACGAATCTTCTTCATATTCTTACCAGAATTAAGCATTTTCTCACTGATTTTCTCACCGGAATTCAACATTTTCTTATCAACTTTCTCTGCCTTAAACATCAAGAGCTGTTGCTTCAATTCAATCTCAGTCCCACACGCTTCTTCATCACCCGAACACCCCCTCTTAATCTTCGCTCTCCTCTCGGATCCACCACTCGACCTTTCTTCTTCATCAAATTTTCTCGCGATTTTCTTCATACTCGCTTTCTTCAGCTGATCGCAATGGTTCTCGCAATACGGCCTTCCCGTCAAAGCCCTCTCGCTGCACCGCCATCTCTGACAGCCCTGTCTCCGGCACCGGTGATCCGACAAGACCTCCATCACAACCGATCACCAAAAATCCAACGTCTGGGATCGTTTTCACAGCGATCATTCAAGATCTATCTCCATCAAACCGATCGTAATTTGAAATCCATGAATTGGGTTTTTGTATATATGTATGCATGAGAAATGGGTTGAAATTTTTTGGATTCGATTTTGATTCTGTGCTTTGCTTTTGTCGCAAGAACGAGAGGCGATTAAGAGGAAAAATGTATTGAAAAACGTAACAGAGGGGTTAGAAAATTCATGTGTGAATTGGGAATTTTGAGATGATGAGAAAATTTTGATCGAAGAAAGGAAAGTCGCGAGACCGGAGATTGTGGTGAAGGAAGAAGCTAGGAAGAAACGGACATTGTTATTACCATTGGTGAGCCCGCATGGTTGACGCCAGGTCAACTATTCCGTGTAAGCTTGAGTCAATTTATACTTTTTCTTTCTTTCTAAAATTATGATTTTGATTTTCACTTTTAGCCCTGGGGGATGTTTGGATAACACAAAAAAATAGAAAATTTAATAATTTCTTAACCTTATAAGAAAAAAATATAAAAAAATAAAGAAAATTATTTGATAATTTACATTAATTTTTTACCTTTTGGCTAAAAATTGTAATTTACATTAATTTTTTACCTTTTGGCTAAAAATTGTAATTCCCAAACAAAGCCTTATCATTGATTGTTTTCTCACTTTTGATCAATTTTTAACCTATACTCGACCTAAATTCATACTAAAGAGTAATTCATAAATAAATGCAAAAAAAGTTTAACCTATACTTGACCTAAATTCATACTAAAGAGTAATTCATAAATAAATGCAAAAATATTCTTTACATTAATGTGGGAGGCAAGTCTTGAACAATTACGTTGCAGGACAGCCAAACAAATAAGACGATGGTTGAACAAGACATATTTTAGTGTGTTTAGATAAAAAAAAATTTGAATATATGTGCAAGCGTGATAATAAAGTCAAATCCGAGCAATAAGTGGACCAAGTTAATAACAAGGCCTTCATTTGAGATGTGTGTTGGTTTTTTAACTTTCTGATTATTTTAACTTAAGGCTAAAAAATTTAGTTTGGGATGAACTTTTTAATTTTTTTGACTTTTATAAAAGAAAAAATGAAATGATTATGGTTTTGATGTGATATTTCATCTTATTAAACTAAAAAAATTATTATTATTATTTTTTTTTGACTAAAATAACCCAAATTCAACCCAAACTTTCATGCTAAACAAACCCAAGGCCACATTAGTATGAGGTTGTGCTTATCATTTATTGAAAAAAAAATCATAAATGTGGGATACCGTCTTGCCCGAGTGGAACAATAAGGTAAAATGGCAACTAGTGACTGCCCGTGAAAACAAATAATTCAGTTAATTCTGAAAACATGGTATACGCAATATAATCATTCTAACTTTTGTCACGAAATTATGTATCGAAGAGTCTACCAACTAACCATTCTAGTCAGGGAGTTATTCACTTTTGACTGCCAATTAACCCAAAGAGTGAGAGTTTAGGGCATTGGTTTATCAATTGTCACTTCTATTGCTGTAGCAAGTATTTTTTCTCACACAAGAAGGGTTAATTTCACTTTCTATCTCTTAAATTATCATTATTTTTTCTATTTTGTTATTGAACTATTAATTTTAAAAGTTAATAATTTCAACTAATATACTCCAATTGGAGACAATTATCCACACAAGCAATTGTTAAAACCTAATTTCATGGCTAAAATATTTTATTTTAAAATTTAAACAACTTAAATCATACAATATTTTTTATAAATAATTTATTCACGGTTTTTAAACTAGGAATGTATAAGAATGAACAATTATCATGTATTCTATGAATTTTACATTGGTAGTATGCCAAACCAATAGAAGGGGACTTAAAAATTACATGGCGCTTAAAAGTAAGGAAATTATGAAAAAATAATATGAACTCATTAAATAGATACATAGACATGTGGTCATGCAATAATTTATTGTATAGAGAAAGATCGATGTTTGGTTATATGATTATATGATGTAAGTTACCTATTATAATATGAGTAAGAAGATAAGAAGTTAGGTTTTTGGTTATATAATTGTTCAAATCATAAAATTATATTTTACCCATTAAAAGTTAGGTTTCCCTAATTAATGATTTGGATTGACTATCTCCAACTGGACCATATGAATTACAATTAGAAAATTTTGAAACTAAATAGATAATGATTTAAAGATAAAATAAAAAATAATGATAATTTATAAAATAAAAATAAAATTAATCCTTCTCTCACACACAAAATAAAATAAAATATTCTTCTAATCGTATCACCCAATAAAATGGTGCACAACAGCATCTAATAATGTCTTCCTCATATTCCCTACTTATTTTTTATTAGGATTTCACATGATAATTTGATTAAAAACCATACAGACTTCGCTTGAGAAGCCAAACCTTGGGTTTTTTTTGGGTAAAATAGTCACAAAAAATAAAATAATTTTTTTTAGTTATAAAAAACAAAACATTATATCTAACCCATAATCATTACCTTATTTATCTCACAAAAGTCAAAGAAGTCAAAAGTCCTTCCCAAACGAGATTTTTTAACCTCAGATTAAAATAGTCAAAAAAGTCAAAAAATCAACCCATTTTCCAAATGAACCCATACTATCCTTTTGGTTTAAATATTTGATGGTACAATTTCGAGTGGGATATAATTATTAGGGGAATTTACAAATCAATAGAATCATTTTAATATAATTATAGATTTATAAAAAAATTAATGACTTTAATTATTAAAATATATAAAATTAATCATGAATTTATAATTATTTTTTAAAATTTAGTGATATGTTTTTCTTAATTATTATCAGTGACATCATCCTAGTGACGTCACACCCTTGACAAGGACTTACAAAACAAGTAAGAATAAACTTTATTCACCCCCCAAAAAAAAAAAAAAGAGAGAATAAAATAAAGGGCAAAAAAGTAATGCGCGTCTCACGTGCCACTGCAGACCAAGCCGAACGACTTCGTTTTCTTCTAGAGCCCAAACTCCGAGCCCGCGGCCCAATGGGCCTCTGTTGCCTTGCCTGGAAGATTTTGATTTGTTTTGTTTTATTTTGCAAAAATTGTTTTTAAACGAATTTTTATATTTTTTAATTATAAACTAATTTTTTCAAAATCATATAAATGATTAATATTTTATTTATTTATTTTATATACCAAATTATTTTTAGTTTTATTATTTCTTTGTTTTAAATAGAGAACAAATTTAAAAAAATCAACCGAACACCTATTTTCCTTTCCGTGTCATTCTAGTAGAGTGATTTTGAGAAAAAAATTTCTTAAAATTTTTTTGGTTTGTAAATTTTCCAAAACAATTTTCAAAATCACGCTCTCTCTCTTACCTATCAATCAATCATTTTTTCTCTCTCTTCTATCTTTCTCAATCACTTTTTCTTTCACACATATCTACTCAATTATAACAAAATATCAAATCATTCCAAACTCCCAAACTCCAAAACTACTTCCAAAATACACAACTAAACAAATCAAAAAAATTTATAAACTCTCTCTCCAAAACAATTTTTAAAAATTACACTCCCAAAACCAAACCAAACATACCCTTAGAATTTGAATGTACATTTTACAAATTTAAAATATTTTTACACCTACTAGATATTGTTCACAATTTTTTTTTTAAATAATAGTATCATTAACATTTTATTCTTTCATATAATCTCAAAATGATTTCAAATTCTCAAAAGAAGAAGGGGTTATCAGAAGCAGTGATGGCTGTATAGACACACAAAAGGGTCATTATTTGATCTTAAGGTCTACAGCTTGATAGGCTTTTATTTGATTTAGGCCTCGTTTGGCATGCGAGTATTTTAGTCAAAAAGTTATTAAAAAAATTAAAAAGTCTATAACTTATATCAAAAAGTGAAAGATTATTTTTTCTCTCTATTTTTTACATATCTTTTCGTAAAAAACCAAAAACTCATTCTAAGCATACTAATTTTTTTACCTCATATTTTAGCCAAAAAATTACTAAAACAACATGTTCCCAAATGAGGCTTTAAGTTTGTATCTCTGAGTGAGATAACTTGAACCTGAATGAGATTTAAATTAGACTTAAGCTTGACATTTAAAGTTTATCCCGAATGTTAAACCGACTTACGAGCTTACCTACCAGCTCGTGAGCCCAATAGAAAATATGAAAAATAAAATTAAAACAAAAACCTAAAAAAATCATGTGAGATATTTATATCCCATTTTGTGCTTGCCGTTCGCTGATTAGGCAAGGTTTAAGCTGAAGGTTTTGCCATATGGGTTGGGCCAGGTTGGTTAAGAAGCATTAAGCCTTTGCCCACAAAATGATAAAATTAAATCATAATGGGAGATTTGGCAATAAATTGGTTCCATGGTCTAGTGGTCAGGACATTGGACTCTGAATCCAGTAACCCGAGTTCAAGTCTCGGTGGAACCTCGATTTTTTGGCTTTCTCTGTATTTTTCTTCTTTTGGATCGAAGAAACAGTGATAACAAATGTCCGAGCCCTGTTTATGCCATGTTTGGTTGCCGAGAAAAGTTAAGAGAATTACTATCCTTATTTTTTTTGCTATGTTCGGTAGTTGGGGAAAAAAAATTGAGTGTAGAAGAGAAAATTTATGGTTTCGGTGTTTTCTGTTGATTATGTTTTGTAAATGCAAAGCGTTTGCAGTTATAGTTTAGTGTCGGAGTAGCTGAGTATTTGTCTTCTTGTAGTGTTACTGTGTTATATGATTTTTCGATTGAAAAAAATGGTTGATGTCTTGGATTCCTATATGTTCTCGGAAACCAAACGAACCCTAGCTCACTGTTAATGTTTATGGCATTTGTTTATTCTTTTTTCCTTTTTCCCCCTTTGGACTACAAAACATTTGTTTTCTTTTATTATTAGGTAATTGATGAGTAAAAGATGAGGAAATTATTTACAAATTAATGGAGTGCAAGTGAGAAAGAATTGTGTTGATGCTCATTTGCACTCCACTGATTGGCAATTAATTTTTGCGTTTCCCATTTTTGTGATATTTTCTCTTTATTATTTAGTAGTACTATGTAGTTACTGAAAAGAGAAATGGGCAATGAACCCTGTGAAATTTCTATAGAAAGTGGAACTAATTGTAAATTAAACGAGTGTGTGTGGCCGGTGCAAGTAAAAAATGTGCCCCCACACCCTCGCTTGTAGTCTACTGATTTGCATTTAATTTACCCATTTCCCATTTTGGTGAATTTTTCTCTTTATTATTTTGGCACTTATGTGGTATTGAAATAGAGAAATGGGCAATGAACCCTGAGAAATCTATATAGTTGAGTGGAAGTGAGAAGTATTGAGGACTAGAGCCCTGGTTAGGCCTAGTTTCTTTTGTTGTTTGGAGTGTGATATATAAACATCTACAGCATAGAAGAAAGAAGAAATGCCCTGCTTTAAACCCATTTCAATCTTTTCTGATCTTATGTTATACTTGTAGCTTTGCTTCTTGGTGCTACTGTTAGTGAAGCCTTTTATTTGGTTTTTTTTATCGCTTTCAGACAAGAGCGGCATGGCAGTTCATAATTTCCGGATATTTTGTTGCAAATTAGAGATTTACTACCCATTGGAAGGTTCAAATTTGCAATGTGGATGGATTGAATTCTCAAGTGAGTGCTTTGAAGTCTCAAGGTGTCTATTGGAGAGTTATGTACCTTTTATTACTTGTTCATGTACCTTCTTGTTTTAAACTCATTGCATCTTTGCTATGTCCTTATAAGGGGGGTGTTTCTAATGAACGTGAGAAGCTCAAAGGAACGGTTGAATACATGGGTACATGAGAGTGAAAGCAAGTGCTGCATAAGGTGCAAGTGTCAAGCCAAAAGTTTGGGTGAGAAAGTGTGTTATTTGGGTGTGAGGTGGTGGATGTGCAAGTGGTTCGGGTTTGGGTATTCAAACTCAGTTCTTTTTTTGGTACCATTTATCTCTCATAGTAAAGACGGCTCCACAAGTGAGTGTAGGTTATGTTTTAGTAGACAACATAGATCTTGTGTCTTCTTTGATCAAAAGCCTTGGTTGGCAAATATACTCGTTTTCTGTAGGACTATTCTCCCTCTCAAAATTCTGTCCACTTGTCTGATAAGATTGATTCAGGCTCAACACTGAACATGTTATGAGTTGGTGTGGTCCCATTCATGTCCAATTTGAGAGAATAAGTCATAGAGCACAATACTGTATTTGGTTGCACGTTGCAACATACATTACTCAGACATACTGTTTGTTTTCTTCACTGTTAATCTGTATTATTGTGGTTATTTTTGTTTTCATCACTTTGGTATTCATCATGCTCAGTCTACAATGCGATCAGGAATTAGCTTGCGTACTGAACAATTTTCAGCCTTCAGGGAAAGTGTGCCTGGTATAGAAGCTGCCACTACAAAGATGGAATTGAAGATTAGGTGAGATTAGCGCATTGGCACTTGGTGTTAAAATGATGTGCTGCTTTTAAACTTGATAGGCACTGAAAGTTGTTATGTAAGAAAATCAAGCTGGTTCAAATAAAGGTTTTTCATGGTTTTCTTATCCGTCGATGACTGCTTTCAATTGTCAAATTAATGCATTGTAGATCTGAAGAACGAAGTGAGGCAGATGTGTGAAATTCAGTAACTGCTGTTGCTCAATAAATCATTTATATGGAGACAAAACAAACTGAAGCAGGAAGGCCTGATTCCGCGGCTGCTTTTGTCCCTCAAGGAGTCATTCCAGTTCAGACCATCCGTCTTGATGGAAAAATTTACCATTCTTGGGTGCACCAGATAGAATTTATTTTTGAAGCAATTGAAGATTGCTTATATGTGTTTACTTAGCCATGCCCAAGCATTGGCATAAGCCCAAAAGCAAGTTTTAGAGAAACTTCTCAAGCAAAAGCTGCTGTCAAAAGTCAGTAGACGATGAGTACCTTTGTTCTCACTGTATCTTGAACTCTCTGTCTGATCATCTATTTGATCAATACTCGAAGAGAACTAAGAGTGCAAAAGAGATTTGGGAGGAGCTCAAATTAGCTTATGATGAAAATTAGGGAACGGAGCGATCTCAAGTTGACAAAGATATTCAATTTCAGATGGTTAATGGGATATCCATTCTTCAGCGAGTTCAAGAGCTTCATAAGATTAAAGAAAATGGCAACCCAGTGCATGAGGCTCTCGATAAAGCAGTGTCTGGGGAGGGGTAAGATGTACGCAACACCATTTCTGAAAGGGCCGCGAACCAATGGTAGCCACAAGATCTTCATAATCTTGGACCAAAGAAGAGAGATTTGAAGAGACAAGGGAGGCCATAATAATCTAATCATAAGGGGTTAGACGATTTGCAAATTGAGCCTGGATTGGTGCCTTGGGAAGAGTAGGTTACTAGTTTGAATCCCATGAAGTGCTTGACCCTCTTGGACCACTCCTAGGGGCTGTGCCTGGTAATTATCTGTTATTTGTGGGACTGAGGGACTGTATATCTCAGAACTAGTCGGAGCAAAGTTCTTGATACCCTTGTTATAGGGGGAAAAAAAGAAAAAAAAGGAGGAGGAACAAGGCCATAAACTGCAACAATTGTGGCAAGAAGGGGCACATTTCAAGAAATTGTTATATATAGGAAATGTTGAAGCTAACATGGTCAAGGGAATTTGTAGAGCAGTTGATTGGTGTGCATTGCTAACATAGTGTGGGAGCTGAATATATGGCTAAATCGGAAGGGGCATATTTTAGTAGATTGACATTAACCGGCTGCATCCTGCAGACATTAACCGGCTGCATCCTGCAAGACTAGGATGAGCCGAATACGATACGTAAGCCGATTAAGAAAGGATCTTTGAGGCCGAATAGAAGAACGGGTAATGATTGAAAAGTAGGCCCAGGCCCCGAGGCCTCAGAAGGAACAGATATAAATAAAGAAGCAGCGTTCTTGGAAAGGTATGTAAGAATCACTTCACTAAACTTAGTAAACAAGCTTTCTTGAGTATAAGAACTGACTTGCCCGTCGGAGTGCTAACCCCGGCACCCCCGACCGGAGTGTTTGTCCTTGCAGGTGACCAGCTGAGAATCAAGAGCGTCTCCCAAGATCTGAAGAGTATTTCCAAAACCACTTCCCCACAATTGGCGCCGTCTGTGGGAATACTCAAGTACATCCATGGAAGGCGTGACGCAAGATCCTCCGATAGCCACCGACGAGACTACACAGAGAGACGACATCACTCCGGCAAATATGCTCGGGAAGGAAACCATCGCTGCGAGACGCGCCTTGAATTTTGACTCGCAACGACTTCAGCGCAGGAGACGATGCAAGCCATCATAGAACAAGCTAAGCAGAATGAACAAAGGCTGGAAAATATGATCGCAGAAAACGAACGCCTCCGTCAAGATTTGGCCCTGGAAGTAGCAAAATCCAAAGAAGCCGCGCGCCAAGACCCCGAACGACCTCTGAGGGCAGGTAGACAACGACCTCGAGCCCGACCAAGGGAAACCGATAGCGACTCCAACTCATTATCCACAGAGCATAACAAGGGACGCTCAGACACTTCCAGCTCCTCTGAAAAAAGTCCACACACAAGGAACAAGCGCAGAAGAAGCAGTTCAGACGAAGAGGACCGACATGATCCTTTTATCCGACGAATTGCGAGGGCGGCCCTGCCCAAGAAGTTCAAAGCTCCATCATTTACTCTCTACGACGGAAAATCAGACCCCACTGATCATATACGTCACTACAAGCAGGCCATGACGTTGCATGCAGACAATGAAGCCCTCATGTGCCGAATATTCCCCAGCAGCTTGGGGCCATTAGCTGTCAGATGGTATTACAAGCTGGAGCCGGCTTCGATCAGAAGTTTCCATCAATTACAAAAATCCTTCAGGGCCAGGTTCATCACCAACGAGGTACAGCCGAAACAGGCCGACTCTCTCTGGGCTATGCAAATCCAACCAGGAGAAACGCTGAGAGCATATTCGGCGCGATATTGGGAGTGCTTCAATCTCGTTGACGACGCTTGCAACGACTCCATGGCCGTCACCGCCTTCAAAATGGGACTACATCCTGACAGTGCTCTTCGCAACTCCCTGACCAGAAGACCCCCCAAAACAGTCTGGGCGTTGATGAAGAAAGTCGAAGAGTATTGCAAAGTGGAAGACGATGCCTTGAGGATTAAAGCCAGACAAGTGTCCACCAAACCGGCACCTCCTGAAATTGCTCAACCGATAAGTTCCGTGCCACCTTTAGCCCTGAGCCGCGACAACGTGCTAAACGAGACAAAAGGCGGGACTCTCGCCGATCGAGTGATCAATGCCCCCACCCAATGAATGAACAATTGCAAGTCGACAGTAGACGCTCGAGGCACGCCGACAAAAAGTACACGGAACTGTCAGAGCCAATCACCGCGGTAATGACCAAAATCCAACACCTTCCATTCTTCAAATGGCCGTCAAAGATGGTAGGGCCACCCGATACACGACGAAGGGACCGGAGGTGCGAATATCACAAAGATCACGGCCACGAAACAGAGAGTTGCTACGCATTAAAAGATCACCTGGAAGAACTGGTGCAAGACGGCCGACTGCAGCAGTATGTGAAACAGGGAAAGCCAACCAAGGCATTAGCATTGAGGCAGGACTCTCCCCCACTTGGCGTGATCCATGTAATTTACAGCCTGCCTACACCCCCAGCCGTGCACACAATTCGATCGCATCCAGCTCCGACAATTGCCTTCAACGACTCCGACCTCAATGACGCAACGGCTTCCCACATTGATCCGTTGATCATTGGATTACGCATAAACCGGTTCATCATTGAACGAATTCTCATAGACCCAGGGAGTAGTTCAGAAGTCATGTACTACCAAACTTTCATCAAGCTCGGCCTCAACGAGTCGGATCTATCTCCGGCGCCTCACCCACTGTTCGGCTTTAATACGAATCCCGAATATCCATTGGGCAAGGTCACATTACCTGTTCGAGCGGGTTCCAGAACGGTCGAAGCGGAATTCCTGGTCGTGAAGCTCCCCTCGCCGTATAATGCCATCATGGGAAGAACCTGGCTACATATCATGAAGGCCGTCCCAAGCACCTACCATCAGATCCTGCGTTTCCCAACAGCCCACGGCATTGAAGAAATACGTGGTTCCCCCCAATCGGCACAAGCAGAGTTCTGATGAAAACCCTATCACTGACCCGATCTGTGGGCTCTGATACCTGTAAATATATTTCGCCTCTGCAATACGAACTATTTTTCCTCGTCGCTCAAAATCATATGTCAATTCCCAGTGGGGCACTCGCCAGGATTGGCCAAATTAAGTCTCCGGATTCGGAGCGCCCTTCGTGGATGTCACGATTGGCCAAATCAAGTCTCCGGATTCGGAGCCCCCTTTGGCGTATGACGCCTTAGGGCCGATTAAGTCTCCGGATTCGGAGCGCCCTTCGTGGATATCACGATTGGCCAAATCAAGTCTCCGGATTCAAAGCGCCCTTCGTGGATGTCACGATCGGCCAAATTAAGTCTCCGGATTCGGAGCCCCCTTTGGCACATGACGCCTTAGGGCTGATTAAGTCTCCGGATTCGGAGCGCCCTTCGTGGATATCACGATTGGTCAAATCAAGTCTCCGGATTCGGAGCGCCCTTCGTGGATATCACGATCGGCCAAATCAAGTCTCCGGATTCGGAGCCCCCTTTGGCGCATGACGCCTTAGGGCCGATCAAGTCTCCGGATTCGGAGCGCCCTTTGTGGATATCACGATTGGCCAAATCAAGTCTCCGGATTCGGAGCCCCCTTTGGCGCATGACGCCTTAGGGCCGATTAAGTCTCCGGATTCGGAGCGCCCTTCGTGGATATCACGATTGGCCAAATCAAGTCTCCGGATTCGGAGCGCCCTTCGTGGATATCACGATCGGCCAAATCAAGTCTCCGGATTCGGAGCCCCCTTTGGCGCATGACGCCTTGGGGCCGATCAAGTCTCCGGATTCGGAGCGCCCTTCGTGGATATCACGATCGGCCAAATTAAGTCTTCGGATTCGGAGGCCCCTTTGGCGCATGACGCCTTAGGGCCGATTAAGTCTCCGGATTCGGAGCGCCCTTCGTGGATATCACGATCGGCCAAATCAAGTCTCCGGATTCGGAGCCCCCTTTGGCGCATGACGCCTTAGGGCCAATCAAGTCTCCGGATTCGGAGCGCCCTTCGTGGATATCACGATCGGCCAAATCAAGTCTCCGGATTCGGAGCCCCCTTTGGCGCATGACGCCTTAGGGCCGATTAAGTCTCCGGATTCGGAGCGCCCTTCGTGGATATCACGATCGGCCAAATCAAGTCTCCGGATTCGGAGCCCCCTTTGGCGCATGACGCCTTAGGGCCGATTAAGTCTCCGGATTCGAGCGCCCTTCATGGATATCACAATTGGCCAAATCAAGTCTCCGGATTCGGAGCGCCCTTCGTGGATATCACGATCGGCCAAATCAAGTCTCCGGATTCGGAGCCCCCTTTGGCGCATGACGCCTTAGGGCCGATCAAGTCCCGGATTCGGAGCGCCCTTCGTGGATATCACGATCGGCCAAATCAAGTCTCCGATTCGGAGCCCCCTTTGGCGCATGACGCCTTAGGGCCGATTAAGTCTCCGGATTCGGAGCGCCCTTCGTGGATATCACGATCGGCCAAATCAAGTCTCCGGATTCGGAGCCCCCTTTGGCGCATGACGCCTTAGGGCCGATTAAGTCTCCGGATTCGGAGCGCCCTTCGTGGATATCACGATCGGCCAAATCAAGTCTCCGGATTCGGAGCCCCCTTTGGCGCATGACGCCTTAGGGCCGATTAAGACTTCGGATTCGAGCCGATTAAGCTCCTTAGGGCCGAATGGGCCCTGGGTTCAAGCCTCCAAATACGGAGCCCGCTTTAGTGCTTCAGAGGATTATTGCATTAATCCGTTCGGCCATACTAATCGGTCTACAGTGCTAAGTGCTAATTACGTCTCCGAATCCGGAGCAAACGTTGGCACGAACAAAAGATATTGATAATTGATCCTATGTAACACACTAGAACAGATCATACATTCGAAGTAATGTGCTTTAGTACACAAGCAAAATTCAGAATACCACGCAAATAGATTTAAAATAAAACCATTTATTTGATTAAACAGTTGTTACATAAACACAACCCGTATTTGAGCATTACAATATCGAAAGCAAAAAAGGAACAAGACGCGCCGGTAAAGCAGCATCGCCGGATCGACGACCGTCGCCCTAAACTCCTCCACGGCGTGCAATACCTTGAACCAGCTATGCTTAAGCCCACGACTTGCATAGCGCCAAACTTCCCCTGATACCATTGACAATGTCAAGGCAAAGATCCAGGACAAAGAAGAATGAACTTGACAGTTGTTGACTCTCCTTTCGGGGTGATCTGCTTCGACGACTTGGAGACTCACAGATCTCAAGCTCTTTGGATGACCTAACTCCCTCACGGGTAGGTTTTCTGCTGCAAACCATCTCAACACCAAACTTGACCGAAGTTTGAGCCTCTGTAACCAAAATCACCATCCCACACAAGGAATGATGAGTCAAGTGGGATTATTGGTGCGAAGCGCCTACTCCTTTTATTCTCAGCAACGACCGCGATCTCGAGGTCCCAATCCCAAGAAAATTTTATTAACGCCAAAAAACGCATTGGCTGAATAAGACGAGCGTCGATTGACATTCGCCACGACCGCCATCCCGACGGCTGGCCGAAACGCGCACTGGCTGGGCCAAAGCGAAATAGATTTATTAAACCGGTCGGCCAAGTCTTCACATGCCGATCACCCTCGACCAGCCCACTAATCCAACTGGCCAAGCATCAATGCGCTGACCCAAGTCAAAGATAAATGGCCGTTGAAATAGCCTCAATAAAACCTTAACGGTCGTCGCGAATGTGCCGATCCTGCCCATGTGCAGATCCTGCCGATAAGCCCGCGTATCGCCGGACAGTTAACAGCTACCTGGGTCGGACAATATTTAGACATTCATTCAAACATTTAAGCAACACGAAATACACATATGCCGAATAACGAAGCATTTATAATGAAACGTTCTTTATTCAATAAAACAATAAGTTACATAGTTTCAAACGCGCCCTGCGTTCCAATCTTACAACTATTAAACTCATACGGCGTCACCCTCATCCTCACTCTTCTCAACTTCAAAAGCAGAAAACGGAAAATCTTTACTCCTGTAGCGTGGTGATGCCAAATCAATTCCCGACGCTCGAAGAGCTTCTGCGGCTTGAGATGCCTTGATCCAACCGTGCCTAAACCCACGGTTTTCACATCGGCACACTTCTTCGGCCAATTTTTCCCTGGTTTTCTCGATTCCCACTTTTCGGCCCTCATGGAAACCTTTCTCATAGGCCCTCCCCTTCGCGCTCTCTATTGCGAACATACTTGCCGTCTCTCGATCGGCAAGTGCGGAGCTGATAAGCCGACTAGTAACCCTCTCTTCCACAATTGGGTTCGCGTGCGCGGTGGATTGTGCCTGAGCCGCCTTGGTCTTCCTTAGTTCCCGCTCGGCCGCCTCCACGCGGGCCTCCAAACTTCGAATACGTTCTTTCTTCTTCTCCATCTCTTGACGGGCAGCGCGCAGTCGCATGCCGACTTCGTAAGCAGTGTAAAGCCCCTTCACCGCGCCGTGAATGCCCTCGCGAAACACCTCGTAGTCCTGTCGACCCAGCATTGATTGCTGAACCTCAGGAGGAAATATTTGTCGGGCAAAGTCGACCGCTACGTCTGGGTCTCGAACGATCGAGTCCGCCTCCGTCATGGGTCTATTCTTCACAAATACCGCAAAGCTTAATGGGCACGGATTCGCGTCAGACCTCCTCTCGACTCGGGACTGTGGAGATTTACCCTGCGACTGCTTGTCTCGCTTGGGCGATCTACTGCGACGTCGGGGAGACTGACGCCTCTCTCGACCCCTGGAACTCCTACTCCCTGTACGCGAGGGTTCACCACCTCGATTCATATCTCCGCCCAGCTCAGCTAGGGTCTTCGCTTCCCCTTTACTGTTAAAGAAGAGTCGGTTCGACATTCGCGCAATCAGTCTTCCTCCAGGAGCTCGAGTCAAGTGTCTACCAAGCTCATAAAGGATGTACCCTTGTTCATTTATCCTTCACAGAGGCAGCACGATCGAGGCAATCTCATTAATTGGAGATCCTGAATCGCCCGACGCCGGCTGAGTCGACGGCAGGGGCACGATTTTACCATCTATTCGAATATCGCGAACCGCCTGGGGCAAGGGCAGATTCATCAATATTCGGCTCAGGTACCCCAGCCGGCTCACCAATCGATTCTTCAAACCTCTGCAGGAACCGCCTGGGGCAAGGGCAGATTCATCAATCTATTCGGCTCAAGTACCCCAGCCGGCTCCCGAATCGATTCTAACCTCTGCAGGAACCGCCTGGGGCAAGGGCAGATTCATCAATCTATTCGGCTCAAGTACCCCAGCCGGCTCGAATCGAATCGATCTAACCTCTGCAGGAACCGCCTGGGGCAAGGGCAGATTCATCAATATATTCGGCTCAGGTACCCCAGCCGGCTCACCAATCGATTCTTCAAACCTCTGCAGGAACCGCCTGGGGCAAGGGCAGATTCATCAATCTATTCGGCTCAGTTCACAAATCGACAGTTCATAATTCGAATCCAGTCGGCATGAGAAAGACGAATCAATATTGCCACAGGATATTCAATCTCTAAAGACGAATCAATATTGTTTCATTAACATAAACCACACAAATTGTGTACAAGTAGTAGTGAAAGTCAAAATGTTTCATTAACATAACCACACAAATTGTGTACGAGTAGTAATGAAATTACAAGGAAATTTTCATTAATAAATTGCGCACAAGATAGTAACCAATTTATACATGAAAACCACCCTGAACCAACAAAACTCTACCAAACAAAAATCAAAATCAAAAAACTAAATGAATTAGGAAACGCCTCCCAGATCACTCCTCGGTGTCGGATTCAAGGGGCTCAACATCCACTTGCTCGTAAGGAATTGGCAAATCCAATGTAATCCCAGCGGCAGCAAGGGCTTTGAGCCACCCGTGTTTGAACCCCCGATTCTCAAATTTGGGACTTCATCAACGTATTCCGTGAAGGCGGCTCTTTTTCCCGCCTCAAAAGCCTCAGATTCGGCTTTCTCCTGGGCCGCCTTGAGCTCCTCCAACTGACTCTTCGCCTCGGCAAGTTCGTCTTTGGAGAGCTTGAGCGATTCCTCACTCGCACTCGCTCTGGCCTCAGCGTCAGAACGAAGCTGTTCGGCAGTGCGAGCCCTCTCCTTCTCCGCTTCGGCTCGTGCGCTCTCCATTGCGGCTCTCATCTTCTCAAACTCGGCCCTACTCTTCTGACCGTCCACTTCTGTTTGCAAACGGTCAATTCTGCCAAGAACATCATGCAGGCGGCGGCCTAAGTCGGCGATCCTGCCGACGGTCTGCAAAGAACAAGCGATCGTTAGATACCTCTATAAAAATAGATTTAAGCGAATTTGAAATCACCTACCAAAAGTGCCGACTGCGCAGACAGAGCTACGGCCATAATATCCGGCACGGCGCAAAAGGTTGCATTGTCAGCCGGCAAGGAAATTGAAGCCGCCAGGCTCAATGCAACGGCCGGATCCTCCATGGCCGAAGCATTGGAAGGAATCGGCGTATCTCTGATCTTGGGCTGAATAACAAAAGGAGCAACCACGTCCGATTCTTCGAGGCGAGGCCGTTTGTCAATGGGACTAATTTCTGAACTAGCCTCCTCCTCGGCGCTACGTTTTTGGCCGCGTCCCTCCGGAATCAGCCGTTCTTCACCGGCTTGCTGTTCAACCACTTTTTTCGTTTCGACCGGCGTAACCTGAGCCGTTCCTTCAATAATGGGTACAAAGGCCTTAGTCAAGCTGGGATCGGATTCGGCGGCCTCGGCCTTTTTTGAGCAGCCATCCGCTCGGCATTTCGCTTACGCGCCATTTGCGTAAGGCTTTCCTTTGCCATACCTCCGAAGAAATCGCCGGTAGATCTCCTAAGTTCGCGAAAATATCCCCGGAAGAAAACTCTGCCCGACCCGAAGCGGATGGTGAGGAAGGCTGGTTGAGTCCGGCAGCCTCGAACGCCGAACGCACGGCCTCGTCAACCTCTTCGCCTCCTCAGTGAATTCTCTGGCCGGATCGGCAACTACCTCTATCACCGGCTCTGCGTCTTGCCCCGAATCAGAAGCTTCGAGACCAATCTGCCTAAGGTTCTTGTAGCTGGGGAAGATAAGAGCCGAGAGGTGCTGATCGCCGGATGGAATTGGGATGTTGTCCGCAGCCGAGAATGTGGTATAAGTGGGTTCGTACCGGAGTAAAATATGGGCGGCTCTCCCTTGTTTTTGCACGTTTGGGCGACCGAAGTAGTCGAGTGCAGTCTTAATGTCCCTAAGGACCGCGTCGTCAACTGAAGTCAGAATCTTCTTCAATTTGTTACCTGCAAAAGATAAGGAGAGCTTAAGGAAAGAGAGCCGATTAAAAGACAGATCGACAAACATAAGATACTACGTGGCAACCTGGATCACCCTTATGTCTGGGAATGGGGTCTAGGCGATCTTCGCCTTCAGCGAACTCCCAATTACCTCGGACATTGACCATTACATCGTCAACCCTCTTACCAGAACTGGCAAGCATAGTCACCAAATGATGGTCAGTATCCTTGGCCCTGAGGAAGTACCGCCCCAGCCGACCAGAGGATTTGGCTAAAGCATAGCAGTGCCGAATGGCCGAATTCCGAGATTGATCCTAAGGCGTCGATTCAACTCTATAACCCCCATAATGATTCGAAAGAAATTTACATTGGGTTGAGAAGGAATCAGACTCCAATAGCGAAGAACGGCCCTAAGCAGTGGATGCAAGGGGAAACGAACTCCGCCCTCCGCAATGGACAGGAGGGGGAATACGATCGTATTCTGATCCTCTCTCTCCATATCTAGAGTGTTGTCCGTTACGAGAGACAAATGGACGTCATCGGGAATAGAAAAATGTCGCCGGAATCCGGAAATGCGACTCTCAGAAAGGAGGTCTTTCAAGTGTTTAGCCATTCCAACGGGGACCCAAGGATTCGCCGAAAGTAAAAACGATAAACAGAGAATAGGATTACAAAGAAAAGGGAAGAAGACTTACGAAGAGCAGATGAGGCAAAGGCAGACGGACGAAAGTTGCAGAAAATGTGAGTGAGAGGAGAGATGCGCGCTGGCGGTCCAAACGTATCAGATGATCGACGAAATGTGCACCCAAAAGGACTGAAGTTTCAAATCGCAAAAATGCGAGAGACACATGAATGGCGCGGGAAAGTGTAATGATAAACGAAAAGGTGTGCGCCTTCTGACATCCTCTGACGTCTTGGGGAACGCGAAGCCGCCTGATCTATGCTAAGCTTTTCGAATTCTAGACCAAACACGCCGATTAACTACCATCAATAAGGAGTTCGGGGGGCAATTGTGGGAGCCGAATATATTGCTAAATCGGAAGGGGCATATTTTAGTAGATTGACATTAACCGGCTGCATCCTGCAGACATTAACTGGCTGCATCCTGCAAGACTAGGATGAGCCGAATACGATACGTAAGCCGATTAAGAAAGGATCTTTGAGGCCGAATAGAAGAACAGGTAATGATTGAAAAGTAGGCCCAGGCCCCGAGGCCTCAGAAGGAACAAATATAAATAAAGAAGCAGCGTTCTTGGAAAGGTATGTAAGAATCACTTCACTAAACTTAGTAAACAAGCTTTCTTGAGTATAAGAACTGACTTGCCCGTCGGAGTGCTAACCCCGGCACCCCCGACCGGAGTGTTTGTCCTTGCAGGTGACCAGCTGAGGATCAAGAGCGTCTCCCAAGATCTGAAGAGTATTTCCAAAACCACTTCCCCACACATAGTAAGCAGGCTTTCAGTGAAGGCCTGCATTCAAGGATAAAGCTTGTTTCAACCACCCTCCTCCTTGCAAAGTTAAGCTCAGAGTCTGTTTGGTAATGTAAGTTTACAGTTTTTTGTTTATTTTTATAAAAAAAATTGATATTTGGTATCTATTTTTGTTTGGTGGAGCAAATTTGTGTGCATTACTAACGTAGTAAGCAGAATACATTCATGGATAGAGCTTGCTCTCAGTGAAAGCATGCATTCAAGGATAGAGCTTGTTTCAACAACCCTCCTCTTTGCAAAACTCAGTTAAAAGAACTTAGAAAATATGAGGAAGAAGAACTCAGAAAATATGAAGAAGAAGGAATATATTGCTGTTATATTCAAAACTTCTTATCTTGTGAAGAGAAAACTACACTCCTTATATAGGAGAGAACAAGAGCTACTATTTGTGCCACTAAGATCCACTATCACCACTAAGAGATCCACTATCACCACTAAGAGCCACTACCTATCTCCTTACACAATATATACATCCATTATAGCCACTATCTAGATTACTATATACATCCATTATAGCCACTATCTAGATCACTAACATAGTGTATATAGACATTATCATAACCCACTAACAGCCACTATATGTCCACTAACAGCCACTAACAATAATAATCAGATTTCCAGCACTCCCCCTCAAGCTGGTTTGAAGATATCTTCCATAGCCAGCTTGCTAGTCAGCTTATCAAATTGCTTCTTGTGTAGTCCCTTCGTTAGCACATCAGCTAATTGTTCACCTGTTGGAAGGTAGGTCATACAGATTATGCCAGCATTGATTTTCTCCTTGATGAAATGTTTATCCACTTCTATATGTTTTGTGCGATCATGTAGAACTGGATTATGAGCTATAGATATAGCTGCTTTGTTGTCACAATAGACCTTCATAGGTGTCGGGTGAGAAAGCTTTAATTCTTCAAGAATTCTTTTAATCCACATTACTTCACAGATTCCATGGGCAACAGCTCTGAACTCTGCTTCTGCACTACTTCTAGCTACCACATTCTGTTTTTTACTCCGCCATGTAACTAGGTTCCCACCTACAAAGGAGCAGTATCCGGATGTTGATCTCCTGTCTGTAACACTTCCTGCCCAGTCTGCATCTGTGTATACTTCAACTTGAAGATGTCCATGTTTCTTGAACAGTAAGCCTCTCCCTGGAGTTCCTTTCAAATATCTTAAGATCTTATAAACGGCCTCAAAGTGCTCTGCCCCTGGTGAGTGCATGAACTGACTTACCATGCTGACTGCAAAGGCAATATCAGGCCGCGTATGAGACAAGTAAATCAATTTCCCTACAAGTCGCTGATATTGTTCCCTCTCTTTGACTTCTTCAGCCTTAGCAGCTTGTAACTTCAAGTTAGGCTCGATCGGAGTCTCCACCATCTTACAACCAAGCATACCTGTTTCTCCAAGGAGATCAAGAACATATTTTCTCTGATTAACGAATATACCTTCCTTGGATCTTGCAAATTCCATTCCGAGGAAATACTTGAGGGCTCCCAGATCCTTAATGTGAAATTCTTTTGCGAGTTTCTCTTTGAGGGCTGCTAACTCTGCTTCATCATTACCAGTTAAAATGATGTCATCAACATAAACAATCAAAATTGCAATTTTACTGTCTTTTGAATGTTTATAAAATATTGTGTGATCTGCTTGACTCTGCGAGAAGCCACAACTGATAACTGCCTTCCCAAAGCGTTCAAACCACGCTCTTGGTGATTGTTTGAGTCCGTATAATGACTTGTTCAATCTGCATACTTTGTCGCTACCAAGTCTCTGCTCAAATCCCGGCGGTAGGCTCATGAACACCTCCTCTTCAAGATCACCATTGAGAAATGCATTTTTAATGTCAAGTTGATGTAGAGGCCAATCTGAATTTACTGCAAGAGATAACAGTACTCTGATGGAATTTATTTTAGCAACAGGAGCAAACGTCTCCTGATAGTCGATCCCATAAGTTTGAGTGAAGCCTTTAGCCACCAGTCTCGCCTTGTATCTCTCAACGCTTCCATCTGCGTTACATTTTATCGTAAACACCCATTTACACCCAACTGTTTTTTGTCTTTGGGTAGATCAACTATCTTCCAAGTACCACTTCTCCTTAAAGCATTCATCTCCTCCATGACTGCTAATTTCCAATTCGGATCATCCAATGCTTCCTGTATATTCCTTGGAACAAACAAGTGTGAAATCCTAGATGTGAAAGCTCTATGGTTTTTAGACAGTCTTTGATAGGAGAGGTAATTTGCAATAGGATGTTTAATGCAATTTCGGACACCTTTCCTAATTGCTATAGGAACATCAAGGTCGGAAATAGAAGGAATAGGATTACCTAAAATTTCGATGCCAGAACTCGGGTGGACATTCGGGTCATTAGGATGGACATTCGGGTCATTATTCCTCAGATGAAATCGCTTTCTAGTATAAACCTGAAGCTCAGAATTTAGATCATTTGGTAGTACTTCTCCCCCTAAACAAGAATCTTCTTGACTAGGCACCATAGAACTTGGTTCTCCTAAGTGATCATTATCAGACAGATGTGGTTTTTGTGTAGGATAAATGACATTGGGGAGCGGGATAGAAATATCCCAAAAATTGTCTTCTACTACTCCACTTGTCTCCCCCTGAAGAGAAGTGTTGGGGAAATAAGATTTTGTTTCCACAAATGACACATCCATACTCACATGAAATTTCTTGGTTTGAGGATCGAAACACTTATACCCCTTTTTGTTTGAGGAATAACCCAAAAAAACACATTTTATAGCACGGGGGTCAAGTTTTGAACGAAATTGACTGGGAACATGAACATAGGCAGTACATCCAAAAACTTTGGCGGGTAAATCAGAAAACAACCTCGTGTCAGGAAAAAAAGTTTTGAGACAATCAAAAGGTGTTTTGTATGTTAACACCTTTGTAGGCATCCTGTTTATCAAATAAGAGGCTGTTAAAATTGCTTCACCCCATAAATATTTAGGAACATGCATGTAAAACATTATAGCACGTGCTACTTCAAGTAAATGTTTATTTTTTCGTTCTGCAATGCCATTTTGTTGAGGGGTATCCCGACATGTAGATTGATGAAAAATCCCCTTTTTTGCCAAAAACTCACCCAACTGCTCATTGAAATATTCTGTTCCATTATCAGAATGTAAAATACCAATTTTGGTTTGAAATTGGTTTTCAATCATATTGTAAAAATTTGTGAATAAATTTTTCACGTCAGATTTTTTATTCATCAAATAAATCCAACATAAGCGGGTATGGTCATCAATAAATGTAACAAACCATCTTTTACCAGAAAGAGTAGTGATTTTAGAAGGGCCCCAAACATCACTATGAATCAAATAAAAAGGTTTGGAAGCCTGGTAAGGTTTTGGCAAATAAGTAGAGCGATGAAATTTTGCAAAAATGCAACTTTCACAATGAAAAGAAGAACAATCAATCCCTTTAAATAATTCTGGAAATAAATGTTTCAGATAAAGAAAACTAGGATGTCCTAGCCTATAGTGCCATAGCATTATTTTTTCTCGAACAGAGATTGAACTAGTACTATTAAAGCTCTGAGCTTTTTTACTACTAACAGGTACTTCATCAAAGTAGTAAAGACCTTCAAGCATCCTAGCACGCCCAATCATCATCCCCGAGTTCTGGTCCTGAAATTCACAATGGGATTCAAAAAATGTAACACGACAATTAGAATCCTTAGATAGTTTACTGACAGACAAAAGGTTACAGGCTAAGTTGGGGACGTGAAGAACAGCATTGAGATTAATTTTCTCAGTTAGTTTAATAAATCCTTTTCCTGCAATAGGTGAAAAACTACCATCGGCTATTCTGATTTTGTCATGACCAGAACAAGGGAAATAGGTACTAAATAAATGGGAAAAACTAGTCATGTGATCGGAGGCACCGGAATCTATGATCCACGGAGAGAAGTTTAGGCAAGAGAAGGCTTTAGGATTTCTACCTGTTTGTGCCAAAAAAACACTAGGAGTACCGGATGAGGAGTTGGATTTTATCAGCTTTAAGAGTTGATCAATCTGCTCTTTGTTGAAGGGACCTGAATCGGCTTCATTAGCAGTAGGAAAGCCACGATTCTTCTCTCCTTGTTTGCTGCTTTTCCAGTTGACAGGTTTGCCATGGATCTTCCAACACGTTTCGCGTGTATGGCGAGGCTTGTTGCAAAAATCACACCAGACCCGTGGCTTATCATCAAACCTGCGCTGGTAATTTGCAGCCTTGTTGGCCGCAGCATCGCTAATTAAAGCAGAAATTTCAATTGACTCACCAGTACCTTTTTTCTTAAGCATGACGCTCCTTCGGCTCTCTTCCCTTCTGACTTCGGCAAATACTTCGCCAATGGATGGGAGAGGAGGTCTGCCAATAATTCTTCCTCGCACTTCATCGAACTCAATGTTGAGGCCGGCAAGAAACTTGTAAATACGGCTGTCTTCCACAGTTTTCTTGTGGTGGTTGCAGTCGTCAACCGATTTCCATTCGTATGTGTTGAAGATGTCAAGATCCTGCCACAACCTTTTCAACGAATTGAAATATTTGGTGACGGAATCATCTCCTTGACGAATCTCTCCCAACTTCAAAGTCAATTCGAAAACTTGAGATTGATTTCCTAGGTCAGAATACATCTGACTAACATTATCCCACAACTCTTGTGCAGTAGTATAGCACATGTAATTAGAGCTTATATCCTCCTCCATGGAATTGACCAACCATGTCATAACCATGGAGTTTTCAGCGTCCCAACTGTCGAACAGCGGATCATTAACAGCAGGAGCCTTCTTGTCACCAGTGATGTAACCGATCTTTCCTTGCCCACGGATATACATCCGTACAGATTGTGACCAGCGGAGAAAATTATCACCATTTAGCGGATGGTGGTGATTTGGACAGAGTGAGAGTTGGATGTTTTCACCGGAATGGCAGCGGCAGGGGTTGAAGTGGTTTCGGACGTGATTTCCGACATGGCTATGACGGTTTTAGGGCTGCTGTGTTTTTGTTGCTCTGATACCAGCTTAGAAAATATGAGGAAGAAGGAATATATTGTTGTTATATTCAAAACTTCTTATCTTGTGAAGAGAAAACTACACTCCTTATATAGGAGAGAACAAGAGCTACTATTTGTGCCACTAAGATCCACTATCACCACTAAGAGATCCACTATCACCACTAAGAGCCACTACCTATCTCCTTACATAATATATATATCTATTATAACCACTATCTAGATTACTATATACATCCATTATAGCCACTATCTAGATCACTAACATAGTGTATATAGACATTATCATAACCCACTAACAGCCACTATATGTCCACTAACAGCCACTAACAATAATAATCAGATTTCCAGCAAAAGACTTCCTATTATTTTATTTTTTTTTATATTTTTTTTTCTTCCTAAAGTTGTCCTGTAGATATATTAAACTTGAGGCCATACTATGAGTTTCTATAAAGACTTTGATATTGAACAATATGAATTGCATATTTCATTACTATTCAGAGGAGTATATATACTGAACATCTTAGAATAAATAAGGAATGAACTAAATCTATTCTACAGTATTACAATGATGTAGGCTAACTTTAACTATTTCCATAATATAGGCTGAAATTAAGCAATAACTTAATTACAGTGGTTATTGCTTTACATCCCCCCGCAAGATTGAGCTTCTATCAAAGATGCCAATCTTGGAACAATGAGAGAGAAACTGTTTTCGGGCAAGAGGCTTTGTAAGAGAGTCCGCAAGTTGATCGGCGGTATGAACATGAGCAACACGAAGCTTGTTGTTGGAGACTTGGTCGCGAACAAAATGAAAATCAATAGCCACATGTTTCATGCGAGAGTGAAACACGGGATTAGCACAGAGATAGGTGGCACCCACATTGTCACTGTAGATCGTTGGTGTGGAGAAGTTGACATGCAATTCTCCAAGGAGATTCATGATCCAGTTGACTTCGGCTGTAGTGGAGGCAATGGCCCGATGCTCTGCTTCGGTAGATGATCGCGCCACTGTTTTTTGTTTCTTGGAGCTCCGACTGATAGGATTGGAGCCAAGAAAGACAGCATGGGCGGTGGTGGAGGTATGATCATCAGGATTACCAGCCCAATCTGCATCCGCAAAGGCATGAAGTGTCAAGGGAGAGCGACAGCGAGTGAGTAGACCATGAGTGAGAGTACCTTTGAGATATCCACGGCAAAGGATATATCCGGGCTAGTAAGAGATAGGTATTGCAAGGACCCAAGAACTTGACGATAGGAAGTGGCATCAAAGGAAGCACTACCATCATCCAATTGGAGTGTCAGAGGGACTGAGAGGGGTGCTGACTTCCTTAGCGTCGAGCATCTTGGTCTTGACAAGAAGATCAGAGACATATTTTTGTTGTGTAAGAAAGAGCCTCGAAGATGTACGAACCACTTCAACACCTAAGAAGTAGCTTAGGTTCCCCAAGTCCTTGAGAGAGAACCGAGTGGCAAGTTGAAGAATGAAATGTTGAACTTGTTCCGGGACTGAGCTAGTAACAATGATAGCGTCAACATACACCAGAAGATAGATCACATAACTGGGGTGATCAAAAATGAAGAGGGAGCTATCAGATTTGGAGTTGAGGAAGCCATGTGAAGTAGAAACTGGTGCAATTCTTGGTACCAAGCTTGAGGGGCTTGACGGAGTCCATAAATAGCTTTGTGAAGCTTGCACACATGAGCTGGAACTGTGGATGAACAAATCCCTGTGGCTGCTGCATAAAACATCATCATGAAGTGTTCCTTGCAAAAAAGCATTGTTGATATCTAATTGGCTAAGATGCCATTGATGAACAATGGCAAGCGTTAGAATGATACGAATAGTCGTTGGTTTGACAACCGAACTGAATGTATCATGGAAATCTAGGCCAGGGCGCTGATGAAACCCTTTTGCGATAAGGCATGCCTTGTAGCGGGCAACGGTACCATCTGAGTTCCTTTTAATTCTAAAAACCCATTTCGAGCCAACAACGTTTTGGGAGGGATGTGGTGCGATGAGTGTCGATGTGTGGTTCTGAAGGAAAGCATCATATTCATCACGCATGGTTGTGCGCCAATGGGGAAGTTTTTGTGCTTGAGTGGCTGTGGAGGGTTTGGTGATTTTTTCTTGGGCATGCAGATTAAGGATTTGTTTGGGTTGGAAGATGTTATTTTTGGAGTTAGTAACCATGTGATACGGCTGTGGAGGTGGAGGTGGAGGTGAGGTAGAAGAGGAGATATGGGGAGAGACAGTAAGAGGACTTACTTGTGATGAACCAAGGGCGGGGTCATCATTAGTGAGCAGAATGTTGGACCATTGAGATGGATGGGCGTTCACGGGGAAGGGGATCGAGGAAGATGTGGGTATAGGAGGAGATGAGCGCGAGATTGGGCGTGGTGGGGATGAGCTATGGTTTGGGAGAGTCATGGATGGAGAAGAATGTGGAGTGGTGCTTGAAGGAGAACTGCTGGGAGTAGGAGATGCAGGGAGAGGATGTTGTGGATTTTGTGGATTGGGTAAGGTAAGAAAGTCAACCAGGATGGGATTGATTGATGATGGTGGTTGGGGGTTTGTAAACGGGGAAGGAGAGTCAGTAGATGGGAAAGTCCATTGATAGAGGGTATCTCCAGAAACTATGGCATCATGTGGGGAATTGTTATGAAAAGGAAAGACGGACTCAACGAAAACAATGTGGCGGGACAGGAATAGATGACCAGTAGAGAGGTCGAGACAGCGATGCGCGTTATGTTCAAGAGAGTAACCAACAAAAACACAAGGCTTGGATTGTGGGTCTAGTTTATGCTTAGCGTAGGGACGGAGCCAAGGATAGTAGAGACAACCAAAAACTTTTAATTTCTAGTAGTGTGGAGAAGTTTTGAAGATAAGTTGATATGGGGATTGGAAGTGGAGAATAGTGGTGGGCATTTGATTGATAAGGAACACAGGGGCAAAGGCAAGGGACCAGAACCAAAGAGGCATGGAAGCTTGATGAAGAAGTGTGAGTCCAGTTTCAACAATATGACAGTGTTTGCGTTCGGCGATACCGACAAGCTCAGAAGTATATGGTGGGGATTTTAAGTGTTGAATACCACAGGAAGAGAGTTTATGACTTAGACCTTGGAAACAATCTGAGTAAACAGTCATTATTTTGGTTTGAAAATAATTCTCAACAACTCTCTGAAATTTGTCAAATACAAGGTAAATATCATATTTCAATTTCATATGATAGAACCAGGTGTATTTGGTGAATAATCCACAAAAATAATATAATAACGAAATTTATCAAATGACGTAATGGGAGAAGGCCCCCAAACATCCATATAGAGTATCTCAAGAGGTTCAGTGCAGGACACAGTGGAGAGACCAAACGGTAACTTGTGGCTTTTATTGCTGAGACAAGAGTTACAATGAGAACTTAATGACTCCAGAGACGATACAGGTAAGGATTGACTGGATACAATTATGCAGAGAACTTGAACGGAGGGATGACCGAGGCGACGATGCCAATGGGCCAGGGAGACAGCAGTACTAAGAAGAGCAGTAGGATGTTGGGATGGAGTGGGCCATTCATAGATATGTCCATTATGCCGGCCTCGAACCAAGGAGGCCCCCGTTCTCAGATCCTTCACAAGAAAAAAAGTAGGAAAAAATTCAATTGAAGTATTATTATGAGAGCAGAATTGGGAAACAGAGAGCAAGGGGTGTGTTTGGTTTAGTTTTGGGAGATAAATTTTTAAAAAAAAATTTGGGGAAAGAGTTTAGAATTTTTTTTGGTTTGTTTGGTTGCATATTTTGGAAATAGTTTTGGAGTATGGGAGTTTGGGATGATTTGATATTTTGTTGTAATTGAGTAGATGTGTGCGGGAGAAAAAGTGATTGAGAAGGAGAGAGGAGAGAGAAAAAATGATTGATTGATGTATAGGAGAGAGAAAGTGATTTTGTAATTTTTTTTCCAAAATTACTAAACCAATCAAAATTTTGAAAAATTTTCTCCAAAATTACTCTCTCAAAAGCATTCCAAACAAGGCCCGATTTTTTTTTTAATATGAGGAGCACACAAAACGTTATTTAACTTGAAAGTGGAATTTTGTGAATTGATTGTAGTAAAACCAATATGAGTGATTGGAAAACCGTTACCGTCACTGATCATAATATATTCATTACCACCATACTCTGAGTGAAGCGACAAGTTCGGGAGGTCAGAGGTGATGTGATGCGATGCTCCAGAATCAACAACCCAGTTGTTGGTAGGATTAATGCATCCACTGCAATCACTGGCCGTGTAGTGGGCTTGTGGCCAATTTTGCTTGAGATAAGGAGGGGGACGAGACCGACACAGTTTGGCCGTGTGGCCAACCTTATCACATAGTTGACATACAAACTTGCCGTGGGTGTGAGTGAAGTTGGAATGCCAGCCCTGTGGTGAAGCTTGTTGGTTGCCTTGGTAATTGGGATGGTTGCCATGAAGTTTCTTGTTGACAAAGTGATTGCCTGGATCATTTTGAATATTTGGATAATTTTTATTACCCAAATTTCCATTAGGGCCTTTGTAGTGAGATTGGCCACCACCTGATTGAACTCCTTTGCCCTTGAAGTTCTTTTGATTAAATTGAGCAGTGATTGGGAGACTCACTCGTTTGGTTTCTTCACGCTTGAGGTAGATTTTGTGATCCATCAATTTTTCATTGAGTTCTTCATATGACAACGGTGAATCACGAGTCCTTATTGCAGCTGCTATTTCTTTAAATTCGGAGCCAAGACCATTGAGTAGTGAATTACCTCTTCGTCACTTAGTATGTGTCCAACCATGGTAAGATTGTCCATGATACCCTTGAGAGTTTGCAAATAATCTGCTAGTGACTTGTCTGCTTTAGTCACATTCATGAGAGTGTTGAGAAGAGTTAGTTTTGCGAGTGCTTGAGCGATTGGCAGAGGATGTCTCAAGTTTCGACGATGCTTCAGCGGAAGTTTTGGAATTGTTGACGAGGGCGATCACCAATCCTGACACACAAGTTTGAATAGCAAGCAGAATCAATCGATCTTGACAATGCCAGAGTTTGTGACTCGGATTAGTTTCTTGAGTGGTAGATTCGGACACGATTCTGGTCTCGGGCGGACAGGGAAAGGAGCCATCCACACAGCCCAACAAGTCATATCCGTATAGGAGGTTGGAGAACTGAGCTTTCCAGGAGGGATAATTGCCTCCTTTGGAAAGTTTAAACGGTATGAGAGAGGAGGCATTAATGGAGATAATAGAAGAGGTTTGAGTAGAATTGTTTCCAGCAGCAGTAACAATTTGAATATCAGATAAAGAGGAGGATGAGTTATTTGACATGGTTTGGGTTTCACTGAACGTGAAGAGTAATAACAGAATGAAGAGAGAAGGAAGAGACAGCTTGCTTAGAGCAAGTAGTGCTCTGATACCATAAAGACTTTGATATTGAACAATATGAATTGCATATTTCATTCCTATTCAGATGAATATATATCCTGAACATCTTAGAATAAAAAAGGAATGAATTAAATCTATTCACAGTATTATAATGATGTAGGCTAACTTCAAGTATTTCCATAATATAGGTTGAAATTAAACAATAACTTAATTACAGTGGTTATTGCTTTACATTCTGCCAATCTGCTTTTTGCATGGTTAGAATTCAGTACCCAGTTCAAGGTTCATCTTTCTCACCCTTTTAGTGTTTGGCTCGCTAGAATGTTTTAGGCGGGAATGAAATGGTTATTCCTTGGCCTACCAATGGACTGACCATTCTTTCAAATTGACAAATGGTGATTCCATTTTCAATATGATTTCATTTCCTTTTTACCGAACCAAAGTTCTAACCTCATTCACTGCATAAGAGTGATTTCACTGAAGCATGTGGCAGGTGTGGCTTATACAAGACTATGAATGGAAATTGTTAAATTCACAGTTCCCGTAGTCTAGTAGTTGAGAGACACTCTTTTATTGAGTGGGATGTCTGAGTTCAAGTCTTACTATTATATAAGGTATGATACAACTTTCCACTCTCTTATTTCTCTTCTACCAATTTTATTATTATTATTTAAATTTTTAATATCACAATTTTAATGGCTGTATTCACAATTTTAGTAATATCTTCCTGGACAGACAAAGCTTAATATCCCTGGGATTATGTATCTTGTCACATGTTTGAAATGTCCTAAATTAGGAAGGGGATTTGTAAAATCACATCTTGGTCCTTGTTTATTTTGAATCACTGAATATAGACTACATGGTGTAATGACCATAATTTGAGAGTATCTTGACATTTTAATCCCCTAGATCTCTCTTAATCTCTCCATTTTGTACACGTCTTCCCTATGAGATTCTCAATATTGGGGATATACAATCTGTAGGTATTGTGAGGTTTACTTTTGTATACAAACATAGATTCAAGGATTGGTTAAAATGCATAATCAATCCCATAGCCTAATCCCTTAAACAAAACACAATATTAGATTATTATTTTTAGGGATAATAACTTCAGTGGCATTTGGGGTATAAATTTACAAATTAATGAGTTTTATTTTTATTTTTTTATTTTTATAAATTATAATTGAAATGGAAGTTAGAAAACTAATAACAAAGAGGTGGAAATCACTTTCAATTTATGAAAATGCCTGATCTTCTTTCTTCTCCTATCTTCCCTCTTCTTTTTATGCAACTCTGGCCACCAGCTCTTGCAGCCATCAACCACTCCTCACGACCCTAGGCCCTCCCCCACCCTCCTCTCTGCCCCAACCTCTTCCCACCACACCGAACAACCAAATCGGCTTAAACCATAACCACCAAAACCCCCCAAACCCCTCCAATCCCTCTGTCACAACCCCACACCCCCTTCCAGCGTTGCTGCAAATTTTTATTGGGTACAAGTGTTACTTGTGTTTGGTGCGAGTGTGCACAGGTGTATGTGACAAGTGTGCACAACCCCACACACTTTGTACTTGCACCGAACATGGTTAAGACTTGCATCTGTGCATGCACTACACTTGCACCAAACACAAACACAAATAGCTCTTTCAATCTTAGATTATTATTTTTGAACTTAAAATAATTTGAACATGGACAAATACTAGAGTTATACTGTGGTTCCACACAGTCATGGGTTGATACCTTAGGAAGAAGCCATCATGATTGACCAAAGTTGGGCATGGGAAACTGTCTCAATTGTTATGAGAATCAAGCAAACCATTTATGGGTCCTCTGCTCAAATGTTTCTCTGGATGATTGTGAAAGTCAGTACTTCTGTGATGATTTTTCTGAAGAAATGTGTGTTGACTTTTATTTGTTTATTGTTAATATTCACTTTTCAGTCTTTTTTGGGTGAATAACTTTTCAAAGGTCAATATTCACTTTTCAGAGTCACACATGAAATGCTGACATTTTCTTGAGCATGTGAGCCAGATCTTTGCTTCAACAACACTACTCTTTCAAACATATTATTATGTTAAAAACTTTCACAGCCCCTCCACTAGACACTTCAACAACCCAAAATCCAAAATTTTATACGGTTTTTTGCTTAATCTTTTTTTTTTTTTTTTTTACAATAATTTTTTTTCTTTTAAGTTATGTTTGGAATTTGGGAAGGAATTTACGAAAAGAAAAGAAAAGAAAATGAAAGGTGAAATTTTTTTGAACTTATTTTTACGAAAGGGATTCATGAATTTTTTTCACTTATTCTTTTGTTTGTTTTATTTTTTATATGATCATTTCTTGAAGTTCTCTTTTGTAGCTGATGGATGGGATTAGCATTCTTAGTTCTAAGATTATGAATCCTTTGAATTATGTGTCTTACTTCATGTTTGGATTATCTCAGGATTGTGAGGAGGGTTTGATAAAATTATATTAGTTTTGTAATTTATCTAATTAGTTTGAACCTCTCCTTAATTTTTCATTTGATATCCCACCCCCTCTGTTGGGATTCAATAGGACATGAGGGAATCCTATGTCCACTGGACTGTTAGTCTGAATCTTAATTTTCTTAGTCAAATTTTAAATTATGTATTTTGTTAGGTTATTAATCTAATTCTAACATCATGTATGCCCAAACAAACACAACATTAATGAAATGCTTGATTCCTGATGGAACGTGCCCACCAAACCCCATTTTTTAGTTCATTCCCCATTTAGGGTGCAACTCGGTCGGATTCGATCGGGTTAGGAAGTTGTCCAAGTCCAATTCAAGTTGTGCTGAGACCTGTCTAAGTTTGAATTGTAACCCGAGGTTGTCTGTCTAAGCCCAATCCCAATCCCAGTCGAACCCGAATTGCCCGAGTTGTCCGAATTGTAAATGAATTTCATTTTTTTTTTTTTGGTTGCAACTACATTATTATTAAATTATTAAAATTTGACTCTATATACATTTTTTTTCTTATTGGAAATCATTAATACCATCAAAGCAAATAATTTATATAATGTAAGAGAGATGTAACTATAGTAGTCCTTACAATTTATGAGTTAAAAAAAAAAAGAAAAAAAAAGAGTAAGATTTTATGTTATTTGTATATATAATGTATATTCAATATGATTTAATAATTTAAATTACTTTAATATCATGTAATGATTGATAATTTATATGTATATTTAATATTTTTATATATCTATATATGTATAATTCGGATTTTGGATTGTTCGGGTTGTTTGATGTCTTTGCCCAAACTCGTCCAAATTTAATTTGGGCTTTTGAATTTTTGCCCAAACCCTTGCCGAATTTGAAAATATATTATCCAAGTCCTAAAAAAATTCAGGGTGGGTTCATGTTGTTCGGGTTGAACCTGCTCAAGTTGCATTAGTATATCAATCAGTTGTCAAATAATTTTAATTAATTTTTAATTGGAAAATAATTTCAGTTAAGCACTAAGAATGGTGTTGACCATTGAACTGAATTCATGCATGCCATACATGATTACATATATTTATTTATGTACACTCATTAATTATGTTTCCCATTTCGACCATAATGCAAAATTGTAGGGTCTCATTTTTTATTTTTCATTATTAGTTTGGTAATATTCCATAGATCACACATCAAAGGGTGATGTGAGTAGATATAGTGGAATGTGAGTTTTGACTTTGCCTACTACATGATCTGCTTTGCCTCTCTCACCACGTACTTTAAGATCCACCAATATCACATGCCATACCATCTTTTAGATAATTTAGTTTCGAAACTACGTTATTTATATAATATTCTAAATTAATTATGTTGGCTTGTCTTTGTTAAGTTATTAAAAAATAAAAAATAATTTACTTAGTGTGTGTTGTTATTTTTTATTAGTTGAGATTATCTGGTAAACATGCCAAATAGTACTTTTGAGAATTTCTAATAATTTTCATGTTTTTATGGTTTTTTTTTTTTTGAGAATTTGGTCAAAATCCCTTCATAATAAAATTTTAATACATTAAGGACAAGTAAAAAAAAATTCCTTGAAAAGTCCAACACGTACAACTATTATCAAAATGTTAAATTTTAAAATAATATAACTTTTGATGTAAATGTCGATTTTTAATAAAATTAGTATTTTTATAATCCTCTCGTCAAGATCTATCAGATAAGATCTATGTTGACTATGAAATTCTTTAAAGAAAAAAAAAATTACCGTCGAAATTGATATAAACAGTAACAGTAACATGTTCTCTGTCTCACAATAACATGTTACTCAGGCAATATTATCTAAGAAAAAAAATATTTCATTTTGTCGTCAATTATTTATTTTCTCCTTAAGAAATTTATGAAACAAGATAAATTAAACTGTCATTTTTATCAAATAAGAGCTTAATGGAAGAATTTTGACTAAATTCCCCATGTATACCACTCTAGTCTCAAAAAAATATATATATAAATAAACCAGAAAGTCCAAATGAAGTGGAAAGGGGAAAACACGGAGGAATTGTGAATGGTGGGTGAGGTATGGGCAAAGGAAGCTTAAAGCTAAAGCATGTTTGTTAGGACTTATGGTCTCTATTTTGGTCACATGTTTTAGCAATTATTCACACTTTCTAAAGTTTTATATCTCAAGCAGATCTAAATCCCCAGTGATACTACAAATACATCAAAAAAAAATGAAAAAAAGTACACAATATATAGTATTCAACACTACACTCATTTAAGTAGAATGTGAATCTTATCAAACACGAATGCTACTAATAGGAATGCAAACAAGTTGAATAGTTACTTGGTTAAATTTGACTTAAAAAATTTAGAAGTATAAAAAAAGTGTTCAAACTTGTTTTGGTTCATAATCAATGAAAAAGATGAGTTTCTATAATTGATTAAAATTTAGAAGTATAAAAAAAGTGCAATTTGTTTGTAAGTTTCTATAATTGTAAGTATTTCTGGTTCTTTGTATAAAGTTTGGTTTGGTTTTATCTAAATAATTTACGTTTGTTCAACTTATATATTTTTTATATATATAATTTGGTAATATATTTGATGCAATGATTATGTGTTTCACACCGTGCATATAAGAGATTATTCCAACAATTTTAAGACAAAATTTCGTATTAATTCTGTTTTATATAGAATTATTTTTCTATCTTTTTCCCTGTTCTAGTTAAATACAGATTTTATATCTGGTATTTTGATTTATTTTTGTGTACTGTTATTTTACTGTGTCTATGATTATTCTACTGTGTATAGATTTTGTGATATAGATTTAGTATTTTTCGGTTAAAAATTAATTTTTTTGCATATGATTCTCCTGCATAATATGTTCTCTATTTCCAGTAAAGCTCCTAGTTTTGTTTACTGTTTTGTTTACTCGGAATTGTGTTTTTGTAGAATTCTGTTACTTCTTTATCTTTTGCACTACACTAATTTTACAATAATTGTTGGAAGTATTTGGGTATTTACTCTGTGTAGTTATATTATACAATTTTTTTTTATTAAATTAAAGATTTTTTTTTTTTTTTTAATCTATTAAGTCCAATTTAAGCATTTTATCAAACTGTGTACCTATATTTTAATTGGATGTATTTTTATTTTTTATTTTTTGTTGCATATAATATATTCATATCAATTTCTTTGTTTGATATTTGTTAACAGTTTAGAATACTGTCTGTTATGCTTTTATTTGTACTGTCCATACTATGAATCTATAGTGACCCTGAAGGATATAATTTGATGCAATATTGTCATTACTATAAAATACAAATTTGTTTATTCATATATAGTGTGTTGTTGACTCGGTTTCAGATTGCATTGAATTATTTTGTTGTGAATATTCTCTGGATATTAAGGGTTTGGTTTTAACAAACAATTGTTCAAAGGCTTTCATTGTTGAAAGAGTGCGACTGTATGGGAACCATTTTCAAATTTATGTATTTTGATTATTGTTCGAACAGAACCGTTTTCTATACCTGTCTCCACCATTGCATGTCCTTTCCAATTCGGACAAAATCGGTTTCTGATTTTTGTGACTAGTTATGATATTACCTTTCCTTTTTATAAACTCTTTCAATTTATAGATATTAAAACTTAATGATGTCTTCTCTATGTATGTATAGATGCCACTTCATAATATTATTAATTTACATAATTCATGTTGTTAGAAATGATAAACATTGTGTTGTCTCTATTAATATTTATTTATCATATTATTGATATGGTTTACATGAGCGTATTAATTTTAGTATTTTCAATTAATTTGGAATGAGTTTTTATGACATCATCTTGTCATAATTTTTTATGAAATCTTGGGTGATATGTGTTATTTTCTGACTAGTTTAAATCCAGTGTTGGGTCTAGATTTTAAATAAAATTTATTTAAAAGGTTGTGAACTTTTAAATATTTTTTTTTTTATTTTTATTGGTTATATGTCAGAAATAATGGCTTCTGAAACTAGAAATACTAGTTCTGGTACTACTGTTATTGTTCCTGCTCCGACTCGTGTTCATGCAACAGTTTCGGTTAACCATGGCGAGACATCGGAAAAGTTTAATGGAGTAGAGTTTAAAAGATGGCAATAGAAAATGTTATTCTATATCACAACTTTAAATCTGGCAAGATTCATCTGTGAAGATCCTCCCGTATGAAAATAAGACTGATTAACAAATGGTTGCTGTAGTAGAAGCATGGAAGCATGTTGATTTCCTGTGTAGGAACTATATCCTTAATGGGTTGGACAACACTTTGTATAATGTGTACAGTTCATTGAAGACGACAAAAGAATTATGGGAATCTTTGGACAAAAAGTATAAGACAAAAGATGTTGGCATAAAGAAATTTATTGTCTGTAAATTTCTTGAATATTTAATGGTAGATTCTAAAACCGTCATCAGTCAAGTACAAGAACTTCAAGTGATATTTCATGACATTCATGTTGAAGGAATGATTCTATATGAGTCTTTTCAAGTGGCTGCTATCATTGAGAAGCTATCGTCGTCATGGAAGGATTTCAAAAATTATTTGAAGCATAAATGCAAAGAAATGTTGCTTGAAGACTTGATTGTAAGATTAAGGATAGAAGAAGACAATCGGGCTTCTGAGAAGAAAGTAGGGGATTATCTTATGGAGGCTAGGGCTAATGTGGTGGAACAATCATAGAGAACCAAGAAAAGAAAGTTTACTGAAAATGGACCTAATGGTGGTGACAATAAGAGGTTCAATGGCAAATGGTACAATTGTGGTATATAAGGGCACCATGTTAAGGATTGTCGCCGACTGTGTAAGGACAATGAAAACTCCAATAAAAGCTCTTTTCAGGCCAATATAACTGAGATGGAGACTCTTTCTGATGAAGTCTTTGAATTAAATCTATGTTGTTAAGCAAAAATAATTGTAGTCTATTTTTTATTTTTTAACAATGAGTAGTAAAGCTCTACATATAGTTTTGTACTTGAGTTATTGGATTTTAATAATATCATCATCTTTATTCATATTTTGTGATATGAAATGATATGATTGTGATGTTATCACATAATTGCAACTTGTGTAGTAATAATTATTCTGAATTTTCTATTTCATAAATTTGATTTGGAATTTTATGATTTAAGCACACTATAGTTAATAAGTGATGGATGTCATATTCTGATTTATATCAAAATTGTGGGGGTGTATTGATATTTTCGTGTGGTAATATCTTAATAAGAAAATTAATTTTTCTTAGAGTACTTAAAATGTGGGGGTGCTTGGAGGATTTTATTAAAGTAACGGTTCCAATAGAAGTTCCACAAAAAATTTCAATTCTTTTTATAGGACAAAGTTGGAGTAGAAGCAATTAACTCCTAAGAAACAGCTCTATGTTAATTATTTGATTTGAAAATGGGAGTGACATTGAGTAACGGTAAGTCTCGATGTAATCAAAGATTTAATACCGTGGACATTTGCTTTCAGTTGTGAATATTATCTAAGGATAATATAGTGAATCCACTAACTACTCAATGATATATAATTGAGAAAGTCAAACAAAAAATAGCGGCCGCTAAACAAAAGGTTTGACCAAAGAGCAAATAAAGGAAAATTTATCGAGAGGAATGTGATTAGAGCCAATTAATTTCAAGTCGTCATAATGGCAACACAACCTAATTGACTGGAAATCCCAAGATATAGGTTCAAAGAGACAACCAAATTATAGATGACTCACCAAAAATCACTAAAGGAGTCTATCTCCTATCCATTCCTATGATGAGAGTGATATCTGCAACGTGTGTTGTACGTAGGGGATTTAGGCTAAGTTATGCTTTTAATGATCACTTATATCTCGAAAAACCTAGAGCGGTATCTTTCAAGAGGAGTATTTAAGAAACTCAAAATAAGGATCACCTATTTGAGTGTGAAGGGGCTGCTTCTATGAGAATTGATAAGGCTAAAATTTCTAAAGCATTCATGAAATACCAGGACATGCCCAAGGCCAAAACAGACACAACCGTGAGAACTAAGTTATGTTTGGAGATATTCTATGTGAATTCTATTGTCTTGATCTACACAAACAGCTGAACAGTTTAAGGTATCACGTCCACTTTTTAGCTACTAAATTCAATAGTCTTTCACTAAGGAAAGTTTAAAGCCAAAAGTTACCTATCCCCATTCAGATATTTCCAATTGAATTCTCTTTAAGTTTACATTGAGTCCTGCTTACTTTTATGTCATTTCATTCATGTGGGAGATTCATTAATAAGTTAATGAGAAATTGACTCTAAAGTGCACCATTTGAGTATGGTTTTAAAACAAAATTTATTTAATTTATTTGTTATATTTTTTGGTCAAAATTGAACCAGATTCGATTCAAAATTCAAATCTGTTTGAAAGAACAATCATATCTATTCTTTGCACCTATTCCATGAAAAAGTTGTGTCTCTTCATAGAAAAAAGATGTGTCTTTTCATTGAAAAGTCACCATGACCTATCGAAGATCCACCAATTCACCTATCTAATTAGATCTCCATTGCATTCATTAAAGATTGAATTCATCTTGTGTTTTTTTCCTTCTGCATTCTGTCTTTTCTGTAAGAGAATTTTGCACAGTAAGGTTTGTCAGACTTGCTGTGGTAGTGCTACTTCTGCAAGGTTCAATCATTGTATCCTGGGAGATGAACGTCCAATAAAAACTCGTGAGCACCATAGCGAGGGACGAATTTGCCTTAAGGAAATTGTGTCCAACACAAGTCTCGATCACATTTGGTTTTGTTTCCAAATTTTACAATTTGTTTACAAATTTTCTATATCTGTAAGTATTTCTGGTTCTCTGTATAAAGTTTGGTTTGGTTTTATCCAAATAATTTACGTTCAACTTATATTTTTTTAAATATAATTTGGTAATATATTTAATGCAATGATTACGTGTTTCACACCGTACACATAAAAGATTATTCCAACATTATCTTTATCCATATATCATCTGGATTAGTTTTATTTATTTTATTTTTATTAAAAAAGAGATCAAAGTAATTATGTTAAATTTATAAGATTTTATTATAATTTTTTCAAAAGTAATGTAATTACCCAATTTTTATTTATTTATTTTTGTGTGTGCAGTGTTATTGTTTGAATTATTACATTTGGTTGAAGTGTTTAGCACGAGCTTGATTAGAATTGACTATTCATTTGGTTGAAGTGTTTGAATTATTATATATGGTCGGTTGATGAACAACCGCGTCAAGAACAGTGTTATTATTAATATTCATATTATTGTCCCTATCTTTGATTTGTGTTCAAGTTTTCTGTTTTACCATTTTAAGGTCAAACATGTGCCTCAATTTCTATTGACATGTTGGGACCCACTTTCAGATTATATTCATAATCTTAAGACTATTTTGAGAAGATGGTTATAATCAGTTTTTTGATTAAAAGTTGCTTATAAGTAGCTTTTTTGCGAGAGAGAAAGTGGGTTATAATCCGGGAAGTGGATTATAACCCACTTCCCAAAAGGGGAGCCGTTGAGTTTGTAGTATATAATATATATATATATATATATATTATTAGATATTAATAGCCTCATGATATTATTATATTTATCTTAAAAAATTTTGTCAAAAAATATGATTTTAAAAATAAAGTATCAATTTTCTTAAAAGATGAGTATTATTCAATCACTAATGTATGTCCGTATCCGAAGGTACGGTGTAAATAAAAATAAGTGAACACAAATGAGAAAACAAAAAAAATAAATAAATAGGGAAGAAAATAAAAAAGGGGGGAAAATAAAAAAAGAAAAGAAAATGAGGAATGTGAGATTAAGGGATCATTCATGAGATCATTCATAAGATCATGGAAGAGTGGGTGAGAAAAAGAAAAGTAAGAGAGAAAAGCTAAAAAGTAGAAAATATACACGTAGGATACATCACAATCATTATTTTGTAGTTTGAACAGATTTGAACCATCTAAATATCCTAATAGGATAAAAATATGTTGAACATTCAAAAACTCTCATGCTTTATTCCAAACTTGCATCACTAGTGTGTGAACAAAATATAATATTCTCTTGATATGAAATTAGAGTTTGGATTTATTAAAATTAAAATTTTCAACTTCATGGGTGAAGTTAGCTTATTGTGAGACTAATTTGAATCTATATCAATGATCTGAATCGTTGTTCTCATTGGATTGATCAGATATAAATAATCATATGATCAAATCAAAAATATATATTATAACACATTGACAATTTATTCTTAAAAACATATATGTCGTACAGAAAAAAAATTATCTAATAATATGATAATCATGTTGGATTAACTTGATTTGTAGTATGAATAATTTTCTTAGTTAATTGTGTAATATGAACGGTTTAGATTATCAAAGTGAGTCAAAGGTAGTAAAATAATGGATCAATTTCACCATATAATTGAAATATTTAATTTTAATAAATCCTGACTCATAAAATTGTGGAACCTTCATTCAAAAAGTATATTGTCTGTGTTTGAAATTGTGAATTTTACTATTGTAACTGATGAAAGATTGTTCTTCAAAATGTGTGAACACTCGCAAAATTGAATCTTTAGTAGTCTCATATTGCTTTATTCTAATTCAAAGATCATTGGTTACTATATGTCTGCAAATAGCAACCATAGGCTTTATCATCTTTTTCTTTTTTTTTGTTTTCCTTTTTTTTCCCTTGATGTTCTTTTCTCCCAACGTTGGAGATACCTCAATTCCCTTTATAGGAAAAAGCAATGGCCTAAAATTTTAGAACATGATTTATTCTTGTTCCTTTTTCTATTTCAGTTCATCTAAGCTAGACTTGTTTGTTTGCCAAGAAAATGGAGAGAGAGAGAGAGAGGGAGAGAAGAAATTCAAAGTGTAATATATGTAGATGGAAGTAAAAATTAAAACAATGGAGAGTTTGAAAAGAAATTTATCTTCATTCCAACGAAAGTGAAATAATTTCCTAAAATAGTACTGGTTTTTTAAAAATTAAAATTAAAATTATTGCATTGCTTTTTGAATTTATTCTCTCTCTTTTGAACATGAAAATATTCTTTTGCATTGTTTTGCATTTTGTTTTTTTATTTTCTAGAATGTAGAATAGTTTTCAAAAACAATACCAAATAGACCGTTTAAAAATGAGTAATGCTATACAAACAAAAAATTCATATATAATTTTCTTACATAATAATGTAGCTTATTATGAACTGTTCACTTTAAGACAGCACCATTGAAGATGTAATTATTTACGATAATGACATTATTATATCATTCTTGTAGAATTTTTTTGCATGAATTTTATGTATGGATAAAATTTTCTTTAAAAAATTGTTGTACATGGAATTGAAAGATAATTTTCCACCATTAATCAATGACCAAGAAAACCTAAAATCAAAGTTAGGTAAAATTGAAGTAAATCAATCCATTATTGAAAAACAAAATTGTTTTTCAAGATTTGTAGTTTTTTGAAATTGTACAGCTAAGGTCAAGGGTAAAATACCATTTTTGTCCACCTGAAAAACATGTTGGTTGGTAAGAGACCATCAAAATATAGCCACCAAAAACGTTGCAAAAAACAATTTACTAATAATTAAATAAGAGTTAGGTCTAACATGAGACCTAATTGTACACACTCTCAAAATTTATACCATATCAAGGAAAAAAAAATCATAGAATAATGCAATTCAAACATTTTATTGTCAAAATATTTATGCTATCAAGGACTTTTCTTGATCATCATCATCTTCACCTCCTTGTTATTCCCTTTCACTTTTTATTATATTCCACAAATTTGTCTTTCATGAATCTTGAAATTTCATACATATTTGTTCACTCAATTAATGAGAACTTTTGAATATGGAAATAACTTTGATAGAACAACAAAATGCTCATCCATGAACATAGAAAGAGTCTACGTACACAGTTAAGTATTGAATATAGAATGAGCAAATGTGATACAAAATATTTATCCATCTATACAATTATAAAGTGAACACCTCTTATTGTGTTCTGAAGCTTTATTTCTTATGCTGCCATGTGTGCACTTTTTAAATTTAAAATTAAAAAAAAAAATTAGATAGATGAGTGGAAGGGATTTAAACCTTAGACTTATATCAAATGAATAACACTCTTACCACTTGACTAACACACAATATATAATAAATATTTTATTTTATTTTCATTTATTTGAATAGGACACGCATCGCGTGTGCCAACCGCCAATATATATTTGTGTCTAATTTTGTAAAATTCTTTCTATGTGCATAGTACAACTATATTAATTATGTACATATTACTCACTTAGATGCACATAATAGTCGATAATACTAAGATGATCACATTTGTATATTATCATCTATTATACTTTTATTATATTATCATCTATTATACTTTTATTGGTTGAATGACCCCACAACTCATATATGTTACGGATAAAATGATAAACAAAATATAATAAATAAACAAGATCATAGCATCGTTGATTATTATACATCATGCCATTTTAAATCAGGATCAGAATGAAATCCCCAACATCCTTGTCCAAAACCCTAGTCTCCAATACTCAAATGTATTCTCAACTGCACAATTGTAATTCGAGATTTGAATGACTATGCAAATGATGGAACAAAACTCATAAGAAAACATAGATTTGGGTATGATCAAAGAAACAACTCACAAAAAAATAAAAATAAATAAATAAAATAACAAAGCAAAATTATCTGCTTCTAAGCAAGCAACAAAGGTAGAGTTGATTGAACTTACAAATTTAATTCATCTTGCAAGAATACTTCCTCATGACAGAAAATATGTATATACTATAAACAAACATAGAAAATTGCTGCCCTACTTGGTCAATAGGTAGTTATTTTTTTCTACTTCTAGCTGCCATTGCTGTTCCCTTTTATGATAATCCCTTGCTCTGTATATCAAAACCTCTCTGCAGAAGAAGCTTTTGAATTGGTTCTTCACTACAAACTATGTTAAAAATGCGATTTCTCTTATTACCCAACTGACGATAAAGGCTGTAATGAGTTGGATTCGCGTGAAAATGCTGCAACCAATCTTTCCTTTGTGAGCTGTTCGGATCCTTGGGATTTGATCACAAATGTGTGAAACACCGTATCATTCCCAGTAGCGAGTTTCGACTCAACAACCGTGATTTGAGCGTCTTTGAATGCTTGGATGACTCTTGATACTGGGTGGGTATCCAAAGGGCAACTAACCCTCACAACAACTTCATCGTGAGCAGCTTTGATTTCGATGCCTGGAACTTGGTTTTGATTTTCTGAATTTGGGTTGGCCTCCAAAGCAGGTGATGATTGATCTATCGATGTGCTCCCCAATTTTTCCCTCTCTGATTCCATGTCCTTGAGCTTCCTCTGCAGCTCGGTGATGTATGCTATGGCATCTCCCAACAGTGAGGCTTTGTCCATCTTCGAAATATTGGGCACAACAGCTCGCAATGCATAGAACCTTTGGTTTAGTTTCTCTCGCCGCTGCCTCTCTGCCTCCACATGGTTGAGCGGTTCTTCTCTTCCATTCGCAGGCTTTCGTCCCCGTTTCCGAGGCCTCTTTTCATCGACTGGCCCTGCCCGCTCGTCCTTGCCAGAAGCCTCGACATCTGAATGCTCAGACTCAATGCTAACTGGCCTGGAAATTATAGAAGGCCTTGAAGTAGCACCGCCTGTAAAATCAATTTGCATTGGTGCCGTCTTTTGAGGTTGGTATTGGTTAAGCCGAAACTCATCCCTAACACCACTGACACCATTGACAAGCTCTTGTAGATTGTTTGTTGCAGCCTGAGGACTGTAAGTTTCAACTGTGGCCCCTTGGTTCACACTACAAAATTGAGTCCAACCCGAACCATGAAGTCCATTTCGAGCATTTGGGAATGGAATCCGATTCCCATTCGAGAACGTTTCCCACGGCCTCTCCTCTGCCTTCCTAACAGCAAGCTTTTCCCTAAATTGGGAATGGCTGGAGTTCAAATCCTGCCCAAAAATCTTCGGAACCACCCCATTTGATCGATCACCAAAGCCTAAATTGGTGAAATGGGCATTTCCGTCTTTCTTCTGGCTCATAACCGGAATAACTGCCATTGGCTTGGCTCTGATAGGTGATGAAAATGCTGAAAATGATGATTTGATTGACTGCACCAACTCTAAGCTTTCGGGTATGGATCTCACTGAACCTAATTCAACTACCCCAAATTCAGTTGGGATCAAAACAATGGTTCGGATACCAGCAGACTTTGCAAGGAACGATCTGAAACAATAGTCAGACGATGTCTTCATCGCGTCTGAGAGCCAAATATGCTTTCCAGATGCAAAACATTTCCCCGGACCGCCTTCCCCGCGAGGGAATGAAAAATACATTGATGCTAGAAAGAACATTTCGGTATCAGTCACTCTGTCCAATCCAAATGCATAACTATCCTCATCCGATCCCCCAAACAATGTATGAAGTTTCTGAAGTACCCTCTTCCTCATCCTCTGTTGGGTCTCGTCCTCAAGCCGAAAATTGAGAAATCGGGTAACTTCAGATTCCTCCCCTTCTTTTGGCTCCCTACAAGATCCATCCCCCCATCCTAAAACCAAATCACCGTCCTTGGAACGTGAAATTTGCCAGAAAAATGTATAATTCCAGCTGAAATTGGCGGTGTTGGGGCGGTCCACCAGATCCAAAAGAAAATTCTGCAAATTCTCATCACTCCCCACCATCATCAACGAGCATTCAGCCGAGACTGAGCTCGAAATCAAGTAATCGAAAGCTCGACTGCCCAAAACCGCCGCTACCGTAGCCTTGTCTTCATCACTACATGCCCAACTCTACTTTCATCTCAAAACACCCAAAAAATTAAAAACAACGAACCACCCAGAAACAAAAAACACTTGAAATTTCAATACCCATTTCAAATCTATTACCAAAACAACAGAAACATACTTGATTTTTCAATACATAGTTCAAATCTATGCCCACTTCAACCAAAAAAAGACTTGAAATTTCAATACTGAGTTCAAATCTACGCCCCAAATAGTCAAAACATAGTTGAAATCTATGCCCAGACCAACCAAAACATAATTGAAATTTCAATACCCAATTCAAATCTATGCAACAAAACAACCAAAATCGACTGAAACTAATTCAAATCCAATACGTTCAAGATATGAACAAGCAAGTCAAGAACAAATGCATCTTGGTTGTCACACTCCAATACATCTTCTTTTTCAACACCCATTCGGTCATAGCTCAATTTTCTCAGATCTCACAAGCTCAACAGCTAGAAACAACAAAACCCAAATCAAATTAAACTAAAAATAAATGTATGCATGTATGTAAAAACACAGAAAGCACAAAATTGAAAGAGGGTACAAACCATTATTGGCTGTTGATAAGCAGGATAACAAGTAACAATCTTGAACCGAAAATATTCCCCGACGGTGACAACCCAATTGAGAAAACTTTTAATTTTCCCGGAAAACAAACGATCGGTAGTTTGAACAACAACAACGAGAGAGAGAGAGAGAACTTTTCTCCGTTTCTAGCAAAGTGAAATTTTTAGAGAGAGAGAGACAGAGAGAGCGAGAGAGGTGAGAGGGCGTTGCTTCTGCTCTCTAAATCCTTAACTGCACGTGTCGACTGTGGTTAGTGGGTTTAGAGTTCAAAAAGTAACCATGGTTAAGTAGGAGATAAAAAATGAGCTTGATGATTGGAGGTTGAGAAGTAGTCGGCAACGATTTTGTGTAGTTTGTTTTATTTTATGTGAGTTTTACAAAAAATGTGTCGATATTTAATTATCTAGTGTTTTACAAAATAATATACTGCGGTGTGTTCCTCTAATAATAAGAGAACATGTAATTACTTTTGAAAAAAATATAAATATTTTAAATATATGATTATTAATAATTAGACGGATATATGGTCATGTTAAATTCTTGACACATCTGATAATTTCTTATTTAACAGAATTTGTATAAGTGATTTAATTGGTAGTGTGTTAAATATGTGAGTTTTGTTATAGAAAAATATCTAGACATCTCATGTTTAATTTATACTTAATTTTGTAATGTGTTAAATATGAGAGCTATATTATAGGAAAATATATCTCAATTTCTCATGTTTGATTTTTATGTATTGTAAAAATATTATGAATTTAATGAATATTTATGATTTGCAGATGAGGTTTGTATATATAACTCATTTGTATGAGCTATTTAATTGCTAGTGTGTTAAATATGGGAGTTTTGTTATAGAAAAATTTATAGGCATCTCATGTTTAATTTATTCTTAATTACTATAATGTGTTAAATATGAGAGCTTTATTATAAGAAAATATCTCAACATCTCATGTTTGATTTTTATGTGTTGTAAAAATATAGGAAAATTTACCCATAAGTCCTAGTTTCTGAAAAGTTGAACCATTTAGTCTTAAAAGTTTTCTTATGTTCCATTTAGTCCCATTTGCACATCAATCTAATGTTCAAAACATTAATCTGATGTTCGAAATCTAATGTTCGAAACATTAATCTGATGTTCGAAATCTAATATTCGAAACATTAATCTGATGTTTGAAACATTGTAATGAGACCTTTCAGTCTATAAGAAAACTTTAGGACTAAACAGTGTATAAGTTATTAATTTAGGATTTATTGGTGCATTCTCCAAAAATATATTGGTTTGATTTATAGATTATGTTTATAATGGTTTTTTTTTTTTTTTGGATAGTGTTTGCACAAAATAATTTTAAAATTGTGTTTAAATTTTAAATTTGATAAGAAATATGTAAATAAAAAGAAATTTGTAAAATCTCATCAAGTCGAGATTTTTTATTTCAATCTCTTCTCATCTTTTTGTCCTAACTCTTAGGTTCTCTTCATAAATTCATTTTTAAATTTAAAATCTAAACATAATTGAGTTAAGATAAAGAGACGACAGGAGAGGCAAACATAAAAATCTGAACTAATTGTAAAAAGGAAAACTGTAGAGACCTAGACTTACGCACTTAGAATTTTCTAGATAGGTATTTATGTGGTGGTGATTAAATTTGTGTAGTGTGAGATTCATGTGTAAAATAAATTTGAATCATACGAAAAAATTTAAAGATGAATTGGTAGTATTATTCTTGTAAAAATATTGGCTGTTGAGGAATAATTTGATAAAATTCTTGGTGAGAATCTAAGATAGTGTTTGGTAGAGTTTTCTAAATATGATTTGAAAATAGGAGTTGTATTTTGAGTTTGTGAGTTTTGGAATTATGATTTGAGTGTGAAAAATTTGTTTGGTGAAAAAATTTTGAAAAGAGTTTTGAATTAAGTGCAAAATTTTTGATGTAACATATAATATTTGATGTGACATATGACATGATATTTGAAAACCGTAAACAGACGTCAAACGTAAATAAAGGGGTAGAAATATATTTAGAAAATACAACTAAACACAACCAAAGTTTTTATCTTTCAAACTTTTTATGTCATGTTTCTACCACTCGGTTTGAAAACTTGATTATTTTAGTTAATTTTTTAATTATTTAGCTATTTTAACTTAGCTAAAAAAGTTATATTTAAAATGAAGATTTTTTTTTTTTTATAATTAATTTGATAGTTATAAGAGAAAAAATAAAATTATTATGATTTAAATATAATAATTTATCTTATTAATTATTTTAATTTATTTTATCTTTATTAATTGTTTTAATAAAAAAAAATTCAAAAAAGCCATATCCCAAACAGGCCTCACTTACTTAGTACATCTACAATAATGTCTAAGGAAGTTGACTGGTGGGCCCAAAGCAAAAGCAAAACTAAGGTTAGAGGAAAGTGAAGAAAAATGTCAAAAGTTCTATTAAATCAGATTTTATGTGGTCTTATACCTATGTGAAATATTTTAAAAAAAAATTGATAAATTTTTTACAGTGTCTAATATTACTCAAAATTAAATGATCAAGCAATTTCATCCATTTGATTATGCCATATTCTTTCATCATCATAAAAACAATTTATAAAAAAAAAAAAAAAGGTTTTAAAAAACAATCCTAGGAAACCAACCTGTGAGGTTTAAAGTTGGATGATGCTAATATGAAACACAAGTAATATGATACAAGACAACCCATGGCCCCTAATTGAGTAGAATCTAAGGCAACTAAAGATAGAAAATTATTCCAAACACATCCTTAATCTTGCTAATGAGGGTTATGCTATATATATATATATATTATATGTATATATTTTTAGGTACAAGCATGGGACCCTTTAATAGCCTATCTGCACATGACAATGAACAATTGATCAATGGTTCAGATCGCTACTTGTGATTTTATCCATATATATCATTTTTATTATGTAATAATTGTGTAGCAAACATGAAAACATATGGTATATGCATTAGTGGGAGAGAGATGAAAAGGTCAACCTGCACCTTGCATGGGAACCATTGAAACTCAGGGGTTCACATATGTTCTCACTTTAACAAGTGGATCACAATGGGATATTATTTAATGTTGAAATTTATGTAAAAATTATTATAAAAATAATGAAAATGTTAGAAAAAATAAGTTTTAAATTTAGTAAAAGCATTTTGAAATTAATGAAAATGTCTTATAATTTTATTTATTTTTTTATGTCCTAAGAAAATTTGTTAGCAAAATCATAATGATTTCACTGTTTGATCAAAAAAATAAGAAAAAAGACACATATGTCATCTCATCAAAATCAATATTGAATTTTTTTCTTCATTTGAACAAAAATGACATCCGTGGTGAGATAGATGGGAAAGGAGTGGAGGTTCTAAGGGTGGTGAGCAATGGAGGAAAAAGAGTTGAAATGAGAAAGAATGGTAGAGGGGTGGCTGGTTGTAGATGGGGTGATGATGAACGATGGGAAAAGTAGGAAAGAGGCTTTCATACTGGGAAGGTGGAGAAGAGGTTGGCCGATAATGGATAAACAGCAGTGATTTAGATCCCCTCAAACTTCAACCCCCACCACCCCCACACACAAGTGGCGGGTGGTGATTGGAGGAGGAGAAAAAAAAGAAAAAGAAAAAGAAAAAGAAAAAATGACCAATCAAAAAAGAAAGAAGGTCAAAAAGAGGTGGAGGAAAGGGGGTCTCAATCTTTATTCAATGGGTAAATTAGGATTTGCAACAAAAAAAGATAAGAGTAGATGAGAGAGGTAAATGAGTGTATTTTGGTAATTTTAGATTTTATTCACCGTTTTATAATTAATTTATAACTTTTCATATCTAATATATAATTATTTGTTATTTTTCCACTCTTTTGTAATTAATTTTGGTCTTCTTATTTATTTTTTACTCCCAACCAACGTAGTGACAAACTTTATTGATAAAACAATATTAACCCCATTTTAATTAAATAGTCAACCGACAAAAGATGACTTATGCGGCAACGTTTAGGAAGAAAGTTTTTAGGTTTTTTTTGATTATTTTAGTCATAAAAAATAAAATAGATCATTTTAGTCACAACAAACAAAACATCACATTCAACCCATAATCATTACACTCTTCTCTTACAAAAAAAGTCAAAAAGTCATTCCCAAACCAAGCTTTTTAGTTCAGGCTAAAATAGCCAAAAAAATCGAAAAGCCAAAAAGTCAACCTACTTCCTAAACGGAGGCTCAGGGTTGTTTTAGAAAGTTGATTAAAAATTAATTTTTTAGCCTTTTTTTTAATTTTTTATAAAAAAAATATATAAGAAAGTAGAGAAATGATGTGGTTCAAAAACACTAAACAACTAAAAAACTGACTTTTAGCAACTTACCAAAATAGACCTCAATATGCTCCAGAATTCAAAATTTACTCTGAGAACCAAATAAACAATATAGCATGATTATTCCGATACAGCCTAATAAATTTCCATGCATTCTACATGAATTTTTTAATGAATTATTTTCACGCACATTAACGTTAAAAAAAAATTAAAAAATTAAAAAATATTCAACTCGTTTAGTTTGGTTTTTAAAAATTAAGATTTTGTTTGGAAGAGTTTTGGAATTGTGATTTCAGCTCTTAGTTTGCATATGGTGTTTGGTTGTGGCTTTCAAAAATGAATTCCACGCTCATTTTTGAATCAGTTGTGATTGGTGGCACTAAATTCAGGGGCACTAATGCCCCGAATTTCTATATCAGGTAAAAAAAAAAAAAAAAAAAAACAAACTTACCAAAACAGGAAATTAGTGCATTAGTGCTCAACAAATTAGTGTCACAAATCATTTTTCTTTTTGAAAACTCGATCGAAGGCGGAAAAATTTGAACTAACCAGAGGTCCGGCCGGTTGATTGGAATAGTGCATTTTTTTTTTACAATTGACAAATGTTAATTTTTATATATTCAATAAAAAAAATATTTTTGAAATTTTTAAAAAAATTTATGAGCTTTAATGGAATTTTGAGTTGTGTGTTTGGTTATGAGTTGTAAGTTTTTGTATCAAATATCATATTTCACATCAAAAATTTCCCACTCAATTCAAAACTCATTCACTAAACAAATTTTTCACACTCAAATCATAATTCTAAAACTCACAAACTCAAAATACAACTCTATTCTCAAATCATATTTAGAAAACTCTGCCAAACACAACCTAGGTTTTTTAGTTTTTTGTTTTCACTTAACTTTTTTATATTTTTCATAAATATTTTACTTTTTAAGTGTATTTAAAATAATTTATATTTTTTAAGAATTATTTACATGAAGGCCCTTAAACTATTGAAGAGTATTACTTTGGTTTCTTAATCTACAAAAGCGTACAAATAGACCTAGGGGTGTGCGCGGTGCGGTTCGGGCAATTTGAGAGTAAAATTACAAATCGAATGGCAGGTTAGCGGATTAGTGAATTGACAAATTGCGATTTGGGAGGTTTTTGGCGGATTGACGGATTGAAGAATATTCTAACTAATTATCATACATTTGCATAATATATAATACTAATTTGTATAATATTTTTTAGATATATAACACAAAATAATTTTTACATAATATGTTTTATATATATAACCACTAATTTGTAATAAATTTCATATCTTAAATCTCTCTCACATTCATTTTTACATTGATATTTCATTAGAAGTTAAAAAATATATACACATTAACTATAGGGGAGCGGAGCGGTTCAATTGGCGTATTATAAATTTTAAAGTTTAAACCACGGTTAGCGGTTAGAGCTGTGCGGATTGATACGGATCAGATTAAACGGTATTTTGCACAGCTCTAAATAGACCCTATAAATTATAAAAATGTATAAATTGAACATTTTAACAAAATGGGTCAAAGTGAAATACGCCAATAATTTAGGAGGTTTATTTATATACTTTTATATTTTAAGGGGCAAAGAAATAATTCTCAATAATTTAGAGGTTTATTTATATATTTTTATAATTCAAGAGTTAAAATGATAATTTTTAATAATTGAAGGGATCTCCTTATAAATAATTATTTTTTAAAAAAAACACGGGGAAATAGTCACGTGAAAGTAGTTGGTGTGGGGGAGAGAGTATTGGTCGAATCAAAAAATTTCACGCACTAAACGCAGTCACGCAGACTCAGCTTTGTCTATATCACGCGTTTTGGGATGCCCCTATCTACTGCTATTTGCTACCCCTAACTAACACCGAAAACACACACGTTTTACACATCTCACCCATACATCAGCCACGTGCCACCCCTGCCACGCGTCACCATCCTAGCCATTCTCGATTTCGACAAAAACACAAAAGATATATATATATACACACACTTGTAAAAAACACACATCACAAAAAGTATGAGTAGAGTCAAATTACATTATTGTCCCTTTAGTTTCAACGATATTTCACTTCCATTTTTCTCAATTTAATTTTGAATGAATCTTTTCTATCTTATTTTTACCATTTAATGTGTTAAGCTAATTATTTATACTGTATTGAAGATTTATATGAGTTATTTTGTGTTGACAAATAAATAACAAGTATTATATAGTATAAAAATATAATAAATACAGCGTATTGTATTTGGATTAATCGCTTTTATAATTATATGAATTTTACATTGATCTTTATAAATTTAACAAGTATTGTTTTTCGCATAAACTATGGATAAATTATATATTGGCATTATTAAATACTAATTACATTATATCATAAAAATATCTAAATTTCATAATTTTACTTCAATTCTTTGCTTATATTTTTTGACACAATCATCATTTTATATTTCCAATCAAGATTGTATTTTTGATATCAATATTAAAATTTAAAAATATGTCAAAACTTATGCCGAATTTAACACCAAAGATAAAAATGTCAAATTTTAATTTTTTTTAAATAATTGAAAACTGTATTCTTAGACTCTTTTAAGAAAACCTTCTGAGTGAAAATTTAAAAATCAAATGACACTTTTTAATCACATAATTGTAACAAATAAAAAAAATCAGTATAAGTCCAACTTGAGTTGGACAAACATGTATATGTTTTTTTATCTTTACAAGTATGGCTATAAAAATAAAATGATGAGAATGAAAGAGAGACTATTTCAAATGTTTTTTAAAAATGGGTTTTAATTTATAAAAATGAAAAAGGTCTCGCAAACCTCGTGAAGAGCACGTGAGGCCAACGTGAAGTAGTGAGAATCTAGGGCTTTGTGCCTAAGAACGTGAACTGCATTTAATAATACACTTTAGAAGGTGCGCGCGCGCACATATATATATATATATATATCAAAAATGTTTCATGCCCCCTTTTTCCCCACCTCTTTGACCCCTCTCTCTCTCATTGGTTACATTTTCTTTTTCTTTTTTCTTTTTTTCTTACTCCTCCAATCACCACCCGCCACGTGTGTATGGGGTTGTGGGAGTAGTGATTGGAGGGGGTCTCTATCATGACTCAAGTGTATACACACATATATAAATAATTATTTAATTATGTAATTTTAAAATATTATTTCATATTATTTCTCATTTTATACTTGTGAAATTATCACCAAAATTTTAATAAAACATACAAAATCTCACAATTTTATTCAATTTGGCCTCGTTTGTCATCCCTAAAAAAAGTTAAAAAGTCACTATCTTATTTAAATTGTATCATCTTAATTAAGTCACATCATCACATCTCTACCACATCACTTCAAACTCAAATCATACTTAACCTATATTTCATAAAAAATTAAAAAATACATTTATTTAAAACATTCCAAACAACCCCTAAATATCAAATTAAAACACAACATAAATTTATTCTAAAATCACCTCGTCATATAAACCTATACACGACAATGTCAATAGACTATGTATTATAATTTTATAACAATAATAATACTTATTATTAAGCGTGTAACGTGTAAGGCGTGTGTGTATATATCCGATAATACCACGTCGTTTTGGACGTCTGTTTCTTGTCTTCTAATAATCAGAAGTTTGTCGTTTTCAGGCACTCCTCCGACGGTGATTTTACAGCTTACAAATTGGTCAGAAATTTTTGTTTGAAATTGGAAATTCATCATAAACAGATCATGGTCCCACAGGATTTGGTGAATACTACCCAAGGTGGCGCTTTGCTTTTATTTATCAACAATGTTAGGTATCATGAAAATTTTTTGATGAAAATAATCATAAAAATTTTATGATTCTTAAATTACACTTAGAATAAAGTACCATACACTAATCAAAGTAATCCAAAGATCATAAGTTTTTCAGGATCATTTTCATGAATTTTTTTTTATGATCCTTAACTTTTCCCTTTATTTATTTATATATTTCGTAAAAAAGAAAGTTTTTCGAGGTATCAGTGCTTCTGTATATCTTGATTTCAAAATAATCAATTGTCAGTTAAATTTAATTTAACTCATAGGAAAGAATATTTCGCTGGAGCACTAGTGGGTGGCAATTATCTTGTCACAACAGTCGTCCCAAATCGTTATACGATAAGAGTACAGTGCGTCCATGGACACACCTCCAAATATTAATCTCAAGACCTCCTGTTCATTAAGGGGATTAGCTTACCATCAGGCCACCACTCTCGTGGTTAATGTTTTGCTATTCGGTGGTGCTTTCGTCTAAATCATTAAAAAATTATTTATATAAAAAATTTAATTAACCGTAACATTTAAGAAGACATTTGAAAATCTAGAAGGGTACAATGGATCGAAACGGCTACTAATATTTCGCTTTAGGGGTTGCTCGGGCTGATTTGCTATTCAGTGAGACAATAACTTGTTAATACGATGATCCAAATTTAGTTCGAGAGGAAGATTAATTACATTGGGACTGAGATAAATTACATGTTCAAATTATATTTGTTTTAAAAAAAAAAATGATAGTTTGTTTTCAAAATTAAATTTGTTTATATTTTAAAACAAATATAATATGATCGTGTGATTATTAATGTTCGATATATTTGATTTTTTATATAAATAATTTATTAAATTAATTTTATAAAATAAATAATTCAAATTATTAAAAAGTTTACTTTTTGTTTATGACTTCTTTTTTACTATAGCTTATAAAAATTGTTGTTTCTATAACTTATTTTTTAGAATGGATGTTTTAAGTGAATTCTTTTAATTTTAAGTCATTCTTTTTTTTTTTTTGTTTTAAGTATGACTGATTTTTTTCTTTTTCAAAGCTTCGAATTTTTTCAACCAAATCAGCTCATGAAATTTAATTAGTATATAGCGCATGTACGTAGTATATTTTTAATATCTGATTAGTACACCCGAGAAGATAAATGCTCTATCCTCCATATCATCACTCCCAATTACATCTTTAATGGGAAGACAAATAATGCTATTAATTAAGATAGCGTTCGGTAAAATTTTAGAATTATGATTTGAGAATTGAGTTATATTTTGAGTTTGTGAGTTTTGAAATTATAATTTGAGTGTACAAAATTTGTTTGGTTATGAGTTTTAAATTAAGTTTAAAATTTTTGATATGACATATGATATTTGATTAAAAAACTTACAACTCATAACCAAAAACACAACCCAGAATTCTATTTAAAACTCATAAAAAATTTAAAAAAAACCTGAAAATAATTTTTATTTAAAATATAAAAATAAAAAGTTTCAAAAAAAAAATACAAACACTGTTTCGGTCAACCGGCCGAATGTTCGGAGGGACGTTTGGAAGGATGATCGGGTATGTTTTCAACAGTGGGTGTGAAATTATTTTTTCAAAGCTCTCACCAAACACCACACTCAAACCGTTTGGTGGAATTAAATTTACAAAGTTCTACCAAATAGAGTTAACTTTTTTCAAAATCTCTCTCTCCTTTCAAAATTATTTGTCATCTCATTAGAGGTGTAATTAAAGATTATAAAATAAGAGATGTAGCAAAACTCATTAGAGAATAATGTGAGAATGTGACAATTCCTTATTTTAAAATATATATATATAGATTGATTACTATTTTCAAAGGGTCATTTGTTATTAATGGGAGAATAATGTTTAACCAATTAGAATATCAATATATATTTTTATATTTTCATAAAATTTTAAAGTATATTTTAATTATTATTTTTAATGATTTAAGCATATTAGCATCCCTCCCTTTTTCATTTTTAGATTATTACTACTCTGTTTTAGTATAAGAGAAAAAAAAGATATGCGAATAAGCTATCCCACATATCCGGTAGGAAGCATTATCCTTAGTATCACATAATAATTTGAAAAATATTCCACCACACATATATCAAGACCGAAAATAAAGTGGTGCTTTGAGTACCCACTAAATAACTATGAAAACTCAAACCCAAAGCATTACAACTGTCACGACCCAAACCCGTTTCTATAGGTTTAGCTTGTTAACCGGCCAGTAATCCTTCAATTACCGAAGGCCTCTGAACAGATCATGGCATAATAAGGGGTTGCGGAAGCAAAATATATTAAAAAAAACATACATAGTCCATTGAACTGTGCAGACATATATGTGACAGAAATTTGAAAACTTACATATAGAACCGTGACGTCATACGTATAATAGTCTTACGTCACATTCATTACAGATAAAGCAAAAAGGGAACTTAGCCCATTATACAGATAAACCAAAGCTTGTTCATGTATCAAAAGAAAACAAGGTCTTAAATGATCATAAAATATGGCCACAATACTTGACTTAATCCGAAACCTCCTTAGGAGACACAAAAGGGTGACTGACAAACCATAACTCCAGGTCATCAACTCAGAGCCTGGTCACGTATTTGGTCACCTACATACACAATATAAATAGAGTGAGCAAAGCCTAGTGAATAATAACGAAGTAAAGAATTTAATAAATATTGTCCCATAGCAGATTTCAAATCAGAAATAGCTTCAGATTCGCATACTTAACCAAAAATCATAGCAGTTATATGTGGTATATCCATTTAGCTATCATATCGTATCAAATTTGCATAGTCGGTACCGACGACCACATAGGCCCACATCTTGTGCACTAGTAGCCATGGTATTGTTATCTCCAAGCGAGGGCCACGTGCATATAGGCCTCGGTATTGTTACTCCTGGGCAAGGGCTACATGGATATGAGCCACAGTAATATTACCCCTGGGCGAGTGTCACGACCCAAACCCGGCCCTATGGGTTTAGCACCGTAACCAGCCAGTAATCCGAGATTACCGAAGGCCTGCTTAACAGTAATACAGTAAAACAGAGTACAGGGCCTGGCGGAAGCCAATACAGTAAATAGACAATGTCCAATGAGCTGTGACAGTCTGTATGCAAAAAAAGATTTTTCATACATATAGACATTCAGTACAGAACAGTATGTACAATATTTACAATCATTCAGTACAGGGACTTAATCCCTATTAAACAGTACAGTACAGTCTATACAATAATACAAAATGGTACAGAGACAGACGGGGAAATAAAACACCCCTAAGCCATAGCTTGAACAGGCTTGGAACCTCGCAGTGAGGCACAGTGGTTGGCTGACAAAACTGGGGTTTACCCTGACGCTTCTAGCTTTGATCCGGCGCCTGTACCCTACATATATATATGAGCAGTGAGCTAAAGCCCAGTGAATAACACAAAGCGTAAAGGGGTTATAAATGAAGGTCCTTTCAGTATTGAAAACAGTCATTTCAATCAGTTTATCAGTCATTCAGTTTGTGGCTCATATTTCAGGTCATAACAGTCATTCAGTTAAAGCAGTGATATGTGGTACATCCATTGGCATAACAGTACAGTAAACAGTAGGTCTTAAAAGACCGGGTCTTAACAGACCAAACAGTAAATAATGGCCATCAGTAGCAGTACAGTAACAGTAACAGTACTATTTCAGAGAACAGTACAGCACTTGTGGATTTAAGAGGTGTCTCGCACAGATTCTAGAGGTGGTTCACACTGTAGCACTTAGTTCCGTACAGCACTTTGTTCCATATCAGAAATACAGAATGGCCATCATAACAGTAAACAGTAGTGGTTCCAAACTTGGGAACCGACAGAGATCTCTCTGTCACAGTAATAGTAAACAGTAGGTGCCAAGGATGCCACAGTACAGTTCAGAATATAAGACATACGTTCATTCGGTACACAGTATCAGTTTAGTGAACAGTTCAATTCCGTAAACAGTATCAGATCAGTAAACAGTATCAATTCAGTAAACAGTTCAGTTCAGTAAACAGTATCGATTTAGTAAACAGTTCAATAAAGTAGACAGCTCAATAAGGTAAACAATTCAATAAAGTAAACAGTTCAGAAGATAATCATTTTTGAACATATCTTTACACAATTGTTACTCACAGAGTTCTAGGTTACAGTAAGCTAGAGCGTCCCCTCGGTAAGCCAACCCTACATAGTATACAGGATGAACACACACTAAGCTATACAGTTGGGGAAGATCAATAATTTAATCCCTAATTTGCCTCGGTGTGTTCTACATCTATATCCTCATTAAGATGCCTTAAACTAGGCCTAAGAATGCCTAGAATGGGATGAGGATGCAAAGATGCACTCAGAAAACATTTTACAAAACTTGCTGAAAACAGGGGTCTCGCTCGAGCGAGCCTTCCTTCGCTCGAGCGAGATTGCAAAATCAAAGGGTTCGCTCGAGCGAGAAATCCTTCGCTCGAGCGGTCTGTCGAAAATGCAAAAGTACTGGATGCTGAGTTTTTACGCTCGAGCCACCATTTCTTCGCTCGAGCGGAGATCTGAACAAACGATGGTCGCTCGAGCGAGGAATCCTTCGCTCGAGCGAAGGAGCCAAATTCTGGAATTTCCAGATTTGCCTCCCAAGCTCAAACCAAGCATTCTCCCACTCTATACTCGACCTCTTGGGCCCAAATTCTGGAAAACACATCACAACTCAATATATAACAAGTTTCAAAGCTCAATTTGTGGATTTAAAGCCCAAGAGTGAGTCAATTAAATCCAATTTTCAAACCCATTTTCAAAAACAATCTTCAAACATGACATGCATGGGTCAAAACCATTTCAAAGCTTCAATTCTTGCTCTAATGAGCTCAATCCTTTCGAAACAAGATGAAAACATGGACTTATACATAAATGTGAACATGCATGCAACCTTTTGCCATGAAATCAACTCAAACTTCAACAATACCAACATGCATGCGTGAATTAGACTTCATATCAACATTATTGAACCAATTCATGTCTTAATTCTACAATTTAACATGAATCATGCAATAAGCAACTTAAACACATTAATGAGAAGATGAAACACCAACCTTAAGTCTCTAACTCAAGAATATAAGCTCAATTTTGTAACCCTCCAACAATTCATCCAAGTTCAAGCAAAAGTGGGATGAAATCAACTCTCTTAGTTTCTCTCTCTCTCTATATTTCGGTGGGGAGCATGAAATGAACTGAAGGAAAATGTTTGCTAAGTGTATCACAAGCTTCAAAAAGGTTTTTGATGGTGGGCCACTAGAGTGGCAACTTGGTAATTAAGTCCAACAATGTAATCTAGCTTATTTTAATCTATTTAATCATACCAAATCACTTTTTCAATAAATACACCATAAATCCACATAAATTATGGTGATCACAGACCATTAATCAATTTTCGATTTGGCCGCCGATAAGGCTTTCAATTTGCAGTTTAATACACAAGACGAGAACAGATAATTTGGCAGTCAAACAGATAGATTATGCATTTAAACAGTTACAGTCAATCGATTCAGTTTCGGATCTCAGTCAATCAGTTCAGTACTTCAATCAATTCAGTCTCAGTTTAACAGTAAACAGTAGGTAATCAGTAAACAGTGACGAGGGTTGTTACAGCGAGGGCCACATGCATATTGGCCACAGTATTGTTATCCTTGGGCCAGGGCCACGTGAACTAAAGATGCCACAAATACATTTCAGAGAGATGAACATTCATTCACGATTCTTAAAATAGCAATTCAAAAAACTGATCATTTTATATCATCGGAAAATAATTAAAGTTAAACATAATTTTAGAGAGTTATTACTCATAGATTATTCCAGAGCTGACAGACAAAGCAGGCAAATCAAATCAAATGGCTTATGGCGCGTGACCTACACAAACATGACAGATACGTCCTTGAAACACACATTGGGATATCATTTAACTTATCACATTTTGTTCTTAGTGTGTTTCTAAGTTTTATCCTCATTATTATGTCTTAGTCTTGGCCTAGGAATGCCTAGAATGCAATAAGGATGCCAAAACATGTTGTTCAACACTTAGCCAAACATGCTGAAAACAGGGTCCTCGCTCGAGCGTAGCTTTCTTCGCTCGAGCGAAGGTTCAAAAATGAGAGTGGTCGCTCGAGCGCAACTTCCTTCGCTCGAGCAGTCTGTAAACTCTACAAAAGTACTGATTGTGTGATTTCTCCGCTCGACGGCTGCTCGAGCGTGTGACTAAGATCTTCTCTCGAGCGCAACTATTGTTGCTCAAGTAGTTTACAAAACATGTGAACTTCTGAGAGTGCAATTCATGCTCAAGCCAACTTTTTGTCGCTCGAACGGAGGTGCAAAACACTGAGTGGTCACTCGAGCGGAAAGACAGAATTTGGAATTTCTAGATTACTCTTCCAAGTCCAAACTCAAATTCAAAGTTGCAAATTATGGTCTTTTGGGCCGAAAACTTGAGAAAACACTAGTAAACATGTAAATCATTGAGAATTGAATATCATTTCATGAAATCAAGGCCTACAAGCACGTCAATTGCTCAAAACAAACTCAAATCTTTGAAAACATAACATGCATGAGATGGTTTGGCTTCAAGGCTTCCAAGACATGATCCATTGGTATAAAATGATACAACACAAGATAAATTCTCCAAACAAAGGTGGGATAACCACATGTATGTGGGAATTCTTGGAATCAAATTCAAAATGCTATGATATATGCATGCATGCATGATACACCCTTATATTCATCTATCTAAGTTTGATTCTTGGATTACACAACTCAATTCTTTGGATTCATATGCTAAGTGACTCAATGTCAAAGTTAAAAGGTTGAATTGTTACCTAAGAATCTTGGGTTCACGAGTGTAAAAGCTTAAATCTCCAACTTCACTTCTATTTTTCAACAACTCCTAGTATTACAGAATAGAAACAAAAGGGTGAACTGAGACACCCCAAAAGCCCTGGCTTAGACTGACATGGAACCTCGAAGTGAGGCGCGATGGTTGGCTTGACAAAAAGGGAGCTAACCCAACGCTCTTAACTCCGATCCGGTGCTTGGACACCTACATATAAATATAAATAGTGAGTTAAAGCCCAGTGAATAACAATTGTATAAAGAGGTTAAGAATGAATCTCATTTCAGTCATTAAACAGTCATATCAGTCATTTAGAAACCATAGCAGTCATATGTGGTACATCCCATAGCAAAACAGTATAGTAGGTCTTAACAGACCGAACAGTCAGTTGATGGCCATCATAACAGTAAACAGTAGTGGTTCCAAACATGGGAACCGACAGAGATCTCTGTGACAGTAGCAGTAACAGTGCAGTAACAGTAAATTGCTATGGATACCACGAATGCAGTTTACAAATAGGACAAACATTCATTCATTAAACAATGACGTTTCAGTAAACAGAACAGTTGATCATTCAGAAAATATTCATAATTGAACATATCTTTATAACATTATTACTCACAGAGCACTGGGCTATAAGCAGCTAATGAGCGTCCTCAGATGCCAACCCTACACAGTTACAGAATGAACACACACTAAGTTACACACTTCGGAATCAACAACTTAGTCCCTATCTTGACTCGGTGTGGTTCTACATCAATAGCCTCATTAAGATGCCTTAAACTAGGCCTAGGAATGCCTAGGAGGAAATGAGGATGCAAAGATGTACTTTAAAACACTTTTCAAATTTTTCAGAAAACAGGGGTCTCGCTCGAGCGTGGCTTCTTACGCTCGAGCGGACATGCAGACAAAGGACCTCCGCTCGAGCGTGACTTCCTTCGATCGAGCGGACTGTAAACTTAAGCAAAAGTATTGGATGCATGCGATTCACGCTCGATGGGCGCTCGACCTCCACTCGAGCGTAAGACACAAGTCTTCACTCGAGCGTACATTCCCTCGCTCGAGCGGACTGTAAACACATAAAAAGTACTGGATACACGCATTTCACGCTTGAGCGTTACTTTCCCTGCTCGAGCGGGATGCATGTACTCAGAGTGTACGCTCGAGCGTGGGTCCAAAATCTGGAATTTCCAGATTGAACCTCCAAGCTCAATTTCAACATTAAAAGCATCAAATTCGATCCTTTTGGGCCAATTTTCTGGAAAAACACTTTAAACCCATAATATAACATGTTTCAAAGATCAATTTGCAAAGTCAAAGCGCAAAGGTAGTTCAATTAAACACAAATCCAAACAAAACTTCATGAACATAATGTATATGTAACATGCAAGTGTTCAATTGAAATCAAAGCTTCAAATACTTGATCAAATGAGTCAATTCACTCAAAAACATGATGAATTCATGAACTAGAACCCAAATATGGACATGCATGTGAGAATTCTAGGAAAACAACCTCAAAATTCAAGAATGTAAACATGCATGCATGGATTACTACTCAATTCAACATTTTGAACCAATTCTTGACTTAGATCACTAATGACTCATAAACCATGCAAGAACCAACTTGAATTCATAAACTAAAGGATAAATATCCTACCTTAGGTCCTCAATTCCAAGTCTAGAAGCTCAATTATGCAATCTACTCTTCAATTCTTCTAATTCTCAAGCAAATTTTGATGAACTCAAGCTTACTTCCAACTCTCTAGCTCTCTCTCACGTTTTTGGTCTCTAGAGGAAATGAATGGCATATCAAAGATGAGGGAAGTAGAAAAAGAATGGTTTAGGATTGTCCACTAAGTGGCAATTTGGTAATAAAGCCAAACTAATGTAATTTAACCTTATTTAATCTAATTTAATCATACCAAATCATATTTCAATTAAGGCCTCGTTTGGGAACAGGCTAATTTAGTAACTTTTTGGCTATTTGGCTAAAATATGAGCTAAAAAAAACTAGTGTGTTTGGGATGACTTTTTGGCTTTTTACGAAAAGATGTGCAAAAAGTAGAGAGAAAAGAGAATCTTTGACTTTTTGGTATGAGTTGTTGGCTTTTTTATTAATTTAGTAACTTTTTGGCTTTTTGGCTAAAAGTGAAGGTTCCCAAACGAGGCCTAAATCTACCATAAAATCACATAATTCTAATTAACATGAAATACTAATCAATTTTAGATTCGGTCGCCGATAAGGCCTTCAAGTTACAGTTTGAAACTTAAAACATGAACAAATAAATCAATGGCAAACAGATAGAACGCACTAAAACAACATACACACACAATCAGTTCAGAATTTCAGTCTAACCAGTTACTTATCATGTTCAGTCACAGTTTAGCAGTAATCAGTGGCGAGGGTTGTCACAGGAAATGAGACGCTAAGACAGGGAAGAGTATTCACACTAGTACCCGGGGATGTACAGAACACCGAGTTGATGGTGTTAGGTATAATTTCCATTTGTAACCAAAATGCATATGTCTTGATAGATTCTGGTTCTACACACTCATTTGTGTTACATGCCTTTTCTCAGAAATTGACTAGACCTTTAGAACCCATGAATTATTTACTGTCTATATCTACACCATTTGGGAGTTTTATGGTATGTACTTATGTTTATCCGGCATGTGAAATAGTAGTTGGTGATGTGACTTTGTATGTTGACTTATTGCCTTTGGGAATTGATCATTTTGACTGCATATTAGGTTTGGATTGGTTGACGAAGTATTATGCTACTATTGATTATGTGAATAAATCTGTTGTGTTTCGACCTCCGGGATTACCTGAATTTGTGTTTGCTGGGAATAGAGTAGTTCCTCCACTGTATTTCATTTCCATCATGAAAGCCAATAAATTGTTGCGAAAAGAGTGTCGAGGTTACTTATGTTGTGTTTTGATTATGAATGCTGATAATGGTAATGTTGAGAATATCCCCGTAGTTAACGAGTTTCCCGATGTATTCCCAAATTATTTGCCCAGAGACTTAATCGATAAGGAAATTGAGTTTACTATTGATGTTGTACTTGGAACACAACTAATTTCTAAGACCCCTTACTGAATGTCAACCTCTGAATTGAAAGAATTAAAAGTTCAACTCCAAGACTTACTAGACAAGAAATTTATCTGACTAAGCACTTCACCTTGGGGTGCTCCAATGTTGTTCATTAAAAAGAAAGATGGGTCCTTGAGGTCATGTATACATTATCGGAAATTAAGTCGAGTGACTATCTTTGACCAACTCCAGGGAGCCCAAGTCTGTTCAAAAATTGACCTTAGATCTGAATACCACCAATTGAAAGTTAAAGCCAAAGACATAAAGAAAACCGTCTTTCGGACTAGATATGGGTACTATGAGTTTCTAGTGATGCAGTTTGGGGAAACAATACTGTGACTTATATCCATGTGGCCCTTGCCCGGGGGTAACAATGTCGAGGCCTATGTTCACATGGCTCTCGTTTGGGGGTAACAATACCCTGGCTACTTGTGCACAAGATGTGGACCTATGTGGTCGTCGGTACCGACTATGCAAATTTGATATGATATGATAGCTAAATGGATGTTCCATATATAACTGCTATGATTTCTGGTTAAGTATGTGAACCGGAAGTTGTTTCTGATTTGAAATCTGCTATGGGACATCATTCATTAAAGTTTTTATTCCGTTATTATTCACTGGCTTCGCTCACTTTATTTATATTATGTATGTAGGTGACCAGGCACGTAACCAGGCTCAGAGTTGATGACCTGAAGTTATGGTTTGTTAGCCACCCTTTTGTGTCTCTTGAGGAAATTCCGGATTAAGTCAAGTCTTGTGACCATGTTTTGTGATCATTTAAGACCTTGTTTTCTTTTAATAATGGACTAAGTTCCCTTTTTGCTTTATCTGTAATGAATGTGACGTAAGACTATTATACGTATGACATCGCGGTTCTGTATATAAGTTTTTGAATTTCTGTTCCATATATGTCTACACAGCTCAATGGACTATGTATGTTTTTTATATATATTTACTTCTGCAGCCCCTTATTATGTCATGGTCTGTTCAGAGGCCTTTAGTAATTGAAGGATTACTGGCTAAATACGACGCTAAACTTATAGTGGCAGGTTTAGGTCGTGACAACAACAATCACTAAAGATTTGATTTTTTAGTGGTTTTTTAGTTGGCTTATTTTCATTTTTAAGCTCTTATATTATACTCAACTAAATAAATCCAAAAAATTAAAAATTTATTTGAAAAAAAAATTCTCAAAAAGACAAACATAAACAACAACAACAACAAAAATAGTGATTTTTTTTTTTAACTTACTTTGGCTTTTTATTTTATTTTTTTAGAAGTTTTCAAAAAAAAAATCCTTTTGTAAATTTGTATAGACAAGATTAACTAAAAAAAGTAAATTTTTTTTTGACATAATTTAAAAAATATATTGTTAAAGACACAAAAATAAAATAAAATAAAATAAAATGTGATTTATTTAGAAGCTTTCAAAAGCTATTTTAAGTTTTTGTTGACAAAAAGGTAAGGGTTGGAGGGTGCTCTTCGAGCCCGTGATGCCTGTTATGGGTCTAATTTTAATGATTCAAATAATTTATTTTATTATATCATGTGCGTATTTCAATTATAAAAAAATATAGATTAATTTGATATTTGTAACCTCTTTATTTTATCGAGCTTGTTTCTAAAAAATTAATAATTAATTTGTTTTTAAAAATAAATTATTTATTTTTTTGATACAAATGTAATAAAATAAATGAATTATAAATATCGAATCGATTTAATTTTTTTATAAATTATATATATATAATATCCTATACAAATAACTAATTCAAAATATTAAAATAAAATTTGTGATAAGTTTCATATATTTAGGGGTTATTTAAAATGTTCTAAATAAGTATATTTTTGACTTTTTATAAAATATAAGTTAAATTTAAAATTATATAATAGAAAGATGATATAAATTAAATAAAATAATAACTTTATAATTTTTTTAAAAAAGGTCAAACCTAGCCTTAAACAACACTCTTCAAACTAGACAATGAGCCTACCCCAGATGGTAAATATGCTAGTATGCGTTAAAGAGTACGTTTTGTACTGCAGTTAGTACAGTAAGCTTTTATTGTGAGCCGTCGGATCAAGAATTAATATTGGATGATGGGTCTCTGATTGTCTTGTGGCTATCCGATGCTGTACGGACGGGGTTACGGAAAAAGTGTTCACATACGAGCGAGTCGTCGCTGTGTGTTGTCATGTAATTCGAGCATCATAGATTCATAGGAGATTTTCATTTGTGTGTGACCAGTAGATAGCTACTCGAACTAGATAAGTTATTGGTTAGTCACAGATATATGAAAAAATATAATTTACAATTTTATATTAAATAATTAAATAATATAAAATAACATAATAATTTATAATTAGTTAAGAATATAATCGCCTGATACTCTAAATCCATTAATAATTACAAGGCCTTGTTTTGACTCATGGATAAGGGTGGTTGTTGTACTTAAATAAATTATTTACGCTTGCGCTTTGGTAAGCTAGCAAAAAATTAGCTTTTAACTTTTTTAATTAAAAAAGTTAACTTTTTTACTTAAGTCACTACTCAAAAAGTTAACTTTTTTTTGACTTAAAAAAAGCAAAAATTAACTTTTTACTAACTTTCCAAAACACCACTTACTTTCTTGTTTGGTAGCTCAAAATTGATTCTTCACACTCAACTCAATGACGGAAGTTGTTTATTTGAATTGTTTATATTTTTTTAAAGTAATTTGTTTTAAAATGTTTGTTCTTGTAACTTATTAAGTATAAATAGTTTTAATAAGCGTTTGGATTAGTTATCCAATTTGATAAAATAGTTTGGGATTAATAGTCTATTTTTGAGCTGGCTTCAATAATTTAAATTGTACATTTTTTAGGAATCGTTAAGTAGAGTATTTATGTAAAAAATCAAGATGATCAAATATTATTAGTTATATATTTAAATTACATTTGTAAAAAATAAATAGCTATTATTCAAATTATATTCATTGTTCATTTGGGTGGGTAAGATAATTGATCTGGTGATAATTCTTGAAAAAATTGTGTTTCAGTAATAACAATTCAAAATAATTATTTCAACTATTTATAATATTTTATTTTGGGAGTTTATATCAAATTGTTTGGTCTTGCAACTTATTACTAGGCATAAATAATTAGGGTTGTTTTAGGTGTGACTTATAAACTAATTTTTTTGCTTATTACGAAAAGACGTACAAAAATGTAGAGATGTAATATCACCTAAATAAGTCAATAAACAGTTTATTTATGATATTGCCAAATGAAAGTAGAAAAAAATTGATTGTTTAAAAGTTGAGGAATGATACATTTGGCTTTCAGATTTTGATTATTAACTTTACAATAAGTTACAGTAAACAAGTTCAATATGGATATGAGTGAAATTAAATAACTAAATTGAATCTAAACTTAAAATTTAGAGTTGCTTTTATTCAGATTGAAATATTATAGATTAAATTATATAAAAATGAAAAAGTGTCATTTATCATTAATTTAAAGTTGACAAGATTTTTGTGGGTCTAACAATGTAAACGCATGAAGGAATCCGACTAGATTAAGGTCATATTTTGATTCACGAATTAAGTTTATATTAGATTTCTCATAATTATGAGTATAATGAGATTGATTAATGAAATTATTAATGTGATAGTTTTAAGTTGAAGGTCTAAAATTATTAATTATATTTATTTGTGCACTAATATGGTGATATTAATTTGTTGAGATTAAATTTATGAAGTTACCTAAAATATCTTCTTCTTCTTTTTTAAGGTGGGGACAAAAAAAAAAATCTCACCTCTAGTCTTATTATTAATAAATTTTCCCTTCTAGGGGAATATTAATCCCTTATTGCTAATTTCTCTCATTGGTCAATCAAATAAACAAAGTTTCCGAACATAAAACAAATCAAATAATTTAATACAATAATCCCCTCACAAAATGTGGATTAACCTTATGAAGTTAACTAAAATCTCTTATTATATAAAATGTATTTTTTTTTTTTTAAGGTGGGGACAGAAAAAATCTCTCCTCTAGTCCTATTATTAATAAATTTACCCTTGTAGGGGAATATTAATCCCTTATTGCTAATTTCTCTCATTGGTCAATCAAATAAACAAAGTTTCCGAACATAAAACTGATCAAATAATTTAATACAATAATCTTCTCACAAAATGTGGATTAACCTTTTTGTGATATGAATATAAAAAGATTGTGTTTAATTTTATAATTAATTTATATGTAAGTGAAGGAGATAAATCAAACTTCATATTCCAATCAGATAACTCTGTTTGGGAAGAGAGTTGGAGGCTAAAATAGCTAATAAAGATAAAATAGTCAATAAAACAAAATGTCATATTTAAATTATAATCATTTTATTTTTTTTCTCACAATAATTAAATCAACTACAAAAAAAAAAAAAAAAAAGTCCACTAACTTTCCAAACATAACTTTTTTACCGAAACTAAAATAATCAAAAACCAACTAAAATAACAAATTCCTAAAACCCCAACTACTTGGGAAACTTCTTTCACACTACTGATCTATGGTCTTCTCAAGAAAACAAGAAGTAAAATTGTCAATTCTTTTTCAATTCAACAATGCTAGGCATTGTTTGGCATGTGCTATTTTAGTACATGCTATTTTAACTAGGGGTGTGCGCAGTGTGATTCGGACGATTTAATAGTGAAATTACAAACCAAATGGCGGATTGACGGTATAACATTAATTTGTATAATATTTTTTATATATGTAACACAAAGTAATTTTACATAATATATTATATATATAATTACTAATTTATAATAAATTTCATATCTTAAATATCTCTCACATTCATTTTTACATTGATATTTCATTAGAGGTTAAAAAATATATATGTATTAACTATAGTGGAGTTGAGCGATTTAGAAGGCGGATTATAAATTTTAAAATTTAAACCGTGGTTAGCAGTTAGAGCGGTTCGGATTGATACGGATTGATGCGATTTTAGCGGATTGGACGGTATTTTGCACAATCCTAATTTTAACACATTATGTTATTTGGGTCATATTAATTCTCTACCATATCATTTCAAATCCAACTCCTATTTCACATTTTTTTCATATAAAATTAAAAAGTATACTTATTTAGATAATCCTAAACACCCTCTTAATTAGATTTAATAAAATTACAAAGTCACTAAAATAACAACAAAAATATTAATGAACAAAAAAAAAAAAAAAAAAGGAAGTGTTTGGGTATGCAAAGTGGATACCTTATGCACTTGCATAACTTTTCACAAATATATATATATATATATATATATAAAAGTTATCTCACAAAATCGCATAAATTCTCATAAATATATGTAATTTGTGATTTATCAAATTTTTATAGGTTTACTTACGTATGTTTGTGAAAATTTACGCAATTAGGTTAACTTATATATATTTGTGAACACTTACATAATTTTGTAAGATAACTTATATATATTTGTAAAAATTTACAAAAACACATATGGTATGAACTTATAAATTTAAGAATTGCCGAAAGAAAAAATATTTAACAGAAGAAGAAAGAATGAGAATACATGATCACCACCAATGACATTGCACACATTTCTGACTTACAAGGCTCCCTATCATTAAAAAAATATAAAAAATAAAATTTTGTTGGAATTTAGCTGCTCGCCCATGTTGTTGAAGAGCCCATGTGTTATGGATAATATTTATGTTCAAAGGGTGCCCAAGGGCACATGCAAAATATTCCGTTGCACCTTTTGGAATACAAAATTACAAATTTAATCCCATGCTCAAAGCCCGTCGTTTGAGATGTGAATTGGTTTTTTTTGATTTTTTGACTTTTTAGTTATTTTAGCTTAAAGTTAAAAAGTTTCGTTTAAAATAAATTTTTAACTTTTTTAACTTTTATAAGAAAAAAAATAAAATAATTATGATTTTAATGTGACATTTTATCTTCTTGACTTTTTAACTTATTTTAATCTTTTTATGATTAAAATAGTCTCAAACCGACATCTCAAACATAACCTAAATTAATCAAGGTTAAGTCAGTTCCAATTTTAATTCTGAGATAATTACTTTCACATTAATTTACTAGTGGGATCTCTGTCACTATCTAGGTCTCTTATTCTTAATCCACTATAAAAAATAATTTTTTTTTTTTGCAATAACTAGCTACTACACTGTCAAGCGTGACTAAGGGTTGATTTGACATATTTGAAAAAAAATTATAAAGTAAAAAAGTTATTATCCTATTTAAGTTATATTATTTTATTTAAGTCACATTATCTCTCTAACACATCACTTCAAACCTAATCTAAACTCAATTCATATTTCATAAAAAGTAAAAAAATATATTTATTTAAATCATTCCAAGCAACACCTAAAATTGGTGTTGTAAAAGGTATTTGCGATGATAAGTTACTGTCACCACGTTTTTCGTAAACTACTCATCTATTAAAGGTTTGGGTTGTGAATTGATTTTGTAGCTTTTTAATTTTTTTTAGTTATTTTAATTTGAGATTAAAAAGTTTTATTTGGGATAATTGTTTTAGTTTTTTTATTTTTATAAGAGAAAAATTAAAATGATTATACTTTAAGATGTGACATTTTGTTTTATTGACTTTTTAATTTATTTTGTAGGTATTTGACATGTACTAAAAAAGTATACTTTTTTTTACATATATACACTTATTTTGGTCACATCTATCAACATCTCATTTCTACTTTTTTATCCACTTTATCTATTTTTCTATACATTTTTTTTTAAAAGTCAAAAAGTACACTTATTTAGAACATCTCAAACCATCCATACGTCTTTTTTGTGACCAAAGTGTTTGGCATGTACTAAAAAAGTACATTTTTTTTTTGCATACATACACTTATTTGGGTCACATCTATCAACATTTCCTCTCTACTTTTCTACCTGCTTTATCTACTTTTCTACACATTTTTTTTTGTTTATAAAAAGTCAAAAAATACACTTATTCAGAATATCTCAAACCACTCCTAAAATAGTTTTTTAACCCCAAAATTTTGTATGCCAAACGAGTGCTAAGTACTCTATGTTTTATATATAGCAGGGATGAACTATTTTGAGAAGATGGTTAAAAGTCATTTTTTAACTTTTAACCCATTTTGAATCACATCATTTTATATATTTTTTGCACGTTTTTTTTTTTTAAATTAAAAAAATCAACTTTTAATCATCTTCTCGCAACAATCCAAAATATCACATAAAAATAAGCATTGATGATTTAACTTTTAATCATCTTCTCACAACAATCCAAAATATCACATAAAAATAAGCATTGATGATTTCGATGTTTCCAGCGGTTTAGTTTTGGGAGATAAATTTTAAAAAAAAAAAAATTGGGGGAAATAATTTAAAATTTTTTTTGGTTTGTTTAGTTGTATATTTTGAAAATAGTTTTGGAGTATGAGAGTTTGGGATGATTTGATATTTTGTTATAGTTGAGTAGATGCGTGTGAAAAAAAAGTAATTGAGAATGAAAGAGGAGAGAGAAAAAGTGATTAATTGATATGTAGGAGATAGAAAGTGATTTTGAATTTTTTTTTTCAAAATCACTAAACCAAACAAAATTTTAAAAAATTTCCTTCAAAATTTATTTCTCAAAAACAAACCAAATAAGACCTTTATTTTTTACTTCAATATGATAAAATTTTAAAATATTATACATTTGGTAAGGAAATATTTCATCAATCAAGCTAAATTCAATGTTGTTGATATTTTATAGGTTAATGCGGTTTAATGTTGCACACTTTTTCTCATTTTAAAATTTAGATGAATCAAAAAAAAAAATTGTGTTTAGATTATAAATTTAAGTAAAATATTAAAAAGATAAAGAGAAATATGGGCAACATATAATTATATTTTATTTATATTTCACTTATATATTTTTCTCTCTTTTCAAATTTTTTCAAATTCATAATCCAAAACACAATCTAAGAGAAATGAAAAGAGGCAAAAAAAAAAAAAAAAAATGACAAAATTTTGGTTCATATATATTTTTTCACATTTTAAATTTTTTTTTTCCTACTCAAATTATTATTATTAAAATTTATGATCCAAACAAAGTATATAGGGTGGGTGACACCAAATCATTCCCCATTTTAATGTTTTTGGGGGGGCATTTTGGTCAATTTACGCCTCTACGAGGGCATCGAGAAGTACGTGATATTTTTAATAATAAGATAAAAAAATAATAATAAAAAGCGATAAACACAGACCCACACGGTTCACGTGCTCGTTGGACTTGAAGCTCAAAGCCAAAACTCACGTGGGCCCCACGATGAAACAGTTCACTAAATTCCACGGGCCCATTGGGCTCCCACGAGGAAAACTTTAAAAAAAATTAAAAATTAATTTGATAATAATAAATATTTTTAAAAAAATTAAAAAAATTTAAAATTATTTTTTTCTAAAAAAAATAGAGGGATACTATATGAAAATAATAAGTATTTTTTTTATTTTTCTTAATTTCTCATAAATAAATTCTAAAAACTCAACTAATTAATGTTTAATTTTTGTCAAAGCTAGAGTTGTAAAATGGATTAAGGGTTTGTTTGGTTGTGACTTAAAAACTAGCTTACTAGCTAAAAAGAATTATTTTGATAATAAAAAGCTTTTAATATTAGCTCCAAAGATAATAAGCCAAACACTACTCAACTTAATTCAATTTATTTACAACCTTAATCGAATTCATCTCCTTAAAAAAGTTATTAAAAAAAAAAAGAAAAAAAGAAGAGATTTTGAGGCTTATTTTATTTTTATTTTTGTATGAATAGTTAAACTTATTCCTAAACCTCAACAAGTTCAGTGTAATTTTACTTTTATTTTTTAATTAATTTTTTTTTTTTTGTGGAAGGAACCTGTTTATGTTTGTGCATGTGACGTCTTTTTCTCACGAAAGGTAGTTGTGTGTTTGTTTGGCTAGAAAATCTAGCGGTGGTTGCGCACATTTATGTACTGTGTGTGATTAAAATTTGTCAAGGAAAAAAATTAAAAATAAGATTGAGAAACAAAAAGGGATCGAATTTTCTTCAACTAAAATATTTAATTGGACGGTCCAGTGTATACCAATTTAGGTTAATTTTGGGCGCGTTTTGAGAATTTAAATATTTTATATGTGATTTAATTGAGTGTTATCGAGATTCGATCGATTTAATTTTTAGTATGTATAATCTTCTTAGAGATTTTTTAATTAAGTGACTCTCGATATTTAATTAATTTTATTTTTAATATTTACAATTTTATTAGAAGATTTTATAAAATAAAAAACTTAAATCATTAAAATGAGTCCACAATACATTAGACTGGAATGTGTAATTGAATATTCAAATTGAAGAGGACCTAATCCCCAAAAAACGCAAAACGAGAAACAGAAAGAAAGAAATGCGTGCTGACTAATTTATCTTGAAGATGCGGTAGTTTAGTATATAGACGTGAGAGACTATTATGTTCTATTCTCAAATTAAAATACTAATATTTAATTTAATTTTCCTTTTTAATTATGAAAAAAGTTGCCTTTTTAAAACTTTTACTTTTGGAACGAAATGACGATATTATCCTTACCAAATATGAGCCCTTGCCAAAAGTGGTGCCTTTGTTGAGATAAGATTTATCAAAATAGTCATTGTAGTTTTATGGTGAGATTAATTAAAAAAAGTTATTTTTTTGGATAATTTTTTTAAAATTCCTAATATTAAGATTTTAAAAAAGAAAGAATATGCAATATTTTTATAATGGTTGGGGTCCTTCAATATTTTTTTAGAAAAATTTCGATTCAGAGAAATTTCAAAATCAAAATTTCAAAACACAAACAAATTTCTCTGTATTTTGAAATTTCTTTGATTTGCTTAATTTCTCTAATTTTCTTAGTGTTTTCAAATTTTCTATATTTTGAAATTTTTTTGGTTTGAATTTTCTCTGACTTGCTCACAAATTTTTCTGTGTTTTGCTCACAATTTTCTATGTATTTTGACCAAATCAGAGAAAATTGTCTTTTTCACAGAGATAATTTTCTTTGTGAGAATTAATGCTCTTACTCATATTTATGCTTGAATTTGAGTTTGTCCACTAGAGTAGTCAAATTAAGTATAATAACAAACTCATATAAACAAATATATATATATATATATGTAGCTCTAGTTAAGGAATAGTAACAAACAAGTGAGATTTGTGAAGTGAAAATGAGTTGAGGTAGTTTGGGTTACCTGGTTGTAGTCAGTGGTGGAGATGTTCCACTAAATAATCGAGCCATCGGATTTGTCGGTGTAAAGAGTAGGAGGTTGACTTAGGGTGGCGACGGCGATGACTCTGTGTGACGGAAGAGAGACATACCATATACACGTAATCATTGTTAGAGAGAGAAAAACAATGGAGCCATTGGATTCGTTGGTGTAGAGAGTGGGAGGTTAGCTTAGGGCGACGACGGCGATGACTTTGTGCGACGGAAGAGCGGGACCACATACACGCAACCATTGTTAGAGAGAGAGAGAGAGAGAGAGAGAGTTGGGTGTGAATGGGTTAGTGGTATAAAAATTGGTGAGGGACCTTAAACTAAAAAAAAAAATGTTGTGGATCTCTTTTATTATCAAGAGTTGGAGAGAAATTTTAGATTAAATATCCCTATTTTTTATTTTTTATTTTTTATCTCGAGATTATTATTTTAATCTAACTAAACACAAAACTTGATTTTATTTATTTAACCTAAAAAGTAACTTTTTTGGAAATTACCAAAAAGGGCCATAGAGTAAAGTAGTTACATTGAGATTTGTCATTTTAAAGAGCAGTGACATACACACAAAAAAATTTCATAATCAATACATAATGATGCAATAAACTTTGATTTTATCGTTTTAAAGCAATAAATTCATTAAGATGCTTATTACGTAGCAAAACTGATGTAATTCATTCTTTCACTTTTTTATTTTGTCATGTAAAAAAAAGTAGAATTAGAATTTGATGCGACTCAAATTAGCACCTCATTAGGCCGCATAAACTGACTTCGTAGGTCACATTTATATAATGTGGGATCGGAGTTTGATTTTGCTTTCGTTTGGAAAGTGGATTGGTTTTTTAACTTTTAGTCTTTTTTAATTATTTTAGTTTGGGATTAAAAAGTTTAGTTTGGGAAGGACTTTTGATTTTTTTGACTTTTTTTGTGAGGAAAAAAATATAATGATTATACATTAAATGTGATATTTTATCTTATTAAATTAAAAAACTTATTTTATTTTTTGTGACTATTTTAACCAAAAAAACCTCCAAACCAAACTTCTCAAACGGAGGCTTACCAGTGATTTCGGTTTTAATCACCTATTAGCGCATGGCCCCGTCCCATCGCACCACATGTCCTATTTGGTCTATGTCAATCGAGTTAGAACTGTTTTGAAATTACTTTTTGAATAATGTTTGAGAGCTCGAATTTGGCCCTCTCTAATCCCCTTAATCCCCAAAACGACGTCGTTTTGGGGATTTTTTTTATTTTTTTTTTCTTTTCTTTTTTCTTCTTCCATGTTCGACTCTGCAACAGCTCGGAGGGAGAGGGAGAGAAAGAGAGAAGAAGAGGGGAAGAGAGAAGAAATCGTCGCCCAGCCCGTCGCCTAGCTCCGATCGTCGCAGCAGCTCTGCCGTCGCCTCCGGCCCCGCCTCCGCCTCCTTCCACTGTTATGGCCCCTTCCAGTCCACTCCTCTTCCTCCTCATTCCTCCTTCCTCCTTCCTCCTTCCTCCTCCTCCCTTCTCTTCTCCTTCTCTGCTTCTGAAAAAAAAAATCAAGATTAGAGGGATTCAAGGGAGCTCCGAGCTCCCTAGCACGGTCGTTACTTTTTACAACCCTGGCAACAATTATTTTGACGTTGCAAGTTTGATAACCTAGGTTTCGTTTCGGAACAGGTTAATTTAATAACTTTTTGGTTATTTAGCTAAAATATGAATTAAAAAAAATTAGTATGTTTGGGATGATTTTTTAACTTTTTACAAAAAGATGTGCAAAAAATAGAGAGAAAAGAGAATCTTTGACTTTTTGGTATAAATTGTTGACTTTTTGGCTAATTTAGTAACTTTTTGATTTTTTGACTAAAAATGAGAGTTTCCAAACGAGGCCTTAATCTTATCAAATCACAACGAGAAAATTGGCACAGAATGATTACACTATGACTTATTTTTCTCCTCCAAGTTGATAGAAATTAGGAAAATATAATGGTCCATACCCTTTAAATAGTGTACACCATATACATTTTATAATTAAAAAAAATGATATAATTTTAATTTTCTGAGTGATAACTAAAAAAAATTTCACAACTAAAAACAAGATGAAACATAATTAAAGAATTCATGGGTCATAATTAAAATAATGTTATAAATATGAAAAAAATTAGTCATAATTAAAAAAAAATGACATAATTAGAGATACATACGATATACTCTTTTTAAAGGGGTGTATATTAAAATTTTCTTAGAAATTAACAGGAAAAATGGTAACATAAAATAGTTTGCACATACTATATATATATATGATATCAATGTTAGTTTTCATGTTTTAATTTAACCCATAGCAATACATTTGAATGTGGGCATGATATAGAGCTCTCAAGAAACACATTTCAACACATTTTACTTATGTGTACATTTGAATTTGGACTTAATATAGCAGTCTCAAAAGTAATCACATTTTACATTTGAAAAATAAGTTTCTTTTTTCTAGGTAAATATGTATATGAATTTGTATGTTATGATGGGTCCTTATCATAGCTAGTGGGCTCTTTGTTTTGGTCCAAAAGTAATCAATCATTTTTTTTTAAAATATTGTTTGGTATTATTTGGTTTGGAAACATCCATGATCTCTCTGCATTCATATATATATATATATATATATAATAATGTTAGGTGGTTTGAAAAATCATGGCTCAAATAGCTTGAAATACCCAAAACGACGTCGTTTTGAGTGTAAAGCGACGTCATTTTAACACATTCGATCCATTCAAATCACAAAAATTCAGCCCACCAACTATTTTCTATATATATATATATAGAGAGAGAGAGAATTGTTCCCATCTCAAGTGTTCGGGACTTGTCCTCTAATGAACATATTCAGTACTGTACTAGATTTTCAAATCATTTTCATGTCCTCTTCTATTTGTTGTTGTTGTTGTTTTTTTTTATATTTAAATTTTTATTTCTTATATTTGATTGAGTTTTTTGAAAAACTTTGTTTTTTTGTTGAATATTTAGAAACTAATTTGACAAAAATGAATACCAAAAAAATTTTCCCCCAAAAAAAGAGAAACCATACAAAAATAATGAGTTTTTTTTTTTTTTTTTTCCCACCAAATTGATTTTTAAATTTGTTTCAAAAAACAAAAAACTTGACCATTCCACATAATTGATTGGAGCATTTAGTCTGAGCTCGTGAGGTTCACATATTGATAATTTAAATTATTTATTTTGTAGGCCATTATGTAAAGATAATTCTCAATAATAATAAAAAATGTATAGATAATTTTTTATAATAAATAAATAGAACTCATGATGAACTTCACAATCCCAAAAGGATGTTCCAATCGGATGTACCGGAGAGAATTCTCATCCTTTACAAATATTATAAGTACATTCTTGTGATGCCAAAAAAAAAAAAAGTGGACATTGTTGTCCTTTTCCTTTTGTCCATCTTGACACAAGCTTATGAAATGGACAAATTTTTTTCTTCCAGTGCTTTGGATATGAAGCCTTAAACCAATTAGTCCAAATTACAGCTGAAAGTTGGTTTAAAACAATTGTAAAACATGTTTGTTTTTTCTTATTAGTCTCTCCCAATAACCAAAATGTTCAACAATCAAACTTTGAGAGCAATTATGATTCAATGTTGTTCGCTTCCACAAGGCTATCTTTTACACTGTATTTGAATTATGAATTTAGATAGAAATTTTAAAATAAAGAAGAGAAATAGAGAAAAAAATTAACTTATATTTTATTCAAATTTTTCTCACATTTTTTCTTTTTACTTTCAAATTCTTACCTAAATTCATAATCCAAACATAGGCTTACTATTTGTAACTCTTTTAAGACAACATTATATTAACTACGATTTTCTCAATGATCAAATGTTAAAATATATAAGTTTAATTTTTATATATGGATTGATCAAACAAAGAAACATACAACATAGGATTAAGCGTACTTACATTCATTAAATTTAAAATAACCATTTTTAAGGTAATTATTTAGTAGTCGGGAATGAATCTTATTGTGACGTTTTGTTCCTCATCTAGTCTTTTATATTTGTAGAAAGACAGAGTTTATGGATTACAAACTCTATTTACTTGTCTCCACTCTTTGTCTTGTATATAATTGATTTTGTGGTTTCAAGAGTTGATAGTAATTAATTAAGATAGTAAATTGTATTTATTTTTAATATTACAAACTACTTTTCTTTTCTTTTTTAAAATTAGTTAATCCCTTCTACACGTTTCTCTCATTTTCATACGACAATAAATCCCTACTTCAATGATTCGCACTATTATTTTTAGATGTTTGTGAGTAGATTATTTATGAAAAAAGTAAATTAATTTGATAATTGTAGTAATGTAATTTTATCATACTAGTTTTGTAGAGTCAAAATCAAAATTATAGTTTCTTTTTTTGATAAAATTATTTAATTATAATTATCAAATTGATTTGATCTAAAAAAAGGAAAGAGGAAAATCTATTAAAATAAAACATGCCATGGACCCACATGTTTGAATTAGATTATTCAATCAAAGTCTTCAATTATGACAAACACATTTGGTTGAGCATAGCTAAACCAAGACATTAAAGTCATCACAAAATGTGTTTCATTCTTATTAGTCTTTTCCCAAAAACCAAAAATGTCCAAAACCAAATTATGATAATAACTAAAAATCAAATTAACCATTAAACATTCATTAAACTACCCATTTTTATTTGAATCACAACTCATTATCATCTATTTAATGCACATCACAAATTAGTTAAATCATAACTCGTTGAACTCTAGAACTTACAATTATTTTACATAATCAAAACTATTTGTTCCTCATCTAGCCTTTTTCTTCTTTTTTTTTTAACGACAGAATTTATGGAATATAAACTCTTTTTATTTGGGATAAAGCACCATTAAATCCCAAATCAAGATATCTTGAACCATTTAGTCCTACCTTTTATTTTGTAGACTGAGAGGTCTTGTTTCAATGTTAAAGTCATTGTAGCCCTTGATTTTAGTGCGTGAGTTACCAATTGTAAGGGTATTTGTGGGTTTTATTATAGTATTTTTTGATTTCCCTCTTGCGTGATGTTAACAGAAAATTCAAAATGGAAAGTTTTTGATTTCGATTCTAATGTTGCATCGATGATCATGTTTCCGATTTCGTTAATGTGATGTTGTTTTGGGTAATGTTAATGTTAATTTCCCACTCATCATTCCCAAAAATAACATTCGTTTTCACCAAACCCTAGAAAGTCGATAAACCCCTTTTCTATTGTACATTTCGGTGGTCGTTTCAGATCGTTGAGCAAGACGTTTTGTACTGCCATTGACGGTGAAGATGACAATGTTTTCAATGTCACAAACGGTGTTTATTGTTTGCTCGAATGACGATAGGTATCAATTCAATGATGTTAGGTTGGTCTATGTTTTTTTGATTAACGTTCAAATGTGTGATTTGTGCTTGATTGCATAGCCTATTTCCTTGTGATTGTGGTATTGAGTAATGTTAGGTAGTCAATTAAATGGTGGTGTGTGTAATGGTGGTGTGTAATGGTAGTGTGGGAATCTAATGTATGGAGGGTACGTGGTGTGGTGGACATTATCATGATCATGATGGTAATGTGGGAATGTAATGTAACTGTATGTATTAGTGTGAGTAATCCATTGAGGATTATTTGCAGTTGGGGTAGTTGAGTTGTGGTGTTTGTGATGTGTGAATTGGTTGAGTTGATTTTGAGGTTTTTGTTCAAAATGTGGTTTAGGATCCCCTATGTAGGGTCCTTAGTATGTGTTTGTAGTTGAGTTAGGTGTTTTGGTGTTGATAGTGTTGTCTCTTTTACTAATTTATGTGTGATGTTCGTGAGCACAAAGGTTCGTAAATTGAAAAGTTTATCTCATGTCGTTCTGTGTTCATTGTGCTTGACTGGGTTCTATTGGTTGTGGTTCCATGTGGTTTATGAACCCCTATTTTTGGACTATGTCTAATACATGTTTGTTATTAATGTTAACGACAATGATAATAGAACATGTTTGAATATACATTGTTATATATGTTCACATCTTATTTAAGTGTTAAGTTACCTCGACAATCGAGGAATTGTGGAGGTAAGTTTTGATGTGGTTGTTGATGTGTGATGGTGCATACAATGTTTCGTAGGTCTATGTAGTAACCCGACCCTCCTATATGTTTTCTGGTATGCTTTCTGTCTCTTATTATGTGCACTTATATGTTTAATGTGAAAATTCTATGTGAAATTAAGTTTAATTGTGTGAATTATATAATTATGGGTTGATATCTGTCAATTATGAGAAAAACCTGTTACAATTGTGACATTTGGATTGGTAATTGAAAGCTTTAGAAGCCCGATAACCTGAAATTGACTTTATTGTAACGCCCTCAAAATAATAACAATAAAACACATCAATTTAGACATGCATTGATATAAAAGATAAATATTCTTTTATTCATCAGAGTAGTTCATTACAATGAGTATTACATGTTAACAACAAAAGCAAATGCCCTACGGGCTTACAGCTTTCCAAGTTAACACTTGGTTACAAAAAGGAGAGTACTAACTCAAACACATTAAGCCCTTGGCTTGAATTTACATGTAATACATCCAAAAGATAACAAAATGACAAAATTCTGTCTGCCTCTAGCCTCCCAAGCTATGTCCTTGGAGGTGGCATGCTACCTGTACCTGAAAATGATGTCCCATAAAGGGTGAGCCACAGCCCAGTAGAAATACACTAAACCAGCTATGAACAATGACTAAAAGATTAGCAGTTGATTGATGGTCAACACAGATACATCCACATATATCACATTCCGGTTTCATGACATTATGTCCATGTTACATTTCATTTCCCATTTCTTTTTCAACTTTGAGTTTGAAAACAAGGCTCAACACCTAGCCAAATAACTTAATGAGATTAAGACTCATCTTTAAAACACTTTCGAAATTCATGATGGATACACATTTTAATGCTGTATCGATAACGCATAAACCATTTCCACACTTTACGAAAGATACACATTTCGGTACTGTATCAACATAACATAGAATCACTTCTATACTTCACAATTGATAACGATATACATTTTAGTGCTATATCAAATCAATTCGAACACTTCCATAATCAACATTTGATACACATTGTAGTGCTGTATCAATGTCACACAAAATCCGGTTTAGAGGTCCATCCCCTATCTTCCCCTAAACCGTGGAGTACATCCCCTATCTCCTCCCACACAACACATGTATATAAACATAGATCATATACAATCAATCAATACATAAAGTTAATGTATTATTCCAGTCGCTATATTCGATAGCATACTCAATTGATTAGTTTTAGTTTGCCTAATCATCATGCATTGTCTACAACAATCAAGACTATCCTCCACCGATAGCCCAAAGCAGTTATTTCTAAACAGAAAATAAATGCATCAAATGAATATATTATCAACATTCCAACTAGGTGAGCGATAAAGAAATCCATCTACACCCTTTAATTCCAAACAATTCCAATTTCAACATTCTCAATTCAATTTTTCATTTCTCCAAATTAATTATACAAATTAATTTAACTATGTAATTAGGGCGTTTTTCCCATAAGTTACATAACAACCCTAAGGTTCCATTTTCATCCATAATCCATCATTTAACTCATTTCTCTATGCCAAACATGCATATTGGTTTATTATAAATAAAACCCCATCTTTCGTAAAATTACACAAAAGATCCAAACTTTCTCAAAATTACCCAACAACCCCCAACGTCTCAAAACGCTAAAATTCAAAGACAAAGCTCATAAAGAGGAGTAGGATATCCCTACCTCGAAGTTTGAGCTCAAACAGAGATGAAGATCAAAAACCAACGTGCTCCAAATCCCAAGTTTTTCAGATTAAAACGAAGCCCTCAACTCACTCTATCTTTTTAACAAAGGACTAGGGGTAGAAACTCACTCTAGATAGATCAAACCTTAGAGAGAATACAAGTATAGAGAGAGAGAGAGTCGGATCTAGGGCTTGATAGAAAAAGAGAGATGAAAAAGTGATGTTTAATTCGCTGCTGCGATCTGATATATAACAGGCTCGCTCGAGCGAAGGATTGGTCGCTCGAGCGACCAGACACAAAGAATACTCGCTCGAGCGAAGGAAGTCTCGCTCAAGCCGACAACTCGAAGCTTCAGGTCTGCAACCTAGAAGCACGCTTGAGCGACAGAATGCTCGCTCGAGCGAGGAAACTCAAAACATACACCTCGCTCGCTCGAGCGAAGGAAAACTCGCTCGAGCCAAGAAACACAGCTCTCAGGTCAAAATGAGACGCAGACGCATGCTCGAGCGCAAGACTTCTCGCTCGATCCACCAGACACAAAACTCAACTCTTGCTCGAGCGACCAAACCCTGGCTCGAGCGAAGGATCCAAAACAAAGAGCTCGCTCGAGCGACAAACTTCTCGCTCGAGCGAAGGACCAAAATTCTGGGCAGCAACCATTTGCTCCCAAACACAACCAACCTGTAACAAACCTGCCCAACACATCCTATAACTCAAATACAAAGTACGAAAGGATGCAAACAAGATATAAACAACTACTAACGTCCACGGAAACAAGTCCGGATCATTGTACACAAGGGGTAAAACTCGGGATCGCTATATTTATCATTGTGATCAGCATGATTTTTAGATCATAATATGAATTTTTGTAAATATTCGATTTGGAATGATTAAATTGATTAATTTGTAATAAATCCTTAAATAGCCTCTTGAACTCCTTATTTGGTCACTTGATATATCACTTAGAAATATCTTCTAAGAGAAAGAGAGAGTGTAGAGAGAGAGGGAAAGGAGAGAAGGTTTCATCAAGGAAGAGGATTGAAGAATTGAGAAGATCTGTAGAGAGTTGAACTTAAGGTAGATATACCTCACTTTAATTGACCCCTCTCTTGGGCTTGAGTAAGAATTTCTCTACATTATGTAAGTTAGGGTTTATAATTAAGATCAAGTGTGTTAGTTGATCACTTGAAAGAATATCTCTTGTGTTTGGTTGATTTGGAATTATGTTGAGCTATATGGAGTGGAATTACATTTTATTCTTTCATTTGTCATGTTGAACTCATCTATAAATTTAGAGAGTTATATATATATATATATATAATTGAGTACCAAATATGGCTGGAGCTTAGAAGAGATTAAGTTATGTTTATGAATTTGAAAGCAATAGAGACCTAATTAAGTTTGTGAATCATGTTAGTGTGATATTATATCATTATATTATATCAAATTCCTTGATTTTGTACCTTGTGGCGTGGTTGCTTTGTTAAATTTGTGCCTTGATTCGGATTGCACAAAACAAGGGTTGCGACCACACGTGCGGGATTCACTGCCGCGCGTGCGGGGCTCACAGCCGCACGTGCGGAAAACAGAGGAATGCGAAGCTAAGGTAATGAAATATATGCACGTGCGGGACGTACGTGCGGCCCATCTTCCCGCACGTACGGCAAGGGGCTTCTGTACGTGCGGTCCAAGGGGAAAAATCCAATGTGCTTATCTCCTTCTGTTTGACCCTCTAGGATAGTTAAAATGTTATTTAAAGCTTGAAAACATTTGTAAATTAAATGGAAGTTGAACGAATCGGATATTGGTTAAAAGGGAAATGGACTAATGTATGAATTGCATGTGTGTGTAGGTCCCATACCAAAAAGGACTATCGCTCCGCCACAGCACTGTGAGTAATAGTAATGTAGTAACATGTTTGTTTATTACTAATTGTTATCATTAGCACAATGTTATTCGTAAGTGAGCTATGTCTCCATGAGGTGAACAATTGAAAAGCTTATGAGTGTTATTGAACAATGAAATCCGTGTGGACCCAAGGTCGTTCTGTTTTGTTATTACTGAGCCCGAGGCCGTTCAGACATAAGGTACATCTTGTCGGCAGCCCTAAGGCTGAGGGAGGTGATGACGTGCCGATGTCTCATCGACCCTAAAGTGATTTGAATTGATTATGAGTCAAAGCCTATGGCCGAGGGAGGTGGTGTACATGACAATGTTCTACCTACCCTCCAATGTGCAAACAGCTGTTGATATGTTGGGCCTGAGGCCGTTCCGTATGATATGTTGGGCCTGAGGCCGTTCTGTATGATATTGGGCCTGAGGCTGTTTAAAAACGAAAACAGAACAAGAACAAGCATGTGTATTATGTACTTACCTATGGTGTGATTTATGTTTACTCACTTGGATTACCTACATACTATCATTCACTGCGCCCTGCTCACTTCGTGTTATGTCTGTCTTTGTAGGTAATCAGCTCGGAGGTCAGTCCTAGTCCAGCCTTAGCAGCTTTTCTTTTGTCAACCCCCGCTGTGTCCAAGCAGTTAAATGAAGCTTATTCTTCTTGAGGAGTTCATTTCATAGCTTATAGCCTTGGTCACTAGCTTTTTTTCAAATGTTGTTAACCATGTATATCCTTCACTCTCAATGCTTTAGTTATACCCCCAGTTGCGGGGTTGGGACTGTATATATATATGTGTATAGTTGTCACTTATGTATATGTTTCATTATGTGTTGGGTTATGTGTTGAATGTTTTGTGATCCTAGCATGTAAACTGTGGGGAAATATTTTTTGAGTACCGACACGTGGCAAGGTGAAGCCGACGTGTCAGCCGAGGTGCCACGTGTCCCGTTCTTGACGCCGAGGTTATCTCGGTGTTACCGAGGTTACCTCCGAAGATATCGGAATCCGAGATGAGCAGATAAAGGACAAGAGTCCTAGAATGAAGAAAGACTTCAAGATGGATAAGGATAGTATTCCTAGGGAGTCTATCCTTATCTCTTGTAGAGTCCAAAGTAAGCACTGAATGGGAGTCCATAGAAGTCAGGCTTCTAGTGGGACTAGGATTAAGTAAACTATAAAAGAGAGGCACTCCCATGGATCTAAAGTACGCAATTTATGCTTTGAATAGTGAATTTAGCACTTGATTATCTTTTAGAGATATACTGACTTGATCGTCGGAGTGCCCCCGAGTGGAAGAACCACCGCCGGAATCTTCTCTTTCTGTTGCAGGTTAGCCAGGTGTCATCTATTTTACCAGTTCTCTCCAGCTGATCACTGAGTTGGCAGTGTGATCGGAAAATTACTCACACAATTTGGCGCCGTCTGTGGGAAAGATAGGAGAATAGATGGCCAGCAACGGACAGAAGGAAAAGATTGGGGACGACACTCCTGCTGGAAATGGGAGACCTATTGACCTAGATGTCACAGGAGATGAGTACAACGCAGAAACCCGTGACCAGAATCACGGAGTGAAGGACGTTGGCCAGACTAGCGGCGCACCAAAGAAACCAGATCGAAGTGGCTATTACAACGAAGACGACCTCCAGGTATGGAAGGATAGATGCCTGCGGAGGGACGAAGAGATGAAGGAGATGGCAAACAAATTGGCAGACCTATAGTCGGTTGTCAATTTCATGATGCAAAATAACGTCATGCAGCCGCCGTTCCCGCTGCAGGACACGCCGATTCCAGCAGCCAATGCCCAGCAGGGAGGGCAACAAACAATCCCTATAGCCCCTCAGCACAACGGGAGTGAAAGACACTTTCACCGACCCTCCAGGGAGGTCGGACGAAGGGAGCCAAGAAGAGAAGAATCACGGAGGACGCATCACACAAAGGAAGCAGATCCCAAGGGACATCGGCATGTTCAGGGGCAGATGCTGTGCTTCGACACAACTCATGGAGAGGGGTCAAAGAGGACTCACCACGAGGCTGAAAATAGTGCACCAAAAAGACTGAAAGCAAGAGATAGCCGAGCTCCTGGGAGGACAAAAGAGGACTTAAGAGATTACCTTAAAAGGAAGCAACAGAATACCGAAGGCGAGGTAAATTCCCCAGATAAGCCGAGGACACCATTCTCGGTGGAATTGGACAGGTTTGAGGCGCCGAAGAGATTCAGTATGCCGAGGTTTCAAATATATGACGGGAAGTCAGACCCCAACTTCCACGTCGGATTATATCTGAACTCAATGGCACTGTATAGTGGGAACGAGCCGTTGCTTTACAAAGTGTTCCCCTCATCCTTCGGGGAGATTGCATCAGACTGGTTCCACAAACTACCGAAGGGAAGCGTGAAGACATGGGAAGGCCTGGCCGAGATGTTCGTGGCCAGGTTTGTGACAAACAAGCTGCAGCCATTGAGGGTGGATGCACTGACGGCTTTGAAGATCAGTAAGGATGAATGCCTTAGGGCCTGCGCAAAAAGGTATTACGCGGTATTCAATGGAATACCAGAATGTAATCAAGAAGTGGCGGTCGTGTGATTCAAGAACGGCCTGAAAGACAACTGTCCACTACGGAAGTCTTTGGCAAAAACTTTGCCAAAAAGCATGGAAGAGCTCATGGCGAGAATCGAGAAGTATGCCAGAGCCGAGGAAGATACATCGGGGACTAAGGAGGTAAAGCAAGAGAAAGGAAACGGCTCGCCGAAGTGAGGCCGAGGTAACAACGGATCGAACAAACATGAAACAGAACTAAGGGCTGCACAGGCGGTGACGACTGTGTTCCGGGCCCCAATTAACAAAGTCCTGGAACAAATTCGGAACCAACCCTATTTTAGGGCACCAGCAAGGGCACCAGGGGAATTCATGGGGAGGAACGTCGGCAGGCGCTGTGCCTACCACAATGAAGAGGGGCACACAACCCAGGGTTGCAGAGCCCTGAAAGCACACTTAGAAGACTTGGTAAGGCAAGGCCATCTGAGAGATCTGGTCGATGAGGCCAGAACAAGAGAAGAACAGGCAAGATTGCCTTAAGCACCAGCAGCTCCGCCTCCCCCAACACAGCAACCTCAGGCAGGAGGACCTCGGGTAGTCAATGTGATTCACTCAAAGGTCAACGAGAACGAAATCAAAGGGGAGACCCAGAAGGTAAAACACCTACAACATGTTTATCAAGTCGGGGAGAAAAACATCGGGCAGAAGGATGCGAGGGACCAATGATAACCTTCACTGAAGCCGACCTAGAGATGGTCCAGCATCCGCATAATGATGCCTTGGTAGTATCCCTCCAGGTTGGGGAGTGCCAAGTAAAACGCATCCTGATTAACAAAGGCAGCTCTTGTGACATCATGTACGTCCGATGTTACAAGGAGCTCAGCCTTCACCCAGACGACATGGAACAATCCAATGGCCCAATGGTTGGGTTCAATGGAACACCGACATGGCCACTGGGAGCAGTAAACTTGGAGGTGCAGGCTGGCACCAGGAAGATCAAGACAGAATTCACCGTCATTGACACACCCTCCCCTTACAACATCATCTTGGGGAGGCCATGGTTGCATGCAATGGGGGCAGTTCCCTCAACATTGCATCAACTATTGCGATTCCCAACAGAACATGGGATAGAGGAAGTTAGGGGCGATCAGCTGCAGGCGAAGAATTGCTCCATGGCAGCAATGAAATCAACCTGCAGCATACGAGAACCGAAAAAGGCAGAAATTGAAGATGAGGATGTCGAAGTCCTAGAAGACATCGGCAAGGAGCCAGCCGAGAAGAGCGAAGAGGCACTAAAGAAAATCCTCGTCCAGGATAAAGATGAAGAACGCTTCTTTCTTCTCGGCTCGGGCTTAGCCGAAGAAGAGGAAAAATAGTTGGAGGCTTTTCTGCGAACAAATATTAAGGTGTTTGCTTGGACACCTTACGAAATGCCAGGCATTGACCCTGAGATCACTTGCCACAAACTGAATGTTGACAGGTCGGCCAAACCTGTAATTCAACGAGCTAGAAGACCGACATTGACGCACGTCGAAGCGGTAGAAGAAGAAGTAGACAGACTTCTGGAGGCTAGGGCCATCAGAGAAGTTCACTACCCGACATGGCTGTCCAATACAGTGGTGGTAAAGAAGAAGAACGGTAAATGGAGGGTCTCTGTAGACTTCACCAGTCTAAACAAGGCCTGTCCCAAAGACAGCTTCCCTCTACCAAAGATTGACCAGCTAGTGGATGCCACTTCGGGGCATGGAAGGATGAGCTTCCTAGATGCTTACATGGGGTATCACCAGATAGCTATGGACCCAGCAGATGAAGAGAAGACTGCATTTATCACTCCCAAAGGGCTATACTACTACAGAGTGATGACCTTTGGATTGAAAAATGCAGGAGCCACCTACCAAAGATTGGTAACCAAGATGTTCAAGCACCTGATTGGCCGAACAGTAGAAGTTTACATTGACGACATGGTCGTTAAGTCCAAGGAGCCTGAAGGTCATCTCACCGATCTAAAAGCAGTCTTTGAAATCCTTAAAACATATCGGCTCCGACTCAATGCATCAAAGTGTGCATTTGGAGTTGGATCTGGTAAGTTTCTAGGATACCTGGTGACCAGGAGAGGCATCTGTCACGACCCAAACCCGCCCCTATGGGTTTAGCACCGTAACCGGCCAGTAATCCGAGATTACCAAAGGCCTGCTTAACAGTAATACAGTAATACAGAGTACAGGGGCATGGCGGAAGCCAATACAGTAAATAAACAATGTTCAATGAGCTGTGACAGTCTGTATGCAAAAAGACTTTTCACACATATATGCAGTCAGAGACAAAGCAGTATGTACAATATTTACAGTCATCCAGTACAGGGACCCAATCCCTATTAAACAGTACAGTAACAGTCTATACAGATACAGAGACAGACAGGGGAAAATAAAACACCCCTAAGCCATAGCTTGGCAGGCTCGGAACCTCGCAGTGAGGCACAGTAGTTGGCTTGACAAAAAGGGGAGTCTAACCCACGCTCCTAGCTCCGGTCTGGTGCTTGAACACCTACATATATATATAAACAGTGAGCTAAATCCCAGTGAATAACATAAAGCGTAAAGGGGTTTAGAATGAATGTCCTTACAGTAATGAAAACAGTTCATTTCAATCAGTATATCAGTTGTTCAGTACAGTAAACAGTCATATGTGGTACATCCATTAGCATAGCAGTACAGTAAACAGTAGGTCTAAAAGACCGAACAGTACATGATGGCCATCAATCAGTAAACAGTAATGGTTCCAACAAGGGAACCGACAGAGATCTCTGTAACAGTAACAGTCAGTAACAATAGTTGCTAAGGATGCCACAGTACAGTTCAGAATATAGGACATACATTCATTCAGTTAACAGTAACAATTCAGAAAACAGTTCAGTTCAATTGTTCAGAAGATAATCATTTTTGAACATATCTTTACACAGTTGTTACTCACAGAGTTCTGGGCTACAGTAAAGCTAGAGCGCGTCTCCAGTCGCCAGTCCTACACAGTTTACAGAACGAACACACACTAAGCTACACAGTTGGGAAAGATAATAACTTAATCCCTAATTGCCTCGGTGTGTTCTACATCTATATCCTCATTAAGATGTCTTAAACTAGGCCTAAGAATGCCTATGATGGGATGAGGATGCAAAGATGCACTCAGAAAACATTTTCAGAATTTTCAGAAAAACAGAGTCCCGCTCGAGCGTAGGTTTCTCCGCTCGAGCGGACATGTAACAAAGGTCTCCGCTCGAGCGTCAACTCCCCCGCTCGAGCGGACCAAAAAGTACTGGATGCTCAAAAATCATGCTCGATAGACGCTCGATAGCCGCTCGAGCGCAAGACACAAGGTCCCGCTTGAGCGCCAAATACCCCGCTCGAGCGGACTGTAATACAGTGTAAAGTACTGGGAGCACGAATTTCCCGCTCGAGCGCAACTTCCCCCGTTCGAGCGGGAGTCAAAAATCTGGAAAATCCAAATTGCACATTCAAGCTCAAAATCAAGTTTTGATGCATAATTTCGATCCTCTTGGGCTAATTTTCTGGAAAACACTTCAAAACCCATAATATTACATGTTTCAAAGATCAATTTGGTAAATCAAAGCCCAAGGGTGTCTCAATTAAATCCAATTTCAAACCAAATTTCATGGACAAGGTCTCAAATGAACATGCATGAACTTTAAACAATTTGCAAGCTTCAAAACGTGCTCTAATGAGCCAATTCTTTTCAAAACAAGATGAAATCAAGAACTACTCTTAAAACATGGACATGCATGTGAGGAATTATGAACTACAACCTCAAAACTTCAACATATATACATGCATGCAACAATTAAGCTTCAACACAACAATTAGGAGCCATAACTTGGCTCAAGACTTCAACTTTGCTCTAAACCATGCAAGAATCAACTCAAGATATAAACAAGAAGATAATGAATCTACCTTAAGTCTTGTAGTTCAAGAAGGGAGCTCAAATATGCAATCACTTCTACAATATCTTCAATTTTTCAAGCAATACAAGGTGAAGCAAGTTGAAATCACTCTTTTCCTCTCACTCTCTCTCACTAGTCGACAAGAACAAGAAAATGGGCCGGAGAAATGTTTTGATCAAGTGTACAAAGGCTCTAATATGTTATATTGAGTGGGCCACTAATGTGGCAAAAATGTAAATAAGTGCAACAATGCAATTTCACTTATTTTAATCTAATTTAATCATACTAAATCAGTTTTCAGATTATTACACCATAAAATCACATAAAATCTAACTAACACAGAACATCAATCAATTTCAGATTCGGCCGCCGATAAGGCCTTCAATTTGCAGTTTAAACATAAAAACATGAACAGATAATTAAACAGGCAACAGATAGAAATGCAATTCAAATAGATACACTCAATCAATTCGGTTTCAGTTTTCAGTCAATCAGTTCAGTATTTCAATTACTTCAGTTATCAGTCATAATCAGTCTCAATTGGGCAATAATCAGTAGTTTATCGGTAAACAGTTACGCGGGTTGTTACAGCATCGAGGCCAGCCCAGATCAGATCAAGGCCATCCTAGAGCTGAAGAGCCCGACGTCGGCAAAACAGGTGTAGATGCTAACTGGAAGGGCCGCAGCCCTAAATAGGTTTATAAGCAGAAGCTCAGACAAGTGCAAACCTTTCTTCAAATTAGTGAGGAAAGCCACAGACTTTCTTTGGACAGAGGAGTGCAAAGAAGCATTAGCCGATCTGAAGAAATACCTGACCACAGCTCCAGTTCTTTCAAATCCAGAACCTGGGGAGGAGCTGTTCCTGTACTTAGCAGTTTCAGAACATGCGATTAGTGCAGTACTAATCCGAGAAGAAAAGGGGGAGCAAAAGGCTGTATACTATGTAAGCAAAACCCTAGCCGACGCAGAAACAAGGTATCTACCCTTAGAGAAATTGGCACTGGCTCTAGTAATGGCTTCAAAGAAGCTGAACCATTACTTCCAGGCCCATAAAATTGTGGTACTAACAGAGCATCCATTAAAGCCCCTATTGCAACAGGGAGACTTAACAGGAAGAATAGCCAGATGGGCAGTCGCCCTAGGCCAGTATGATCTAGAGTACAGGCCTAGAACTGCAATCAAAGGCCAGGTTTTGGCCGACTTCGTGGCCGAGTTCACGCCAGAATCCATCCAACATCGGGCCCCGTTGAGCGAAGACAGACAGTGTCCAGACAAGCAAGCAGAAGCCCAGCCAAAGGCTAAAGAACAAAGGAAAGAAGAGAAACCCAGACCCTGCAGCATTTACATCGACGACTCCTTTCAATTGTTCGTTGATGGGAGTTCAAACCGATAAGGAAGGGGGGCAGGAGTGGTACTGATATCTCCAGATGGAGAAATATTAGAACAGTCCATTCGATTGGGGTTCAAGGCCTCAAACAACGAGGCAGAATATGAAGTATTGATTGCAGGACTGAAGCTAGCAGCAGCAGTACAAGCTGATGAGGTAATAGTTTTTTGTGATTCACAATTGATAGTTAACCAGACAACGGGCGAGTTTGTAGCCCGGGATGAAAGAATGTCAGCCTACGCAAAGGAGGTCATCAGGCTGGCAGCCTTATTCCAGAACTGCAGACTGCTTCAAGTCAGCCGAGATGATGACAACCATGCCGATGCATTGGCCAACTTAGCTAGTGCAATACAACCAGGAAAAGCAAGGACAATAATGATTGAACATTTGTCGGGCCCGAGCATTGAACCAGTAGTCACAGAACGTGAAGTAATGTGCGTAGACATGGGACCAAGCTGGATGGACGCAATTGTTGCGTTCCTGAAAGAAGGAAAGTTGCCAGATGACCACAAGGAGGCACACAAGATCAGATTGAAGTCGACAAGATTCAGTCTGACAGCAGAAGGACATCTCTACAGAAGGTCCTTCACTGGACCCCTCTTAAGGTGCGTACACTCTCTGCAGGTTGAAGATTTTTTATACGAAATTCATGAAGGAATTTGTGGAAGCCACACTGGGGGCAGATCACTAGCTCACAGGGCCATTACCCAGGGGTATTGGTGGCCCTACATGCAAAAAGATATAGAAGCCTACGCAAAGAAGTGTGAACAATGCCAAAAGTTTGCACCTTTGATTCACCAGCCAGCTGCTGACCTAAACCTTGTATCCAGCCCTTGGCCATTTGCCCAATGGGAAATGGATCTCGTTGGGCAATTGTCTCAAGCAACTGGGCAAAGGAAGTACCAGCTGGTAGCAACAGATTACTTCACAAAGTGGATAGAAGCAGAACCTCTGGCCAAGATCCGAGATGTGGATGTCAAGAACTTTATATAGAGAAACATCATCACCAGATTTGGGATTCCAAGAGCAATTGTTGCAGACAATGGGACACAATTTGACAGTAAGCTGATCAAAAATTTCTGTGCAAAGTTTAAGATCAAGAACTACTTTTCAACCCCAAGTTTTCCACAAAGTAATGGACAAGCAGAAGCATCCAACAAAGTAATTCTGGATGGGAAAAAGAAGAGGCTGCAGGCAGCAAAAGGGAAGTGGGTAGACGAATTGCCCAATGTACTCTGGGCATATCGGATGTAACGACCCAGAACCATATGATGTCATTTTCAGTAATTAATTATGTGTTCACGTGATTTAATTGAAGATTATCTGTTTGAATTAACAAAATATCTATTGGAATTATGACTTTGGGACTTAAATTGACAACTGTAATGGCTTCAGAAAACGAAATTGAACATGCCTATGTGATACCGGGAATTTTTAGAACCATCTGGGAAAATAAATTGAGGACTGAATTTCGTCTGATTCGTAAGTCCTGTTTGGCTCAAGGTTTTAGACTTCAATAGATTTGTATGTTATATAGATAAGGATGTGATGCCTTTTTGACCCATTTGATTCAACAAAAGAAAAAGAAAATATCTGAAGAAGAGAGAAAAGAGAGGAATTCGTAAGAGAGGGAAAGCAAGGGAGAAGAAGAGAAGAAAAAGGGGTTTTGAGCTTAACCCTCTCAATCAAGTGTTTAAGGTAAGGATCTTCTCCTATTTCTTGAAATAAGATGGAATCATCAATGATTTTATGTTTTGGAAATGGATTGAAAGGGGAAGTATGTGTAATTGAGCATCTATGGCATGATGTAAGTTATATTTGGTCAATTTGAGGTAGAACCTCCATGATTATAAATATATGAAGCTTGTATGTATATGTTCATAGTTTTCCAACTCAACTCATGGATTAATCTTATATATGATGCTATTGGGTTTGAATTGAAGTTGTCATGTTTCATTTATGTTGTTGATCAAGTGTCTTAAACCTTGGTTTTCTAAGATTGGAAGTTATATTTGATAAAAGGGATGAAGTTTTGAAGAAGAACCAGAATTTCAGCATTTCGCAGGGTCCGCTCGAGCGGAGGGAAGCCCGCTCGAGCGGTAAAATCAGCCTCTCAGCAGTTTTGGGGAAAATGTGCAGTCCGCTCGAGCGGAAGGGCTTATTTTCAGAAAATCTTGGAGAGTTGAATTACGTAATTCTCACATGTTAATGGCATCTTTTAGCGTCTCACGAGCATGAATTAAGTAAAGAAGGATTAGACTGAGCATGAAATGAATGTGAAATGGCATGACTTATGTGACGTATTGATGATGAATGATAAGAAATGTATTATACTGTTGATGATTTGCAGGTCAAGAAGTGAAGACCGTGCCATCGGTTTCGGAAACCCTCTGTAAGTGACATTTCTGTAAAGATATGTTATTATGAATTATGTTTTAAAAGTGCTATAATATGATACGTTTTGAAATGAGAATGTTTTCTGTGAACGAATGTTCTATTGCAAACTTAGTATGGCATCCATAGTCAGTTAAGTCATGGGGGCGAGAACATGCAGGCCCATACGTCATGAGTCATGGGGGACGGCATGGAAGGACAAGCCCATGACCAGTTTACGAGATCTCGGTATGTGTTTAATCGGTGTCCGGGACCGGTTACTCTAGTCGTTAGTCGACACATGTTATGTTCTATGGAATATGCCATTATGTATGTTCTTATGAGATGATTATGATTATGTTTATGAATGTTACGTTTTACAGATTTATGAAATGTTGGAGTTCGTTCACTAACCCCTTTACGTTAATGTTACTTGCTGAGCTTTAGCTCATTGTTTGTATTTATGTATTTATAGGTGGGCAATCAGGGAGTCAAGCCTAGGCGGAGTTCAAGCTGAGCCGCCGTTTTGCATCGAGCCTACCAGTTTTGTGTGCCTCCGAGTTGGGGCTAGGCCGGGAAGGCCGTTTTGAGAGCTTTGTCTTGTTGTATCTGTGGCTTTTGCCGATGTGTTGTATATGTTCTTTTGGATTTTGTTATGTAAAGTTAGTGGGTAAATTAACATCATTTTTGGCATGTAATGTATGTTCATATTTATGCACAGCTCTTGGACTATTAGTTTTATTTTCGCTTCCGCGAGCCCCGTTTTATTTATGTTATGTATAGGAAGGCCTGGGGTAATCGAGGATTACTGGCCGGTCTCGTTGCCGAACTTTTCGGGGCAAGTTTGGGGCGTGACAGAGTGGTATCAGAGCACACGAGTTAATTTACCCACACACGTGTCCATATGAGCTGTTAGGTGCATTAGAAAAGATATAGAGCATAGCATGAGCATATGTGCATGTGTGTGTGTGTGTGTGTGTTTCGGTATATGAGAAACCAGAATTGAATGATGATGAGGCAGTGAAGGAAACAGTATATAGAAAATGAAATGTTGTATTTGCTATGGGTTCTATAGACAATGGAAGATACCAATGCAAGAAACGTAGACGAAACAGAACCGTCTGATGCAAGAATGAATCGATAAGAAAGAATGGTCGAAGTTTTGACTGGGTTGGTTAGACAGCAGCTAGAACAAAACCAACAACCACAACAGAGACAGCCATTTTCGCCTCCTCCACCACCACCAGTGCAAGTAGAACAGATGAACAATGATGACATTATCAGTTTGACACAGAAATACAAGAAATTGAAACCACCAGAGTTTGCAGGGGGTATTGAACCCTTAAAGGCAGAGGCTTGGGTCTTAGAAACAGAAAAGATTTTCGAAGTATTTCCGTGTAATGATGTTTACAAAGTGTTGTTAGCAACCTTTACTCTGACAGAAGAAGCTAGACGATGGTGGATGTTGGTACGGGATCAGAATAGGGATTTGACATGGGATCGATTTAAAGAGATCTTTTATGAAAAGTATTTCCCACAATGCATGAGAGACAGGAAAATATCTGAATTTGAGCAGCTGAAGCAAGGTGCAATGTCAGTAGCAGAGTATGAAAGTAAATTCACTGAACTAGCTCGTTACGCTCCTCATATGGTTGATACCGAATATAAAAAGGCAAGGAAATTTGAGGGTGGTCTACAGGTTGAAGTGCTTGACCGAGTAAATGTGTTAAATTGGAGAAATATGTTGATGTACTGGATAGGGCTCTGATGTCCGAGACAAATATTGCGGCTTTGAAAATGTCCAAATCAACGACAATGACTGACAGGGAGAGTAAGACATTTAAGAAACAGAAAGTGGAAGTGATTAGTGAATCAGTGGGCTCCGTAAATGATAAATCGAATCTAACCATTAATGATACTACAAAGGGAAGTGTGCCTACGTGTAAAGACTGTGGGAAACAGCATTGGGGTATTTGCCGCCGTGGATCTGGAGCCTGTTACAAATGTGGACAGAAGGGACACCTAGCTAAAACTTGTCCACAAGTTTACTCACGGAATGAGAGACCTATTGCTAGTGGAGTTAACTCAACAACGACACCGATGACGATTGCAACGTCTGCTTCCGAGGGGAATGCTTTAAGGCAAGCAAGAGTTTATAGCTTAGTTCCCAAAAAGACACAAAATACTGGAAAAGCGAAGACAGGTATGACTTTACTATTTAGTAAGATAGCATTATTACCTATGCGATGGAGATTATTGAACGTGGAATATTTAACTGATGATAGAATGAATTTTCTTTATTATTACCTTTGCTATGGATTGTTATGTTATGATATCACCTTTGCATGGATGGAACATTTATGACGGAGGAAATTAAGAATGTGTAACTCAGATTTCTGATTGAACTTTTGTCAGAATAAGTTAAGTTTGGAGGACCAAACTTCCTAAGGTGGGGAGAGTGTAACGACCCAGAACCGTATGATGTCATTTTCAGTAATTAATTATGTGTTCACGTGATTTAATTGAAGATTATCTGTTTGAATTAACAAAATATCTATTGGAATTATGACTTTGGGACTTAAATTGACAACTGTAATGGCTTCAGAAAACGAAATTGAACATGCCTATGTGATACCGGGAATTTTTAGAACCATCTGGGAAAATAAATTGAGGACTGAATTTCGTCTGATTCGTAAGTCCTGTTTGGCTCAAGGTTTTAGACTTCAATAGATTTGTATGTTATATAGATAAGGATGTGATGCCTTTTTGACCCATTTGATTCAACAAAAGAAAAAGAAAATATCTGAAGAAGAGAGAAAAGAGAGGAATTCGTAGGAGAGGGAAAGCAAGGGAGAAGAAGAGAAGAAAAAGGGGTTTTGAGCTTAACCCTCTCAATCAAGTGTTTAAGGTAAGGATCTTCTCCTATTTCTTGAAATAAGATGGAATCATCAATGATTTTATGTTTTGGAAATGGATTGAAAGGGGAAGTATGTGTAATTGAGCATCTATGGCATGATGTAAGTTATATTTGGTCAATTTGAGGTAGAACCTCCATGATTATAAATATATGAAGCTTGTATGTATATGTTCATAGTTTTCCAACTCAACTCATGGATTAATCTTATATATGATGCTATTGGGTTTGAATTGAAGTTGTCATGTTTCATTTATGTTGTTGATCAAGTGTCTTAAACCTTGGTTTTCTAAGATTGGAAGTTATATTTGATAAAAGGGATGAAGTTTTGAAGAAGAACCAGAATTTCAGCATTTCGTAGGGTCCGCTCGAGCGGTAAAATCAGCCTCTCAGCAGTTTTGGGGAAAATGTGCAGTCCGCTCGAGCGGACAAAGTAGAGCTCGAGCGGAAGGGCTTATTTTCAGAAAATCTTGGAGAGTTGAATTACGTAATTCTCACATGTTAATGGCATCTTTTAGCGTCTCACGAGCATGAATTAAGTAAAGAAGGATTAGACTGAGCATGAAATGAATGTGAAATGGCATGACTTATGTGACGTATTGATGATGAATGATAAGAAATGTATTATACTGTTGATGATTTGCAGGTCAAGAAGTGAAGACCGTGCCATCGGTTTCGGAAACCCTCTGTAAGTGACATTTCTGTAAAGATATGTTATTATGAATTATGTTTTAAAAGTGCTATAATATGATACGTTTTGAAATGAGAATGTTTTCTGTGAACGAATGTTCTATTGCAAACCTAGTATGGCATCCATAGTCAGTTAAGTCATGGGGGCGAGAACATGCAGGCCCATGCGTCATGAGTCATGGGGGACGGCATGGAAGGACAAGCCCATGACCAGTTTACGAGATCTCGGTATGTGTTTAATCGGTGTCCGGGACCGGTTACTCTAGTCGTTAGTCGACACATGTTATGTTCTATGGAATATGCCATTATGTATGTTCTTATGAGATGATTATGATTATGTTTATGAATGTTACGTTTTACAGATTTATGAAATGTTGGAGTTCGTTCACTAACCCCTTTACGTTAATGTTACTTGCTGAGCTTTAGCTCATTGTTTGTATTTATGTATTTATAGGTGGGCAATCAGGGAGTCAAGCCTAGGCGGAGTTCAAGCTGAGCCGCCGTTTTGCATCGAGCCTACCAGTTTTGTGTGCCTCCGAGTTGGGGCTAGGCCGGGAAGGCCGTTTTGAGAGCTTTGTCTTGTTGTATCTGTGGCTTTTGCCGATGTGTTGTATATGTTCTTTTGGATTTGTTATGTAAAGTTAGTGGGTAAATTAACATCATTTTTGGCATGTAATGTATGTTCATATTTATGCACAGCTCTTGGACTATTAGTTTTATTTTCGCTTCCGCGAGCCCCGTTTTATTTATGTTATGTATAGGAAGGCCTGGGGTAATCGAGGATTACTGGCCGGTCTCGTTGCCGAACTTTTCGGGGCAAGTTTGGGGCGTGACATCGGACTACGCCGAGAAGATCAACAGGGGAATCCCCCTTTGCCATGGCTTATGACACAGAAGCAGTCATTCCATTGGAGGTCGGTATCCCAGGGATCAGAACCCAGGGAGTTGAGAACGGGACTAATGATGTACTCTTAGCCTGAGATCTGGATCTTCTAGAAGAAAGAAGAGAGAAAGCTGCAATACAACTTGCAGCATACCAGCAACAGCTTGCTAGAGCTTATAACAAGAAGGTTAATCCAAGAGAATTTCAAGTCGGCGACCTAGTCCTGAGAAAAGTCGTCGGTAACAAAAAGGATCCCAGGGAAGGCAAGCTTGGCTCAACCTAGGAAGGACCCTACAGAATCACTTCGGTATTGGGCAATGGGGCATATCGGCTTGAAAATAGTGAGGGCAAAGCATTGCCAAGACCCTGGAACACTTGTAATTTGAAATTTTTTTTATCATTAAATGTTCCTTGATTTTTTGCCAATGTCATCAATAAAATCTTAGCAAAATTCTAACTTGTGAAACTATGCATAATAATGTTTTTTAATGAGAACCCAAGTGGAACTCAGGTTCACATTTGGGGCAGAGAGAAGACAAAAACGCTTAAAACGCTTAACGCTTGTTGAAATTTGTAGCAATTTACAAGTTGAAGTTAAGCCGAGATAATTGCTTATCTTCACTTGTTGAAATTTGTAGCAATTTACAAGTTGAAGTTAGGCTGAGATAATTGTTTATCTTCACTTGTTGAAATTTGTAGCAATTTACAAGTTGAAGTTAAGCCGAGATAATTGTTTATCTTCACTTGTTGAAATTTGTAGCAATTTACAAGTTGAAGTTAGGCCGAGATAATTGTTTATCTTCACTTGTTGAAATTTGTAGCAATTTACAAGTTGAAGTTAAGCCGAGATAATTGTTTATTTTCACTTGTTGAAATTTGTAGCAATTTACAAGTTGAACTTAAGCCGAGATAATTGTCTATCTTCACTTGTTGAAATTTGTAGCAATTTACAAGTTGAAGTTAAACCAAAGTTATTGTTTAACACTTGTTGAAATTTGTAGCAATTTACAAGTTGAAGTTAAACTGGAGTGATGCTTAACACTTGTTGAAATTTGTAGCAATTTACAAGATAAAGTTAAGCCGAGATAATTGTCTATCTTCACTTGTTGAAATTTGTAGCAATTTACAAGTTGAAGTTAAAAATCAAAATTATTGTTTAACACTTGTTGAAATTTGTAGCAATTTACAAGTTTAAGTTAAACCGAGATCATTGTTAACCGAGGTAATTCAACCCGAGAAGGTTGCACAAAGAAGGAAGAGTATATTAAAAGACTTGCAAAATATTCTAAGTATAGAATCATGTAGAAACAGTCAAGAGAAGACAAAGGTACAAGCATTCAAGAGAAGGAAAGTTGAAATAGATATTCAAAGAACAAAGAGGCACGTCGGCCATTTGCAGAGCTTACATTGTCTGAAAAACAAAAAGTACAAAAGACAAAAGAAAAAAAACATGAAAATTAAGGGTCCTCAACATCAGCAGTAACTTGGGATAAGACCTCGGAAGGCTGTTGAGAAGCTACCTCGGCTGCCTTCTCCGCCGCAATCTCGGCATCAATTTGAGCAATTGTTTCATCAACACTTTTGTCGGCCAGAGGAACGTCGGATAATACTTGCTCAAGGGTAGTGTCCTTGGGAACCTCCTCAACCTTCTCATCTTGAGTCAAGTCAAGGACTTGCTCAGTCTGAGGAGGGGACTTGGCCCCAGCGACCTCCTTGGATTTCCTCACCAAGGCCTCATCCTCATCTTGATCCTCAGATTCAGAATCATCTTCAGATTGAGCTGGAGGTGGCGGCGGAGGGAATGGAAGAGGAATGGCGTCGGCATTCCGAAGAGGCGAGTCCTCGGGGACATTGAGCTTCTTAAGAAGGGACATCCAACCAAGGGAGAAACCCCTGTTGCATGCCTGCTTCACTTGTTGCTCATAAGCCTCTGTTACATCAGTCATACCCTGATTATAGGCCTTTTCATCGGCATCTTTTATTTCGGCCGCTTTAGTGGCCAAGGCATCTTCAAGTTCCTTCTGGGCCTGGGCCACTTTTTCATCGGCCTCCCTCAGTTGAGCTTGAAGGACTTTATTTATTGCCTCGGCAGCACCAGCTTTTTCCTCGGCATTATCCCTCTCCTTGATGGCGACCTCAGCCTGGTCTTCCAGCATTTTCATCTTTGACTGCAGGCTCTTATTTGTTTTCTGAAGTGTGGTGACTTCCCTCTTTTTCTCGGCTAACTTTTCACGGTTCTGAAAAGATTGCATGGAGAAAGAGTGGGCATGCTGGATGGCCTGGAAGAAAACAGAAGTATTAGAAAAATATTCTAAGTGTGAAATAAAGAGAAAGAAAGAAGAAGTATCAGACAAAAACACTTACTTGAACAGAGTGTTGCAGCATCAAAGCGTAGTTTTCATATTCACTAAACCCGGCGTTTCGTTCCAAGTCACCTGGGAGAAGCAGTGCAGTGCTAAGTGCAACGCCGACATTTATATTGTCGGCGCTATCACTAGCTATTACAGGCTTATCTTCCAAAGTTATTTCAGGGGCCCAGGGGGCATCAGGCTTCTTTGACCCCGAGGTCGTTGCAGATGACCTCGGCCTTTTCGACTTGGTGGATTTGGAGGGAAGGGCTTCAGCGAACCTCTTCGAAGGGACAGAGGCAGTCTTTTCGCTTGGAGCCAGCTGGGAAATTGGCAAAGTGTCTTCAGTCTCAGCCTGAGTCACTTTGGCCTTTGGTTGAGCCTTCTTCACTCTTTTTGGCTTGGGTGGAAGCTGCGTTTGAGTTGGTAGAGCATCAACGTCGGTCGGGATACTGGCTAAGAGATCTTTAGCCACAGGTTTTGCGCGACCCATTTCGGCTGCAAGAACAAGACGTCGGCGAAGTTTGCGTTGAGATGGTGGGATTAGATATTGAGCCGAAGTAGACGGCTGTTCTGCTGGATCGAATGTTGACCCTTGATCTGTCCGAGATGTTGATGCGGCTTGTGGAGTTGTGGCAGAGGGAGGAGATAAGCTCTTATTTTTTCTCTTGGGAACGTCGGGAAGAGTCGATTTGTACGTCGGAATGAAGTTGAGAAGCAGAGGCACCTTCCGTTTTTGGACTGGCAAGTCCAAAAGTTTCTTCAAATCCTTGCTGAGAACGAAGGATTGGTGAAAGTTCCTTGGTGGCTGACTGTTACGACCCAAACCCGCCCCTATGGGTTTAGCACCGTAACTGGCCAGTAATCCTAGATTACCGAAAGCCTACTTAACAGTAATACAGTATAACAGAGTACAGGGGCATGGCGGAAGCCAATACAGTAAATAAACAATGTCCAATGAGCTGTGACAGTCTGTATGCCAAAAAGATTTTTCATATAAATACACAGAACAGTACAAAACAGTATGCATATAATATACAACCGGTCAGAACAGGGACTTAATCCCTGATAAACAGTACAGTGCAAAACGTTCAGTCTAAACAGTAAATAAAACAGTACGGTAAGGGGGAAATACTAAAACACCCTATAGCCTAAGCTTGGCAGGCTCGAAACCTCGCAGTGAGGCACATTGGTTGGCTTGACAAAACTGGGAATCTACCCCGACGCTTCTAGCTTTGATCCGGTGCCTGCACACCTACATATATATATGAGCAGTGAGCTAAAGCCCAGTGAATAACATAATGCGTAAAGAGGTTTAGAATGAATGTCCTTACAGTAATGAAAACAGTTCATTTCGATTAGTATAACAGTTGTTCAGTACAGTAAACAGTCATATGTGGTACATCCATTAGCATAACAGTAAACAGTAGGTCTTAAAAGACCGAACAGTAATGATGGCCATCAATCAGTAAACAGTAGTGGCTCCACGAGGGAACCGACAGAGATCTCTGTAACAGTAACAGTAAACAGTAGGTGCTAAGGATGCCACAGTACAGTTCAGAAATAAAGGACATACATTCATTCAGTAATCAATATCAGTTCAGTAAACAGTTCAATTCAGTGTTTAGAAAATAGCATTTTGAACATATCTTTACACAATTGTTACTCACAGAGTTCTGGGCTACAGTGAACTAGAGCGTCTCCTCGGAAAGCCAACCCTACACAGTTTACAGATTGAACAGACACTAAGCTATACAGTTGGGAAAGATAATAACTTAATCCCTAATTTGCCTCGGTGTGGTTCTACATCTATCCTCTTTAAGATGCCTTAAATATGCCCTAGGAATGCCTAGGATGGAAAGAGAATGCAAAGAGGCACTTTTGAACACTTTACAAAATTTGTTGAAAACAGGGGTCTCGCTCGAGCGTGGCTTTCTACGCTCGAGCGGACATGTAAACAAAGGAGCTCCGCTCGAGCGTCAAATCCTTCGCTCGAGCGGACTGTGTGCTACAGTAAAAATGCTGGATGCTCCAATTTTACGCTCGATGGACGCTCGACCCTTGCTCGAGCGTAAGACACAAGTCCTCGCTCGAGCGGACTGTGAACACATGCAAAGTACTGGATGCTCGCATTCCCCGCTCGAGCGGAGGGCAGAATCACAGAGTGTACGCTCGAGCGTGGACTTCCTCGCTCGAGCGTAGGCCCAAAATCTAGAAATTCCAGATTTGAGTCTCAAGCTCAAAATCAAGTTTAAAAGCCAAATTTTTGATCCTCTTGGGCTAAAAACCTGGAAAAACACTTGTAAACATGTAACATTATGTATTTCAAAGATCAATTTGGTAAATCAAAGCCCAAGGGTGTTTAATTAAACTCAATTTCAAACCAATATGTCAAAAACATAATCTCCAAAAAAACATGCAAGACTTTAAATCAATTCAAGGCTTCAAAACATGCTCTAATGAGCTCATTCTTTTCAAAACAAGTTGAAAACATGGACTTAAGCTTAATTATGAACATGCATGTGACAATTTGCCATGAAATCAACTCAAAACTCATCAATACACACATGCATGCATGAAATGAGCTACAATACAACATTACAAGCCATAAATTGGCTCTAGACTTCAACTTAGCTCTAAATCATGCAAGAATCAACATAAATGCACAATCAAGGAGATGGATTTCTACCTTAATTCTTGTATTCAAGGTTCAGGAGCTCAAATATGTAATTACTCTTCCAAATCTCCAAGTCTATAAGCAATTTCCTCAAGAACAAGTTGAATTCACTCCAAACCTCTCACTCTCTCTCTAAATTCGGTGGTGAGGCAACAAATGGGCTGATGAAATGTTTTGTATAAGGTGTAATGAAGCTCACAAAGATTTGAGGTAGTGGGCCACTACATGGCAATTAAGTAAATAAGTCTAATTCATGTAATTTGGTACCATTTATTCTAATTTAATCATACTAAATCAATTTTTCAATAAATATACCATAAAATCACATAAATTCTACTGATCATGGAACATCAATCAATTCTGAATTCGGCCGCCGATAAGGCCTTCAATTAACAGTTTAAACACAGAAAATCGAACAGATAATTAAACACTCAAACAGATAAGAATGCAATATAACACATATAAACTCAGTCAATTCAGTTCCAGTTTCCAGTCAGTCAATTCAGTAAGTCAATCAGTTCATTTACTTTCCATAATCGGTCTTAATTTAGCAGTAATCGGTATTAATCAGTGGTCAGTAACGAGGGTTATTACACTGACGAAGAGCTGCAAGAGAAAACAGACATTAGAAACAGGTAAAGTATTAAAAACTTGAAAAGAAACAACCAAGTAGTAACACAGGGCTCTTACCCTTGCCCTCTAAAATTGATCGAGGTAGAGGGAAGAGGTGGAGATCCTCATCTGGAGCAAACTCCCAATTTCCTGAGGTAATGAGGTAATCGTCTCCAGCCCCATTGTTGAAGTCTGGGAGGTCGGCTACAATTTTGAACTCCGTGGATCTCGGCTTAAGATAATAAATGTAGCCTTTTTCTTTCAAGTTAAGGCTGCACATGGTATAGCAGTATTGAACGTCGGCTAAGGTGATCCTAACGTTTTCCTGTTTAGCTAAGGCTATGATACCGTTGATCACTCGGTAAGAATTTATAGCAAGTTACATGGGGTTCAACTTATAATAATGGAGAATCTCGCGAAACAGGATGTTGAGTGGAAGCCGAAGTCCACACTTGATAAAGGCAACTACGGGGAAGGGCATGGAGTCGTCAGTAGGCATGATGGAGTCATCATCCCCAGCCAACCTCAGATAGACGTCGGCTGGAATTTCAAACTCGTGTCTAAAGAATTCTAGTTTGGTTGGGGTGTTTACCCTATGCCTCCACATTCCCATAACGTTGACCTAAATTAAAAGGGCTGGGTTTCAGAAGAGAGATGATCTAAAAAAGGTTTTGTGAACCTCGGCTAAGACCTAGGTGTATATTGATGTAAAGAATTTGTGAAGATTGTTTTAGTTTTGACAGATTTTACAGTCAAATCCCAAACCTAAAATCTACGAAGACGAAGATTGAAGGCACAAATCTGGAAAACATAAAAACAAGAATGAAGTTTCAGAATCAAGAACAGAGGTGGGGCAATCAAAAGCACAGAAAATACAAGGAGTATAAGGTCAAGAACAGTGACAAAAGCGCAAGAAAGTGATGAAACAGTGCGTGTGTTCAAAATTTGGGCAAAAGCAGAATCATGGAATAAAAACATTCAGATATATGGTTCACGAGATAAATGTTTGAACAAAGCAGTAATAAACGACTAGTAATGAGGAACATCAAAGGAATTGAAAACGAAAGGAACAGTTGCTTACTAGAAAAAATGGAGCCAGTATGAAGATTGCCGAAGTCAGACGACAGTTACAGATGTAGCAAAACGACGAAAGCTTCACAAGAAGGGAGAAAGGAAGGCAGTTGCAGAGCTTGATGACTGGAACAATGGCGTGTTCAAGAGCTAGAGAGAGAAAAGACGAAGAGAAATCGAATGCAAAAGTGATAAAATGAGAAAGGGGGAAAGGTTTTGTCAAAAATTTGAAACGGCGACAAAACGGAGCATTTAGTGCGCCTAGAACAACGCATACGTCAGACGGCGCGCACAGACACAAGACGGCTTGCAAGCGTGTCAGAAACACGATCCAATGAGGATCAAACGCGTAAGTGAAACGGTTGAAAAGCGATGCTTGACAGCTCACACACATGAAGAAGTTCATAAGGGAGCTCTTGGAGTTCTTGATCTTTTAGAAGACATGTCGGCCTGTGATGATGACGTCGGCTAAGATACTTAAGCCGAGGTACTGGAAGGAAGTACCGATGTAGGTTCCATCACCTCAGAATGCCGAGGTAATAGAACCTAGGGGGCAGTTGTGGAGAAATATTTTTTGAGTACCGATACGTGGCAAGGTGAAGCCGACGTGTCAGCCGAGGTGCCACGTGTCCCGTTCTTGACGCCGAGGTTATCTCGGTGTTGCCAAGGTTACCTCCGAAGATATCGGAATCCGAGATGAGCAGATAAAGGACAAGAGTCCTAGAATGAAGAAAGACTTCAAGATGGATAAGGATAGTATTCCTAGGGAGTCTATCCTTATCTCTTGTAGAGTCCAAAGTAAGCACTGAATGGGAGTCCATAGAAGTCAGGCTTCTAGTGGGACTAGGATTGAGTAAACTATAAAAGAGAGGCACCCCTATGGGTCTAAGGTACGCAATTTATGCTTTGAATAGTGAATTTAGCACTTGATTATCTTTTAGAGATATACTGACTTGATCGTCGGAGTGCCCCCGGGTGGAAGAACCACCGCCGGAATCTTCTCTTTCTGTTGCAGGTTAGCCAGGTGTCATCTATTCTGCCAGTTCTCTCCAGCTGATCACTGAGTTGGCAGTGTGATCGGAAAATTACTCACACATAAACATTGGCTCAATGGATGACATTTTAAACTGATAATTGCTTCCGTTCAGGCCCTGTACGATATAAGGTAGTCATGTTATTGATTATCGAGTTTTAAGACTTAATGTCAAGTTGATCATGCCCAAACTGTTAGGGGCGAGTTTGGGGCGTGACAATCTATGTTCTGATGTGGTCAGCGTTTTGATTTGAATTGTGGGTTGGTCAGTGTGCTTGGCACAGTTGTTTTTTTTTTTTTTGGTTGTTACAAAGCGTATATATGGAATCTTATTTTCTAAAACAATGTAGTAATGTCGTAATGATTATGGTAATGTGAATGAAAATGATAACAAAGCATGTTTAAATCTACATTGTTATATATGTTCGCTTCCTACTTACGCATTAAAATACGTATGAAAATGATATGACAATATAGATTTTTTGAAAATGATATGAATGATATGAACATTATATATCTTGACGTATTGGAATCTTGTGAAAATGATATGAACATTATATATCTTGACGTATTGGATTTTTTGTAGGAGACAGACTTGATGTGGTTGTAGTTGTCTAAATGGGAGTGCAATGTGTAGTGTTAAGTTATCAGTTAGTTGCATTGGCATGGTGTGTTTTGGTTAGGCAAATAATTAATGGCATTGTCCTTATTTTGTGCGGGGTGCAGTTGCATGTTTGTTATGACTGTTAATAATCATCGTAGTAGGTCATGTTTCAATGTATTTTGTTGTACACGTTCGGCTACTATATAATAAATAATGTTACATTGTAAGGAGAGTGTATTTTGGGGACAATGGTTTGTCCTCGTTTAACTGTGAGCACAATGGTTTGTGCCACTGTGTCAGTGTTATTGCATTGACAGTTTATTTTCAATGGGCAATTAGTTAATGATATTCATATACAGACGTCGCGTTGTCATCATTTGAGTTGTGGACGCATTTGTTGTTGAAGTATATTGTTTGAGGCCGGTGGTTGTGTTGAATTGCAGATTTTTTGTTTCTGTTTTTGTTACTAATGTGATATTGTTGATTATGTTTTAGGTAATGCATGCATGAGAAGCTCGAAACGTAATTCAGGCGGGAGAACACTGCGGTCACAATTGTCGTTCAAATGACAACAACACCATGAACCTGCAAAGGGGGGAAAAATTACATTTACAAATTTATGTTCATATAAGTGTATGTGGGTAGTCTATCTGGAAGAATTGACACAATGTTCATATCAATGGTATGCTTGCAACATCACGATGACACAATATTGAATTTACATAAAATTAACACATCGACCAACCAATATGTCAAGATATTAGCATAACAATTCCACAACCCAAGTTTGCAAAGCCTCACAAAACATTCTAGTATGTTAAACCTGTGAACAATATCATGACTACGTGGTTCGATAGAAAATATAAACAGCATTACCATATACCGTGACAATATCCACACCAATGGCACTGTTTTACACGTTCGGCCTACACAGAAAAATGAAATAACATCCCCTCCAAAAAATGGAAAATAGACGCTATTAACATCAGAAAGCCATGGTCCGACGTACATACCAACCCAACATCGGAAAACCTACAGCAAAACAACATCAAAAATAAAGAAAGCAAACCAACCTGACATAAATCGCACAACACAAGAAACACAAAACACCAAAAATCAGTAGCGCCACCACCCAACCCACACACAACCCTTCAGCAAAAACACCAAATCCACATTTGTAAATGAAACATCAACTGGAAGAAATCAAAAACTTCCCAATCAATCCAAGCAATCCCCTCTCAACAAAAATAGTAATGTTAGCCCATACCTTACCACACACACTAGGAAATAAAATCAAAATGAAATCACAAATAAGGGTAAACAAGTAAACTCAAATACCACCAAATCAAAAATAACTAACATACCAAAAATAAAAAGGACTAAATGGTTTAACAAAAAACACTTGGGACTAAATGGAGTAACATTTCTCCATATGAGATTTATGAGTAATTTTTCCTCTTATTTGTCTCTACTCTTTGTTTTGTATATAATTGACATTAATTATTAAGACAATCACTACAACAAAATGCACCTTTGCCGACTAATTTTGGCGACTAAAACATTTTTAGTCGCCAAAAGTATAATTTTTGGCAACTAAAATTTAATTTGGTCGGCATTGGTTCAATATTTACTTACTAAAATATTTTAGTCGATAAATATTTGTAATTGGCGACTAAATTTAAATTTAGTCGGCAAAAATTAAAATTTTCAGCGACTAAATAGGATATTAGTCGTTGTTAGTATACAATTTAGGCTAAAAAAAAAATTAATCTGTAATATTATTTTTCCCGACTAAAATAGTACTTAGTCGCGAAATAGGACTTTTAGCAACCAAAACTTTCGTCGCTGTTGAGTGATAATTCATTCCTTTCCCGACTAAGTAGAAAATTAGTCGGTAAAGGTTGAAATTTCAACTCGCGTGCCATTTCATTAATTCGGACCCACGCTTTTATCTATAGGCAACTGTATCACACACACCTCACCAAATCTCACAGAACTCAGCCCCCCTCACCGTATTCTATTGTATGGGCGACATTGCGACGACCACCGCCACCGCCACCGGCATCAATCACCACCGTCGCAATGCTTGAATCACAGGTTCTCTCTCTCTCTCTCTCTCTCTCTCTCTCTCTCTCTATCTGTGCGTCTCTCGCTCTCTCACTCGAGCTCTCTGACACAGTCTATCTATGTATCTGTCTTTCTCTGTCTCTCTCCATCTCTTTCTCTCTCTCTGTCTCCCCTTTTCTGTGTTTCCCCCATTTCTGAAATCGATTCTGTTTAATGTGTGTGAATGATGTAATTTCTTTTGATTGGGTATTTGATTTTCTTTTGATTATTGATAGAAATTGGTTTGGATTGAATAATTGGAACTTTTGTTTGGGAATTTGAATTGAATTCTTTTTATTGGGAATAAAAAAAAATGTCTTGGGCATTTTATTTTCTTTTGATTATTCATATAAATTGGTCTACATTGAATAATTGAAACTTTTGTTTGGGAATTTAAATTGATTGAATGCTAGAATTGTGAATTCTTTTGATTGGGTAATTTAATTTAATTTTTTTAACAACAAAAGAGATGGGGTTTAACAACTCGAAAAGCATAAGATGCATACCATACTCAGAATTTAGCCCCCCCCCCTAAACACACATACACAAAATCACTCTTTAATGCTCCTTTATTCTATTCCTGAACCAAACAAATGTAGGACTGGGTACATTTACTCTTAGGATTCCTTGTCTTGATGCCAATTGCCTCACGGTTTAACAATACCGTATTGTCTCGTCTTGGGAACAAATGGTCCCATGTATTAAACATTACTTGTACTTATCTTAAAACCTCTTGATCTACAGTTTTTTTTCCCCCAAAAGGTTTTGGGCATTCACAAATGCCATGTTTATGCTTGAACTGGCACATAATGGTGCACCAATATACTATGTTGTCCCATTTCTCTTATGGGTTCACAAAGTTATGGAATTCTCATTTAAGGTAATATACCTCTTTAAGTTGGGATTTTGTGGTTTTGATTATTGAGTTCAGATATTTTCAATGTAGTCTTGTGTACAACTCATCCTCCCTAACCAATTGAGGGGCTTATTGTTATCATTATGTTTCTCTACTTGTACTCATCTTGTTCTTATTTTTTGACTTTATTTTTATTTTTTTCTGTTATGCCAAATGGTAAAGGGTTTGTGGTTTGGTATGCATACTTATATATGGGCCAAGCCACCCTTTGGTAGTGCATACTTGTATACATATATTTTCTTATTAGTAATGCATACTTATATTTTTAGATATTGGATTCTCTGATAGCAGGTTAATCTTGTTAAATGCATTGTTCAGAATATTGTTGTGGATATCTCCTTCAATCAATTAGGAGGGCTCTGTACACTTTGCTTTCTTGAGCGGGTACGTTACCATCTTCAATGGGACCCAGGTTACTATTCTTCGGGATATAGATTGTCAATGTTTGCTCGGACTGTACAGTTTGGAATATTCTTATTTCTTACATTTATAGTTATCTACCACTGTGTTTTAGTTACCATCCATTATCCAAGGTCTTTAATATGTTCAATACTTACATTTTTATGCTCATAACATTGTAGTTTTTTGTTATTTTTTCAAGAAAAATGTCAGCTGAGTGTAATCTGATTCAATTAATATTGAAGGACACTTGTGTGTGTGTGTGTGTGTCACAAATGAAAATCGGGTGTAGTATTTGAGAGAGTTGCTGTAGACACCCCATTTTTGAGGTCCCCTGCGGGCATGTCTACAGTTGCACTTTAAGAGCACTGTTAGAATCCCTATTCTATTAGTTAACAAGAAAACTAGTCTTGCATTTGAAACTGGAATAAAAATGTTATAATGAACTTATTGTTTGCATTCCCATACTCATTTTAGGGAATACATAGATTTGTATTCCTGGTGTTATTGCTGTTCTAATGAGTAGGTTAGATTCTTTGTAAGGAGTTAAAAAATCCATGGAAATGAAGATTCTAACAATCCACAAGATGTAATTTCTTCCATATATAGGAAGTAATAAGCATAGAAGATTCTAACAATCCACAAGATGTAAAATCTTAGTGATGTTGCCATCACTTTCTTTGTTTTCTTCTTTTTATTTTTTTATACTTTTTTTTTTCCTCTTTTCATGGTCATTCTTTTGTCACTATGTTCTAATTTGATGCCAATATCTCTTGAAATTTGCATTGATTAGTGATGACATAGTTCTTACTTTAATTGCTGCTAGAAAGTCTTGCATATATGTAGAAGAATTTCAGGTGAGTATTTAAGAACAAAAACAGTTACATTGACTCAACAAAGTACTAACTAGTTGACAAAAAGCAAAACATCACATGGTTTTTTCATTTTAACTTCATTCATAATGGTCAAAGCTCTTGTGTGAGTTCATGTTGAAGAGGTTATTGAAAATCCACATTTGGATTCTTTGCTTAAAACAATTCTGTTAGATGAGAATCCTGGTTCTAAGTTGGATTATTTAATAACTAAAGACCGGGATGTGTTTCATGATCTTTTTATGCTCACAACTTTCCCATTCTCTAGATGTATATTGATAGGTATGATAATTGTAAATATGTTTATATCCTTTGAATAATTTCTTTCATAATTTTGTACAGCCAATGTATATTTGGTTTCTCTCCCAAACAACTTTGCTGGTTTCCATCAAGAAGGCTAGTTGTTGTAATATTTGGTTGTACGTCTCTCTCTCTCTATCTGTCTATCTGTCTCTCTCTCTCAGTGGGGGTAGAGGAAGAATTGTTGATTGTAATTTAGAAGCTATAAATAGTGCTTTATATGTTCTGAATATTCCAAACTTAAAACCCGTTCCTTGGTATGGAATCAATTTAAGACCTGTTTGGAAATATACATGTTACTTGTCCTCTTAGCTAGGATATATCATTTTCTTATTTATTTTTGCCTCATCCCCCATTACAACTACTAGAGGCAACTCTTAAGCACTACTTGGTGCAGTGTCTGTTGGTAGGTGTCTATTAACCCCATTCTCCATCCCTCATCAAAGTATCCTATGTAAAAATGATGTAAAAGAATTAGCCGCTATGTTTGTTGGTCATAACACTAACTGTTTGGTTCTGCCCCTTTCTTATGTTAGGCAAGCCTATGGTAGTAACTTTTCGGGCCTACTCCAAGAATTAGATCATCTTGATTCTTCAGTAGACGCTAAAGGTAATTTTTGGGCTCTTTCCATAAACAAACAAGTGTCCTGTTTAGTCATGCAATAGCTTTTTATTATTTCAGATTGAATCGTAAAAAGATCAAGTGCTAAACCCTAAGAAAAAGAAAATCACTTTGGTTGTAGCTGTTCTCAGTATGGTTTCACATTTGAATGTATATATGCATTGACAATTTTGATTTAACATGTTTTATTCATTTCCAGTCAAGTTGGCCAAAGAATCCATGTTTCCCCCCTAGAAAAAAAATATAAGGTTTGAAGATATGAGAAATTACACATTTGGTAAGAAGAATTTTATTCATTTGATACTAAAACTTATACAAACTTCGATTTACATATTCACTAAACAAGCTAAGATCATGATATTGAAGAATTAAAATATGTGTACTCTTTATCTTCAAGTAGGACTTCTGACAATTGACGGAACGTAATTTGGACCCGTAGGTAGAGAGTTAGAGCCAAATACGCCTTAAAATTACTCAAAAAAGAGCTTTCTGGGGGAAAAAATTCAAAACAGCCCCCAAACCACCGTGTAACTCTCACGGACAGCTTCCCCATGACAAATAGGACTTGTGACAACTGATGGAACATAATTCGGACCCGTAAGTAGAGAGTTAGAGCCGAATACGTCCTAAACTAAGTCAAAAAAGAACGTTTCGGGGGCGAAAATTCTAAATATCCTCCGAACGACCGTGTGACTCTCACGGATAGCTTCCACATGACAAATAGGACTTGTGATAACTGACGGAACGTAATTCGGACCCATACGTAGAGAGTTAGAGCCGAATACGCCCTAAACTTAGTCGAAAAAGGGCGATTCGGGGGCGAAAATTCTAAATAGCCCTCGAACCACCATGTGACTCTCACAGACAGCTTCCCCATGACAAATAGGACTTGTAACAACTGACGGAATGTAATTCAGACCCGTAGGCAGAGAGTTAGAGCCGAATACGCCCACACGTTCTCTAAAATTTCTTAGGAAGCTTCATATTGTTGCTTTACCACAGCTATTATGTTGCATGCCCACAAAAAAACCACCAAATCTCCTAAATGCACATGGACTAGAGAATTAATTAAGGAGATTGTTGATTGCAATATATTTATAATGCCAAACGCTTCTCTTAATTGTTAATTATAATAATTGATTTTCTTTATCCTACTCAATGAATGGGATTACAATAAGAAACTTGTGCTGAACTTGAGTTGAGTGGCTTAAAGCAATGACAAACAAGGTTTTATACGTGGACTCAAATGAATATAATCTATATTACTAGGGGGATTAAAATAAATACTCCAGAAAGTAAGAGCATGTTAAAAAAAAAAAAAAAACCATTGACCTATAATTCAAGTTGCTTTTTTTTAAGGGTATTACTTGTGTGCTCCTAAAAAAAAGGCAGAGAGAGAGAATTTGATAAGATACTTTAGTCAATTCTTAAGAGTTAGCGCTGAATACACCCTACACTAAGTCCAAAAAAGGCATTTCGGGGCAAAAATTCTAAACAGCCCCCGAATGACCGTGTGACTCTCACGGGCAGCTTCCCCATGACAAATAGGACTTGTGACAACTGACGGAATGTAGTTCGGACCTGTAGGTTGGGAGTTAGAGTTGAATAAGCCCTAAACTTAGTCAAAAAAGGGATTCTGGAGGCGAAAATTCAAAACAGCCCCCGAACTACTGTGTGGCTCACACGGATAGCTTCGCCATGACAAATAGGACTTGTGAGAACTGACGGAACGTAATTCGAACCCGTAGGTTGGGAGTTAGAGCCGAAAACGCCCTAAACTTAGTCGAAAAAGGGCGTTTCGGGGGAGAAAATTCAAAACAGCCCCCGAACCACTATGTGGCTCATACACATAGCTTCGCCATAACAAATAAGACTTGTAAGAACTGACGAAACGTAATTCGGACCAGTAGGTTGGGTGTTAGAGCTGAAAACGCCCTATACTTAGTCGAAAAATGGCGTTTCGAGGGCGAAAATTCAAAACAGCCCCCGAACCACCGTGTGGATCACACGAATAGCTTCGCCATGACAAATAGAACTTGGAAGAACTGACGGAACGTAATTCGGACCCGTAGGTTCGGAGTTAGAGCCGAATACTCTCTAACCTTAGTCGAAAAAGGGCATTTCGGGGGAGAAAATTCAAAACAGCCCCCGAACCACTGTGTGGCTCACACAGACAGTTCCCCCATGACAAATAGGACTTGTGAGAACTGACGGAACGTAATTCGAACCCGTAGGTTGGGAGTTAGAGCCGAATACGTAAAAGGGCGTTTCGGGGGAGAAAATTCAAAACAGCCCCCGAACGACTGTGTGGCTCACACAGATAGTTTTGCCATGACAAATAGGACTTATGAGAACTGATGGAACGTAATTCGGACCCGTAGGTTGGGAGTTAGAACTGAATACGCCCTAAACTTAGTCAAAAAAGGACTTTCCGAGGGCGAAAATTCATAACAACCCTCGAACCACCGTGTGGCCGACACGAACAGCTTCCCCATACCAAATAGGACTTGTGACAACTGACGGAATGTTATTCGGACCCGTAGGTTAGGATTTAGAGACGAATACGCCCAAAACTTAGTCGAAAAACGGCGTTTCGGGGCGAAAATTAAAAACAGCCCCTGAACTGCCGTATGGCCAACACGAACAGCTTCCCCATGCCAAATATGACTTGTGACAACTGATGGAATGTTATTCGGACCCGTAGGTTGGGATTTAAAGCCGAATACACCCAAAACTTAGTCGAAAAAGAGCGTTTCGGGGGCGAAACTTCAAAACAGTCCCCGAACCGCCGTGTAGCCAAAAGGAACAGCTTCCCCATGACAAATAGGACTTGTGACAACTGACGGAATGTTATTCGGACCCGTAGGTTGGGATTTAGAGCCGAATATGTCCAAAACTTAGTCGAAAAAAGGCGTTTTGGGGGCAAAACTTCAAAACAACCCTCGAACCACCGTGTGGCTGACACGAACAGCTTCCCCATGCCAAATAGGACTTGTGACAACTGACGGAATGTTATTCGGACCCGTAGGTTGGGATTTAGAGACGAATACGCCCAAAACTTAGTTGAAAAACGGCGTTTCGAGGGCAAAAATTGAAAACAGCCCCTGAACCGCCGTGTAGCCGACATGAACAGCTTTCCCATGCCAAATATGACTTGTGACAACTGACGGAATGTTATTCGGACCTGTAGGTTGGGATTTAGAGCTGAATACGCCCAAAACTTAGTCGAAAAAGGGCGTTTCGGGGGCGAAACTTCAAAACAGCCCCCGAACCTCCGTCTGACTCTCACGGGCAGCTTCCCCATTACAAGTAGGACTTGTGACAACTGACGGAATGTATTGGAGATGTATAGTAATGGAAAATTCTGGGAAAAATATTCAGAAACCAATATGAAGTCAATTTACGCCTTGTTATATTATATTAATTTTTTGAACGTACACACGTGTGTTATATTATATTTAAGCTTTCATACAAGTATCAAACATGCTCATCGTGTTTCTGAGGCCATGTGCGTCATAAGATATCAAGTATTCTTTCTTTGATGAACCATTTATAGGTGTCTCAACATACATTTCTACATATTTCCTTTTATGATTGAAATTTATTTTTTTTATTATTTTTTCTCACATGTTCTAATATCCTTTCTGAAATGGCACTGACATACATTAATAAGCAGCGATGGTTTTATATCCAATCTAATGATTCAAGTGCCTTTTGCAAACAAATAATGAGGAAATTGGTAAAAAAAATACTTTCTATTCACATTAGGCTTTGATATTGGTTTAGCCACAGAATTTGGATACATGTTGCATACAAATAGAAGATTGTTACATTAGCTTTATGTTACTAATGAAAGATTTAGTAATGATTGTTCTGCATTTAACAATGTTCCTTGTAACAAAAGACTTTAGCAAGACTGTAGAATGATTGATAATTGATTCATCATGGAAGGTTGCTTCTCACTTATTTTTATTTGTCACTTGTTGCCAAATTCATTCATAAAGTTGGGCATTTTTGGGTCCAAATTTTTTTTTATTTTTTGTAGATGACTTTGTTGCGTGGACTTCCAGAGATATTTTGGTGTACAGAGAAGAAATTGTACTTTTGTATAGAAGTAATATAATACTTTTGTCGTCTCCGGCTTTTGTGCAGTTAACTATTACTGATACAAAAAAATTTTAGCAGCCAACAGATAAATACTGGCATGGTAGATAGGTCACATTTTGTCGCCATACAGATATATGATTTCTTGTCGTGGTACATAGATGTACTTTTGTCTTGGTATATACATCACCTTTTGTCGTGGTACAGATTGTGATGGTAATTTGTACCATGCCAAATGGTCATTTCACATGGTATAATAAATGTAATTTTTGTATATGGAGGGCTTTACTTTTTGTATGATTCTATATTTTGTATGGAATTATTATTTTAGTTTGGACAATAGTTGGTTTATATGTACTTGGACAGTTAAAATAATTTATTTTTTGTATACAGATGCAGATTGTGGAATGATTGATAGTTTACGTATTATTTTATTTATATACGTATTACAGGTTGAATGAAATGCAGACATGTTATAGACACATTATAATATTTGCAATAAAACATAATATCATGTTTTTGCCGACTAACATTTTATAGCCAAAAAAAGGAAAAGAAAAAAACAAACAAACAAACATTTGGCTACTTGAAGTTTTGAAGCCAAAAGAAAATCAAACATTTGGCTACTAAATTTTTTGTAACCAAAAGAAAATCAAACCTTTGGCTACTAAAAGTTTTGTAGCCAAAAGAAAATCAAACATTTGGCGACTAAAATATTTCGTAGCTAAAAACAAAAGCTGAAGAATAAAAATACTTTTGCCGACTAAAAATTTAGTAGCAAGAAATGTGAGAGTTTAGGCAACCAAATTTTTAGTAGCCAAAAATGTGGAAGTTTAGGCGACTAAATTTTTAGTAGGCAAAAAACAAATACTATTTGCCGACTAAAATTTTAGTAGCCAAAAAAGATTGACTTTAGGCGACTAAAATTTTAGTAGTCAAAACATTAGTATGTGCTTTAGGCGACTAAAAAATTTAGTAGGTAAAAATTTTTCCACGACTAAATCATTGGTCATTAAATTTAATTGAGGCTTTTGGCGACAAAAAAATTGGTTGGCAAAAATATATTATTTAATTAATTTTCAAACCTATTGGCGACTAAATATTTAGTCGGAAAATGAATACATTTAGCGACTAAATTAAGTTTAGTCGCCAATTAGCTTTCCTAACTACTCTTTGGCTACTAATTTTCCGACCAAAAAATTTAGTCGCTAAAGCCTATAGGCAACTAAAAAATGACTTTTGGCGACAAAAAATTAAGTCGCCAAAAGTGATTTTTTTTGTAGTGAATAGTGCTATTCATTTCCATTTTTGGCCTGAGAATACATTTTTTTAACTATTTTAAATATTTCCAACGACCTTTTATTTTATTTTATTCCATAGTATAATAAGCCCTTTGGATAATTCACTATGTTCATTCCTTGGGCGCTTCTGTATAGATTTTAAAATAAATCAAATTGATTTGAAATTTGTAATCATATAATTTTATCATACTAGTTTTGTAGCATACTCGCAAAATTATATTTGTTATTTATTTTTATTTATTTATACAATTATTTGATTGTTATTATCAAATCAATCATATAAAAAAAAAATTTTAAAAAAATCATCATGAACCCACATGTTAAAAGTAGATTATCCAATTAAGTCACCAACCATGACTTTGGCTTAGAAAAGGTGAAGAAGCAACACATTAAAGTCATCGTGTTTCATTCTTGTTAGTTTCTTCCTAAACACCAAAATGTCCAAAATCAAGTCATGATAATAACTAAGAAAGTGTTTGAATTTTAGATTAGTTAAGGGAGGGGAAAAAAAGAAACGAAACTATATGAAAAGAAAATGAAGCACAAATGTTTTTTAAATGAAAAGAAAATAAATACATATTTGTAAAAAGTCATTTTTTTGATTACTTGTAAAAGATGAGTATGTATAAATTTAAATTTTCTTTTCCCATCAAGACCAGAAACACACAATAAGCAAATTAATCAAAGAATGAGGGAATGACTGTCACTTCTCTTTATTATTAGCAGTTGTATACATATACAATATATGCGTAAAAATAGATGACAGTAATAACTGTTTGGAATATGGACAACTTTTTTCAAAAAAAAATATAATTAAATGCAATAAAACTTATGTTGACACCAAATTGAGTATATGCATTATATAATAGTACAATTTGAAAAAAAAAAAAAAAATAGTACCAAATATATACACAATCATTTACCAAGATGTGTATCATTGCACATAATGGTTAGTTAAATAATGCAATTTGTTGAACTCTAGATCTTATTTGGTTTAAACCTTTCCTTGTTCTTCATGTGTGTTAAAACTTAAGTTATGCTTGAATTAAGGATTTGAGTAAGAATTTGTGAAGAAAAAGAAAAAATAAATGAAATAGAGACTAATTTTTCATTTATTTTTTCTTTTTCTTCCTTAAATCTTCACTTAGATCTTTGATCCAAATATAACAACATTAAGGTTGTGTTTGGATTATGAATTTATAAAAGGAAAAGGAAAATGTGAGATAGATATGAATGAAATATAAGTTAAATTTTTTTCTCTATTTTCCTTCTATTCTCATTTTTTTTTTTTTAAAATCTAAATTTGTAATTCAAACACATAAAATTACAATATTTGATCTTTGTCTTTGTATAGGATTCAATGCTACATGTGTTTGGAAGATGACACAACGTTTACATTTTTTGTCAAGTAATTTTCAATTTTTATTATTGTCCTTATTTTTGTAGGACAACATCTAAAGGGATGGATTCAATTATTCAGAAAGTGTGACAGTTTCATTTGTCTGTAATTGCAGGACTTTTACTATCCATGTTCATAGTACAGTGGGTTAGAAATGGTTTTGAAGTTTTGGAAAAATCTGATTTTTCCAAAACTTTGGTTTATTTTTTAGGTAGGACCCATACGTTAAAGTTGGCGGGTTTAAGTGGTAACGCGTTCTATGCTGCGTTGTGATTCACATGGTATATTTAGTTGCTTAAAATCATTATCGGGTAAATGAAAAATTAAAACTAAAGTGAACTCCATAGAAATGAAATTTTTGGTGGAAATTCCTTAAGGTTTGAATAAAGGCTTGTCTCACATTAGTCTGATGGGAAAAATTTTGTGAGTTTATAAGGCATGGGTTTGTAACTTAGGGAGGACCCCAATGGGCACCCCGAGTTTGTAGAAGGGAGAGATTATGGGCAAATTAGACTAGACCCATTGGACCTAAAAAAAAACACATACGCATGAGCCGCTGCCTCCGATCGGGCGGGCTAGGCTGGGCCTAGGCGCGTGTGCGTGGTGTGAGGTTGGATTGGGCTTGTCCGGCCCAATACTTTTCTTTTTGGGCCAAAAACATTTGAATTCAATTTTTTTTTTTTTTGTAAAATAAAATCTGTCCAGTTTAAATTTCAATTTTTTGAATTCAAATTTGTTGCACCTCTTCAGAATTTTCTATACAGATTCATTGTCGAAACAGATCTGAATCTATCCAGATTCAAACCTAAAAAAGTTTTTATCTGTTTGAAATTCAAACCAAATCTGTTGATCTGTCCGAACAGGTACATACCTGTTGGATTTAAACCTAACAGCCACCATTTTCATCTATAAATAGACTAGTCCTCACTTGGTTTTTTCACTCAATTTTCGTCCAAAAAATTCTGTAATTATTCTCTACATTTTGCTACATTATTTTCTTGTGAAAAAGTGTATAAATATAAAGTGTGTTCGTTGTGCAAACAGTTTATAATGCTGCTACTGTTTGTTGTTAATCATTTTATCCTGAGAGATAGACGTCCACATTCTGAAAGCACCATGGAGAGGACGAATCTGTCTTAAGGTTACAGTGTTAAACACTGGACTTGATCAGAAAATTTGTTCAATAAATTAATTTGGTAAGTTATTAATTTACTTTCTATTTTATTATTTTTCTGCTTCAGATTTTGATTTTGTTTTTGTAACAAAATAAAAATCTGTTTTATTTATTTTATTTTATTTTCTGGTTTGATTTTTGTAATCAAACGATTACTCTCCTTTCTTTTATTTCTTTTGTATTTCGTTTATTGTTAAGTACACAAACAGAATTTATTATTTAAATACAGTAAAGATTGTCCAACATATTAAACTTTTTAGGTAAAAGTTGATTATATCATGCAACATCAATTGTACATTTCTTCCTCTCATCCATAATCTTTTACGAAACCTAAAATCTTGAGGGAAAAAAAAAAAGGCTTTTAACTCCTAGCACAATTCCCATCATAAACTTAGCACAAAGGAAAGTTACGGTTTCAATCTTACAATATTTTTAGTTTGATCATGAATTTTTAAATTATTTTTTTAATCTATGTTGTGTTTTTGGAATGATCATTTATTATTCATAATGATACTGAAAAATTTATCAAAGTGATAAAGGATTAGAAATTTTTGACTTTTATTTGTGAATGTTGATTTATTTTTAATTTATTTCTGTTAATTTTTATTGAAATATGATGTGAGAAGTGTAAGAAGTTGAATCATATTTTTTTAAAACATATTTTAATGGTAATATATCATTAAAAGTTTGAGTAAGATTTATATTAAGTCTAATCCACAAAACCAATCCATTATATACATATTTTTGAGTTTGAGCATATTGTTAATGGACCACTGGATTTCGGATAGGCTTGAAAGGGTTTGGGCTGTTTCATAAGTAATGTTGGACTGGCCCCACAAGGAGTTGGGTTTAGGTTTAGGCTTAGACTTAGGGTTAGTAAAATTATATGTTATTTGATCGAATATTTGAATTGAGGATTTTTCAAGGGGTGGGAATAGTAACAATAATCACAATAACTTTCCAAAAAAAAACACATAGAATATAGTTCTGACATCACTATATTTATTTTGAATGGGCTCAACATTTCATCAAAAATTGTATTCTATGCATTTTTTTATTTAAAAATATTGTTTGTAACAATGACTCTAAGACTGTTTGTTTTGAGAGAAGATTGTTGTTTTAAATGACTAAGATCATGTAACTCACCAAACATTCAAAAAGATTATTTGAACATTTTACTTGGTCATCATTTATGATCACCACATATTTGGTATGAAGATCAATGAACACAAATATGGTTTTAGAAAGCTACATGGTTTGTAGTAAACATTTATTGTTGTGGTCCTATTATTTCTCATTGAGGTGAGAAATAAGATACTTGTAAGGTCACCATCTTAATCTTGATCTCTATAGCTTTTGTGGCTAGGAGAGAGAGAGCTCACACTAAAGTATTTTTGAAAGTGTATTTTTAATTAGAATTGTGTTAGGATTAAAGCATACTTATAGCTTAAATTTTTAAATGGGATGAGTTTTCTGATAAAAAAATGAAAAAAAAAGAATGAGTTTTAGATAATGTGTTAAAATCTGGTATTGCACATTATGAACTCCGTTGTTACTTTCAAAGAATAAGATTGTGTTATTGTTGCACATTCGTGAACTCTTCGCATACAAATATTCTTGAACTATTGTTACACCATTCAGGATATGTCAAATAACATTTCAAACATGTGACATGATGTATAATCCTAAAGGATGCATAATCCTTCTGCTTTGTTTGGTTTGATTTTTAAAATTTAATTTTTAAATTGAAAAAATAAAAAAATAATCATCATTTTTATATAGTTTTTTCTTTTTGAGGGTATAAATATTTTTTGAAAATTTAAAAATAACTTATTAGTATTTATCTTTGTCAAATTAGTATTAGTTCCTATTAAATGAAACCAAATAAGTACGAAGTGGAGGATTGTAAGGTGAGGGGCTTTGGGCCTAAGTTGGCCCAACTTACACTTGGTGTATCAGACGGGCTGAGGATGCAATCGTGCTCTGGCCCAAAATTAACCACCGAAAAAGTGCTCCGGCCCAATCATTATTGTTGTCAAATATATTTGGGAGGGAAAACTATATGCAAGCATAATATTTTAGAGAAAATTTATTGAAATGACTTGACAGTGCTATTTTTAAAATTATAAATCATGATTATGTTGGCTTTTTGGCTTTCGAAGGTTATTTTTGTAATTGCAAGCGTACCAACAAGGATCAATCAGTCCTTACAGAAAATTAATTGCCTACCAATTATCAGACGATTGTGTTTTAGTTCTTTCAGCCTCAATGAAGATGATTTTTACTGGTGGCTTGATCTAGGAGAATTAAGCAAGATAGCAATTAAATGAAGAACAATTGAAGCATTTCATTAAAATGAAAAACTTACAATGATCCAAACTCAGCCTCGTAGAGGTTTACAGCAACAATCTACTGCTTAAAACTACTCCTATGAACGAAGTGCAGTGCAGGAATTTAAAGTACAGAAATGTAAAGAACAGGAAATGTAAGACTGGAAATGTAAAACTGGAAAGGAAAATAAGTAGAATAAGACTGGTTTTTTGAATATGAGTCTGGGGGTCTTTTTCTGGGCCTTCTCTGCTATTTATACTTCTTAAGGATGACCATCGAACTGCATTTCTAACTGTTGAACTGCTCCTCCATAATCGTTGATCATGTTGCCTTATAATTAGCTCCACTTCCCTCCTAAATTTGAATTTAAATGTGAGTAACCGTTGAAACCACATCACCTTGCATCTCTTTGTTGATCCACTGTTACTCAGATCTCGTAATAACCAATACTAACTGCCACGTGTACGATCAGGATCGAAGACTTGAATAGTCTTCCTGTATTACTCTTATTCTACCACGCGTCGAATTGTAGTTGGTTTATACAAAATATGTAGCTAACAGATTATGATTGTTTTTTATTAAAATTATAAATACATTCTTTAAGATTTGCTTAAAATACGAATTGTTTCTTATGATTTTGAAAATTACATCCCGCACCTTGAATTTCTAATTTCATAACAAATAATCTATTTTATTAATAAATTATCAAGTCAATTAATAATTTTTAATGATGTTAAAATTTTATTTTAATTAATTATTTAATTAATTTTATTATTGCATAGAAGAGTAGCTATGAATTTTATTTTTTCAATTAATTATGTTAAATAAAAAATTCTGACAAGATGATATTTGTAATATTTCAAATCACATGAGTAATCCGTATTTTAAACAAATCTCAGAAAATATATTTGTAATTTACTCCTTTGCTTAAAACAAAAGGATCAATTCTATTTTTACTTTTTTTCCTAATATTTAATGTTTGTGAAGAATCGTCAATCAGTTTGTATGGTATTTCAAGACATGCTAGTTCAAGAGAGGATCTTTAACCGCTATGAAACTCATGACCTCATTTTTAATCCAAGTTTAGTGTTAAAACTCGGATTTGATAGAAGGTTTTTTTTTTTTAAAAAAAAAAAAATCAAAAGAGGAATTTTCATTAAAGTAGCCAAATAGCACTTACAAAGAGAGGAATCCATCAAAAAAAAAAAACTTACACCATCAAAGTAAAGATGAACAACAAATAAAACACAGGAGTAAATTTATGAAGAATACCCAGCTGCACAACAAGTGCTTGTGCTCGTACTGTAAGCAGAGGCTAACAAACGGCCGTAGAGCATGCCAAGGATAAATCATAGATTACAACCACAAAGTGGGTAAGCTACACCAAGCACTGATGAATTCCACAGTTAAAACAAAAACAAAAACAAAAAAAAGACCAGAAAACTCAACCTCAAACCAAATCTGTAGCAGATCTACACTAACGAGTTGGAAGAGGAGAACCCAGCACACTTCCACCATGGGGAAGAGAATCGTCTCACAAAAGAGGGAGAGGTTGGGAGGAAAAGCTCCCAAACTTATTTAGCAGAAAACTAAAAGAGAAAAATGGGAGAGGGAAAGGAGAGAGGTGGCCGGAGGCCGAAACCCCCTCCCTTTCCCCCTCTCCCTCCCCCTCTCCACCCTCAAGCAGTGCTGTTGAGAAGAACCCTAGGAGAATTAATAGAGAGAGAAGCTCTCAATTAGAGAGAGAGAGAGAGTTCACTTTTGTTTACTACTTTAATAGAAGGTTTGATTGGTATTGTAATAACTCGACTCTCGCACATGATGTCTGTTATATTCTCAACCCTCGATTGGTACTTTTAAATGTTTATTATATTGGTCCATGAAAAATTTGATGAAGCAAGTGAAATCCATGTTTTTAGATGCCTATCTGTTTCGTAAGAAAACTATCTGTCACCACTAAAACGTTTGAATTAGAAATTGGAGGCCTTAACAGCTTAATTATCTGAAATTGGTAATATCTTTGTGATCAGCATAATTTTTCAGTAATATTAAGCATGTTCGTGAAATTTTAATTTTGGAATGATTAAACGATTCATTTTTGTCTTATTAGCTCTAAGATATCTATATATATCAATGTTGTTCTTGAGCTTAATAGACTTAAGTAAAAACTTCTTGGGAGAAAGGAAGAGAGATCAAGAACAAGAGGGAGTATAGAGAAATTGGAGCCAAGTAAGTTGACTTTCCCTAATCTAATCCTCTTCCTTCAATTCAAATAGCAATTTATGATTTGGTATGATTTGGAATAAAATGGAAATTTTGAATGAATGTGTCTTGAAGTTAGCATGAAAATCCTATCAATTGTGCATGTTGGACTTAATTGAAGTCATGATCAACCTCTTGCTCCTTATTCATCAATTGATCTTCATGTGTAAGCTATGTTTTGTACATTTATGTAAGTGGGTATGAAATTAGGAGCTTCAAGAATGAAACCATGTTGTTGAGCTTCAATTTTGTTCAAATCAATTGAGTCCTACTTGTGGATTTAATTCAAGCTAGATTATGGTGTATGGTGCCTTGAATTACATGCTTTTTGAACCATGAATTAGCCATAAAAAGTCCCTTGTTGAATCCCTTAATCATGCACCAAAAGTGGGAATTATACAGAATTTCGGACTGGGCAAATTGCTGAATCGCCGCACGTGCGGGAGTCATGGCCGCACGTGCGGGAGCCAATCGCCGCACGTGCGGGGGTTGTGGCCGCACGTGCGAGAGAAGACCAGTTTTGGAGCTTTGATTCTGTCTAAAAGGCACGTGCGGGAGCATTTTGCCGCACGTGCGGGAGGAGGTTGCCGCACGTGCGGGGCTCACAGCCGCACGTGCGGCCCATGCTGAAAAATCCGGATCGCTCCGTTTTACGTGTAGAACCCTCTAATATTGCCGGAATGTGTATTTGATATCTTTTTGATGTGTATTAATTCATTCGAAATGAAGTGAAACGAAATGCAATTTGATATGAACAAGAGAAACTAAAGTGTGAGTTTTAAATACGTGCAGGGCACACTACGGGCGGAACGAGCACGTCATCCCCACATTGTGAGTAGTAGTACCTATGTGTACGTTATGTAATTCCGATAATGTTTTGCAATATGTAAGGCAACCATGTTATGTAAAGGTTATGCAATTGTGTTAATGTTTCAAGAAGATATGTAAGGCAACTATGTTATGTTATGTAAATGTTTGTTAATGTTTAAAGTATGTAAGAAAGTACAAGTTTCAAGGGCTTAATGCCATATGTTTCAAGGGCTTAAGGCCACAAGTATCAAGGGCGTAATGCTATGTATTTCAAGGGCCATTGTGCCAACATGTTTACAAGGGCTTCGTGCCATCTTCCAAGGGCCTTAGTGCCAACAAGTTTCAAGGGCCATAGTGCCAACTTGTCCCAAGGGCTTGGTGCCACCATTTTCAAGGGCTTATAGCCACCAAGTTTATGTACAAGATTAGGCCTAAGGCCATTATGTATGTATTGCAGAATCAGACTAACGTATATGTTGTAGACCAGGCTAATGTATTGCTATGTCATTTGTTCAAGTTAAGTAATGTTTCATTTATGTATTACTATTCACTGAGCCCGGCTCACTCTCAGTTTTGTCTGTTTCTGTAGGCCTTCCCCCAGGTGGGCAATCCTAGCTCAGGATGCCGCTTCCTTCAGTCAACCTTTACGTGTTCAGGCACTATACCAAGCCATTCATTTTTGGTGAAACTGTGAAGATGATAGGGCCAGTTTTGAGTGCCATTAAAGTTGTCATACATACTTTCATGTTATTTTTGTGTACGCCCAATCATGGGGCTGGGACTGTAAATGTAATGTATGTATAGTAACTGACATCCAGAGATTTAGTTTTAAACTTTGTCTATTTTTGTTGATGTATATGACGCATGAGATCCTGGCATATTAGAAATAGCTCAATGGTGTATGTTGTATCTATGTTATGTTGTGTTTTATGCTTCCGACAAGGCCCCATAGGTTTGTACATCAGGTTACATGTCCATTTATGAATAGGTCATGCCCAAACTTTTAGGGGCAGGTCTGGGGTGTGACAAGTGGTATCAGAGCACGAGTTGCTATCTCACACACGGATCCATTGAGCTGTAGGGTGTCTAGAAAAGATTTAGGTATCATGCATGACATCCTAAAAGTGTAAGACAAGTTGATGGCAACAGTAAGAGTACTCTGATAATGCTAACAATATTGAACTATGTCTATTGTATACAATTGACTGTTGTGTAGATTATGGTGAGAACAAGGACAGAGGAGCAGGAAGATGCTACTGCCGCACGGCTGGATAGGATGGAGAGAATGATTATGGAATTGGCGGAGACCATACGGCAACAACAGCAACATCCACCACAGCAGCAACAACCACAAGAACAACCGCCACCTCCACCGATCGTACCAGAGTTTCATGCTGAAGACCGAACTATCACTCTCACTAAGGAGTTTAAAAAGATGAAACCACCATCTTTTAAAGGGGGAATAGAACCGATGAAAGCTGAGGCCTGGGTATTGGGCATAGAGAAATTATTTGAAGTTTTCCCTTACACCGAAGCTCAAAAGGTGCAATTGGCTGCCTTTACCCTTGAAGATGAAGCACGCAGATGGTGGATGCTCACGCGAACAATCCATCCAGGGCTAACTTGGGACAGATTTCTGGAGCTGTTTTATGATAAATACTTTCCTCAAAGCATGCGGGATAAAAAGGTGACTGAATTCGAAACTCTCAGACAAGGGAACAAGACTGTTGCTGAATATGAGGCTCAATTTGCGGAGCTAGCCCGGTTTGCACCGCATATGGTGGACACGGACTATAAGAAGGCACGGAAATTTGAAGGGGGATTACGAGGAGCGATTCTGGATCGAGTCAATATGTTAAAGTTGCCTACTTATGTAGATGTGTTGGAGAGGGCTGTTATAGCTGAGGGAAACCTTGCTGCGCAGAACCGAATTGCCGAGTGGAAAGGAAAAAGGCAAAACAATCAATGGTCAAAGGGAGTGACTACTCCACCAAACAAGAAACAAAACTCAGGGACTTCAAATATTTCTGCTCCTAATCAGGGTACGATTCCCACTTGTTCGGAATGTGGGAAGAGACATCGTGGAGTATGCCAATGGAAGTCTGGAGCCTGTTATCAATGTGGCAAAACGGGTCATTTGATAAAGGACTGCCCCCAAAGGAATCAACGAAATGGCAACAGGGCTGCCACTAGTTCAGCGGGGTCTACACCAACTACTAATACCAAGGCACCGGTCAAACCTAACAACAATAAAGACACAGCGAGACAAGGCAGAGTGTTTGCATTGGTCCCAGGAGATGTGCAGAATGCAGCAACAATGGTGTCAGCAAAGGCGTGTAAATTAATTCAGAGAGGGTGTCAGGGATATTTATGCAGTATTTTGGAAGGGCAAGTGGTGAATGAGAGTATCAACAGAATTCCGGTTGTTTGCGAATTTCCAGACGTTTTTCCTGAGGAATTGCCAGGGCAGCTGATAGACCGTGAAATTGAGTTTACTATTGCTGTAGCACCAAGAACTCAACCCATTTCGAAGACTCCGTATAGAATGTCGCCAGTTGAGATGAAGGAATTAAAACTGCAGTTGCAAGATTTATTAGACAAGGGATTCATCCGTCCAAGTGTGTCTCCGTGGGGTGCGCCAGTTTTGTTTGTAAAGAAGAATGATGGAACACTCCGGCTTTGTATCGATTACAGAGAACTGAATAAAGTCACCATCAAGAACAAGTATCCATTGCCAAGAATCGATGACCTATTTGATCAACTTCAGGGGGCACAAATCTTTTCCAAGAATGATCTACGGTCTGGGTACCATCAATTAAAAGTTCGAGTCGAGGATGTTGAGAAGACAGCTTTTCGAACCCGGTATGGTCATTACGAATTTTTGGTTATGCCCTTCGGAGTCACTAACGCGCCAGCAGCTTTTATGGATTTGATGAATCGTGTTTTCAAGCCTTATTTGGATGACTTTGTGGTGGTCTTTATCGACGATATACTCATCTATTCAAAGGATGCAGAAGCTCATGAGACTCACCTTCGTTTGATCCTTCAAACCCTCCGGGAAAGGAAACTGTATGCAAAGCTGAAGAAATGTGAATTTTGGCTCCTCGAGGTGGCATTTTTGGGGCATATCATTACAAAGGAAGGAGTTTCCGTTGACCCACACAAGATTGAGGCAATCATAAATTGGCCGACTCCTACTAATGTGACTGATGTGCGTAGTTTTATGGGGTTAGCGGGTTACTATCGGAGATTCGTTCAAGATTTTTCTAAAATTGCTGTGCCACTTACACAACTGACTCGAAAGGGAGTTGCATTTGAATGGTCAGAAGAGCGAGAATCTGCTTTTCAGGAATTGAAGACAAGGTTGACAACAGCACCAATTTTAGCCTTACCATCCGGTACAGAAGGATTTGTAATCTACAGCGATGCTTCGCACAAAGGGCTTGGTTGTGTGCTAATGCAAAATAGAAGAGTTATCGCTTATGCTTCTCGGCAGTTGAAACCCCACGAGCAGAATTATCCCACGCATGACCTTGAGCTGGCAGCCGTAGTTTTTGCTCTGAAGATATGGAGGCACTATCTGTATGGCACTACTTGCGAAGTATATAGTGATCATAAGAGTCTTAGGTACCTTTTTACTCAAAAAGTTAAATATGCGGCAACGACGGTGGTTGGAACTTCTCAAAGACTATGATCTGCAGATTCATTACCATCCTGGTAAAGCCAACACAGTTGTAAATGCGCTCAGTCGGAAAAGTATGGGGACTTTGGTAAATTTAATTACAGGGCAAAAGGAATTGGCAACTGAATTGGATAAGATGGAAGTAGACTTGGTGCTACAGGGGCAGGAAGCTTTAATGGCAGCAGTGATGGCCCAACCAACCTTACATGAGGAAATTAAATCGCATCAGACAGAAGATGAGATTCTAAAGAAGATATGTGATGAGTTAGGAACGAAATCAAAACCGGGATTCAGTCTGGTAGACTCAGTGCTCAAATTTCAAAACTGAATATGTGTCCCCAATGTGCTAAATATTAAACAAAGGTTGATAGAAGATGCACATACCTCACGGTTCTCAATGCACCCAGGGAGTACCAAAATGTACCGAGATTTAAAGCAAAATTTTTGGTGGCCAAGTATGAAGAGGGAGATTGCAGAATTCGTCTCTAAGTGCTTGCATTGCCAGCAAGTAAAGGCGGAGCATCAGAGACCGACAGGGTTGTTATAGCCCCTTCCAATCCCGGCATGGAAATGGGAACATTTGACCATGGATTTTGTTGTGGGGTTACCCCGGACTCCCCGGGGCATGAATGCTATATGGGTCATTGTTGATCGGTTAACTAAGTCCGCTCACTTCCTACCAGTGAAGACTCAGTATAATGCAGATAAACTAGCAGTACTTTATGTGAATGAAATTGTACGGCTTCATGGCATTCCGGTCTCAATTGTGTCAGATAGGGATCCTAAGTTTGTCTCCAGATTCTGGCAGAGTTTACAAGAAGCAATGGGTACAGAATTAAAGTTTAGCACGGCTTTCCACCCTCAGACCGACGGTCAATCCGAAAGAACAATCCAAACCTTAGAAGATATGCTTCGAATGTGTGTGCTGGATTTTCAAGGAAGTTGGGAAACTCACTTACCGTTAATAGAATTTGCGTATAATAATAGCTACCACTCGAGCATCGACATGGCACCCTATGAAGCTTTGTATGGAAGACCATGTCGTTCTTCTGTATGTTGGGCGGAAGTTGGAGATAAATCCTTACTAGGGCCTGAAATTGTTCAGATGACAACTGAAAAAGTTCAAGTTATTCGAGAAAGACTGAAAACTGCTCAAAGTAGACAGAAGAGTTATGCGGATAATCAACGGCGGGACTTAGAATTTGAAGTTGATAGTCATGTTTTCGTGAAGGTTACTCCAATAAAAGGACATGCGAGATTTGGAAAGAGGGGTAAGTTAGCACCCCGATATGTCGGTCCCTTTCAGATTCTGGAAAGAGTGGGTCCGGTAGCTTACCGGGTTGCCCTTCCGCCACATATGAGTCAAGTGTATAATGTGTTTCGTGTCTCTATGCTTCGTGGATACCTTCCGGACCCGTCACATGTTATTGATTATCATCAGATTACGATGGATGACAAGTTGATTTACGAAGAAAAACCAATTCGCATTTTGGACAGACAAGTGAAACAATTACGAAACCGAGAAATTCCAATGGTAAAAGTTGAGTGGCAAGAACATTACGGAACTGACGCAACATGGGAAAGAGAGGAGGAAATGCAACACCAATACCCACACTTATTTCAATCCTAAGGTAAAACAAGTTTGGAGGACCAAACTTCTTTAAGGGGGGGAGAGTGTAATAACCCGACCCTCGCACATGATGTCTGTTATATTCTCAACCCTCGATTGGTACTTTTAAATGTTTATTATATTGGTCCATGAAAAATTTGATGAAGCAAGTGAAATCCATGTTTTTAGATGCCTATCTGTTTCGTAAGAAAACTATCTGTCACCACTAAAACGTTTGAATTAGAAATTGGAGGCCTTAACAGCTTAATTATCTGAAATTGGTAATATCTTTGTGATCAGCATAATTTTTCAGTAATATTAAGCATGTTCGTGAAATTTTCATTTTGGAATGATTAAACGATTCATTTTTGTCTTATTAGCTCTAAGATATCTATATATATCAATGTTGTTCTTGAGCTTAATAGACTTAAGTAAAAACTTCTTGGGAGAAAGGAAGAGAGATCAAGAACAAGAGGGAGTAGAGAGAAATCGGAGCCAAGTAAGTTGACTTTCCCTAATCTAATCCTCTTCCTTCAATTCAAATAGCAAATTTATGATTTGGTATGATTTGGAATAAAATGGAAATGTTGAATGAGTGTGTCTTGAAGTTAGCATGAAAATCCTAGCAATTGTGCATGTTGGACTTAATTGAAGTCATGATCAACCTCTTGCTCCTTATTCATCAATTGATCTTCATGTTTAAGCTATGTTTTGTACATTTATGTATGTGGGTATGAAATTAGGAGCTTCAAGAATGAAACCATGTTATTGAGCTTCGATTTTGTTCAAATCAATTGAGTCCTACTTGTGGATTTAATTCAAGCTAGATTATGGTGTATGGTGCCTTGAATTACATGCTTTTTGAACCATGAATTAGCCATAAAAAGTCCCTTGTTGAATCCCTTAATCATGCACCAAAAGTGGGAATTATACAGAATTTCGGACTGGGCAAATTGCTGAATCGCCGCACGTGCGGGAGTCATGGCCGCACGTGCGGGAGCCAATCGCCGCACGTGCGGGGGTTGTGGCCGCACGTGCGGGAGAAGACCAGTTTTGGAGCTTTGATTCTGTCTAAAAGGCACGTGCGGGAGCATTTTGCCACACGTGCGGGAGGAGGTTGCCGCACGTGCGGGGCTCACAACCGCACGTGCGGCCCATGCTGAAAAATCCGGATTGCTCTGTTTTACGTGTAGAACCCTCTAATATTGCCGAAATGTGTATTTGATATCTTTTTGATGTGTATTAATTCATTCGAAATGAAGTGAAACGAAATGCAATTTGATATGAACAAGAGAAACTAAAGTGTGAGTTTTAAATACGTGCAAGGCACACTACGGGCGGAACGAGCACGTCATCCCCACACTGTGAGTAGTAGTACCTATGTGTACGTTATGTAATTCAGGTAATGTTTTGCAATATGTAAGGCAACCATGTTATGTAAAGGTTATGCAATTGTGTTAATGTTTCAAGAAGATATGTAAGGCAACTATGTTATGTTATGTAAATGTTTGTTAATGTTTAAAGTATGTAAGAAAGTACAAGTTTTAAGGGCTTAATGCCATATGTTTCAAGGGCTTAAAGCCACAAGTGTCAAGGGCGTGATGCTATGTATTTCAAGGGCCATTGTGCCAACATGTTTACAAGGGCTTCGTGCCATCTTCCAAGGGCCTTAGTGCCAACAAGTTTCAAGGGCCATAGTGCCAACTTGTCCCAAGGGCTTGGTGCCACCATTTTCAAGGGCTTATAGCCACCAAGTTTATGTACAAGATTAGGCCTAAGGCCATTATGTATGTATTGCAGAATCAGACTAACGTATATGTTGTAGACCAGGCTAATGTATTGCTATGTCATTTGTTCAAGTTAAGTAATGTTTCATTTATGTATTACTATTCACTGAGCCCGGCTTACTCTCAGTTTTGTCTGTTTCTGTAGGCCTTCCCCTAGGTGGGCAATCCTAGCTCAGGATGCCGCTTTCTTCAGTCAACCTTTACGTGTTCAGGCATTATACCAAGCCATTCATTTTTGGTGAAACTGTGAAGATGATAGGGCCAGTTTTGAGTGCCATTAAAGTTGTCATACATACTTTCATGTTATTTTTGTGTACGCCCAATCATGGAGCTGGGACTGTAAATGTAATGTATGTGTAGTAACTGACATCCAGAGATTTAGTTTTAAACTTTGTCTATTTTTGTTGATGTATATGACGCATGAGATCCTGGCATATTAGAAATAGCTCAATGGTGTATGTTGTATCTATGTTATGTTGTGTTTTATGCTTCCGACAAGGCCCCATAGGTTTGTACATCATGTTACATGTCCATTTATGAATAGGTCATGCCCAAACTTTTAGGGGCAGGTCTGGGGTGTGACAGTTATAATTGGGAACAACCTCTTTGAAACAATTCAAATAAGACCAGAAAACTCAACCTCAAACCAAATCTGTAGCAGATCTACACTAACGAGTTGGAGGAGAACCCAACACACTTCCACCATAGGGGAAGAGAATCGCCTCACAAAAGAGGGAGAGGTTGGGAGGAAAAGCTCCCAAACTTATTTAGCAGAAAACTGAAAGAGAAAAATGGGAGAGGGAGAGGAGAGATGTGGCCGGAGGCCGAAAACCCCTCCCCCTCCCCAAGCAGTGCCACTGAGAAGAACCCTAGGAGAAAGAATAGAGAGAGAAGCTCTTAGTTAGAGAGAGAGACAGTTCACTTTTGTTTACTACTTTGATAGAAGATTTGATTGGTATAATTGGGAACAACCGCTTTAAAACAATTCAAACAAGCCTTCAAAATTATTGCTTTAATTGAAAATCCAATGTGTTCTAAAGATTGCTAAGATTACTAGTTCAGCAGTTAAATTGTGAATTGCGAAAATGATTTCACAATTTGACAATTCTAGATACCCCAAGTGACACTACATATGTGCCAAAATTTAGGCAGAGTTCACTTATTTCTAGATCATTCTAGATGAATCCTTTATATCAAAATCTTTTATCTTCATCTTTTCAACTTTCTCATTGGTTACCATGGGACAATGTGACACATTACTTGACTTTTATTTGAAAGAAGCCATTGTGTAGCGAGAACAGTAGTTGGGATATAAGAGAACTTTCATGTTTATCTCAAAGTGCAATCACAAGGAGATTTGAATAGACTTTTTTTCTTGCTACCATCGTTGATGGAAAGAAGTTTTTTCTTAGCCAAAAACCAAAACTATGGGTATCCTTTTGGTGGATTCTAGCATATTATAAAACAGAAATACTTGTTAAAAAAATTTCTCAATAGAAAACACGTAAAACATAAATGAACTCATATCTTTAGTCCAATAGTAATAGGAGAGTTATTATGAAATAAATATTATATCTTGCAATTATATATATATATATATATATTAAATGAACGAGTAATCAAACATATCATACTAAAAGCCAGACAATCACTAAAGTTAGGTTGTTACGATCTCACAAGAGTAAGGCAATTTTCATCTACAAAAGGTGCCTTTTGCAAGGATCATTGTATGCATGGTAGGTTGGTTTTCAATCTTTCAAAAATATCTTAAGGGATATAAAAGATACCCTTCTTCTGGTTACTTGTAGTTCTCTTGTTGATGTGATGAGGACCTCATTTCCTACCACTTGCATGTTTTGGTTGTTAGGTTACAATTAATGGTTTCTTTGTAGCATAGCGAAATGACAAATACATGTTAGCTATTAACAAGAAAATGAGACAATTGGAACTATTGCTCATTGTGAAAAGGGAGGACATAGGAGTTGTAAGACTCGGTAGGTTTAAGTTTCAAATCTCTTTCTGTTGTTAGATTTATAAATCTTAATGATCCTATCCAAGTCGAGTCCTCTGTTGCTAGGTTTATTTTATAGGCTTAAAGTGTGACTTCGAAACCTTGAGTTCACACGGTTAAGGTAGATCCACAGTTAAGGTAGATCAAAAAAGAATGATGATTAGAGCATCATATGTGGTATAACCGCCACCTAATGAATAAATAACATGCTAATTTCGTTCAATTAATGTTAACTTTTTGTTGTATAGATTAGATAGCAACTTATGAGAGGGTGGTTTATAATGTGATGGCTTCATTCATTTGCCATCCTTTTCAATTCATAAAGTTGCTTTCCATCATTTAAATTAGAAATTAATGGTCTATAAATTATTATATCATTATAAATATTATTGTATCCCTTAATATTTTATGAATTTAATATAAATATTTAATGATGTGATTCACTTGTAGCCATTAACCATTAAAAAATAAATAAATTCTATTGAAATCCATTAACTAGTTATTTTAGTTTTGAAGTGTGATATGGAGTGATGTGTTTCACATGTGTGTATATATATATTAATTTTTATTTGTTCAGTTTTTATAAAATTAATGAGGCAAGAATTATGGCTCTATATAATTTTTTTAATTATTTTCTTTGGTCTGGCAAAAGGGAAGGAGAAAGGGAAAATGGATGGATCTCGAGTGGATACTTTTTATCTTTTTATATTTTTTGAGTCATATTACTTCTCTATTTTTTTAAATATTTTTTCATAAAAAATCAAAAAATACACTTATTTAAATCATTCCAAACAATCCTATCTATGTTTTACCATTGCACCACCATGTGCTCGACTCTATACGAGATAATGACAAGTAAGAAATTGGGGGTTTTTTTTTAAGGTCCCTGGTATTAAGATTTTATGACATAAATGACATCAAATATTTTTATAATGTCTAAGGTCCCTCAATTTTATCTAGAGAAATTTCATCTAGAGAATTTCTCTGGACTTCTCTAGACCTCTGAAAGAATTTCTCTCCAGAGAACTAGAATTTCTCTGGGAGGTTTCTCTATTTCTCTTGACCTCTTAGAGAATTTCTCAGAGAAAATTCACAGAGAAAATGCCAAATTTCTCTAGACAACATTGATGACTAGTTCAATCCAAACCAGAGAATTTCTCTGGATCAACCCAGAGAAATTTCAGTTCAAACCATAGAATTTCTCTAGACCAATCCAGAGAAAATTCAGTTTAAACCAGAGAATTTCTCTAGACCAACCTAGAGAAATTTCAGTTCAAACCAGAAAATTTCTCTTGACCAATCCAGATAAATTTCAGTTCAAAGCAGAGAGAGAAGATCATTTCATTGAGTGAATAAGCAACAATAGCAACCTATATATATATATATATATATAAAATGGTACGGGTTGTGTTCTACCTGCCATGTTTGAGGCTTTCTCTGAAAGGTCTTTTCATAAAAACATTGCAGTTTTGGAGGAAATATTGTCAGCTTTGACATTGATGCTTCCACTTGATGAAAATGCCAAGTTTCATCTAGGCTCATGTGTATCTTTGAATTGCATTGTTTGGATTTTGAAGCATGGAGGAGACTTATCGGGACGACGGAACGCAGTTTTGGTGCTGGAAGAGTCTCTATCATCGTCAGCAGCAGATCAACAACACAAGGTAGATGCTTTGGTAAAGATTGAAGGAGCCATGGATGCTTTAGTCAAGTTGATCAAAGAGCCAATTTGCCCTACAACTACAAAAGCTTCATTGACAACCATTTACTATATACTTTCATCATCATCGTCGTCGTCGTCATCATCATCACCTACTCTTGTGATGATTGACGAATCTTCCTCTTAGAGCGTCGACGAATTCAAGGGGGTCCGAAAGGAGCCGGGAGAAGCGACTGAGACTCCTTGAGCGGTGGTGAGGTTTGGTGGAGGAACTGGATTCGGCGACGGCATTTGATGGAGAGCTGATCGGCGTTCTCTTCGTGGTTGATTTGAAGGCCGATGTCGCCATCGCTGATCAAGAAGGGAGAGATTAGGGTTTGAAATTGGCCGAGAGAGAGAGAGAGGGGATAGAGAGAGATAGTGGTGGGATTGGAATAACAAAGGCAAATAAGCTTAAGAAGAGAAACAACAATCAACGGGGCTGAATTTCTCTGTGATAGATGGGAGGGACCTTAGATATCAAAAAATAATATTGTGAATGTCTTCCATTACTAAAAATGGGAGAGGGACTTTAGACTAATTTTCCCTAAGAAATTTCCAAGGTAATAACACTACATTTACGGCATTTCTATCATAGTAGATTAAATTTGTTTATTCAACAATATGTTATAATTGTATTAGTGCAATTACTCTCATTTTTCATAAATTGTATCGATGACACGTAAAATGTTTCATAATATAAACAAAATTAATATAAAAATCTAATCACCATAATAGTACTCCCCAAAAAGATATTACAAAAAAAAAAAAAAAAACTGTTGTTTTCTAGTATTGTAGTCCATCTTCTTGTCTAGTTGAAGGACATATTGCAAGCAAGTGGCAAAGAAGTACTACAACATTCGTTTGGGAAGTTTGTTGAGTTTTTGACTATTTAGTTTAAAACTAAAAAATTTGTTTGGGTTGAGTTTTTTTATTTTTTTGACTTTTATGAAAAAAGGTGAAATAATTATGATTTGAATGTAATATTTTGTCTTATTAATTTTAATTTTTGTCTTTTTATAACTAATTTAGCCAAAAAACCAAATTAGCCTACATGCCAAACGAAAACTCATTTACTATCAAATTTTTCCCCTTGTTGTTTTCATATAAACTGTCCCAAAAAATACTAATAAATTAATTAAAAATGAAAAATAAAAGGGTCTAGATTCAAGTAAAAAAATCAAATTAAGTAGATAATCATAACAGTATAATCTTATTGTCTATAGAAAAACGTATCGTTCATTTTTTTAAGCACAAAATAATAATAAAAGTATACTATTATAATTATCAATTAAATAAATGATTTTCATATTGCAATTTAAAATATGAACTGTATAAATCATTGTAGGGGGTTCAAGGTGAACAATGATTAAAAAAGTCAAAATAGCTAGAGAAATGAGTTAAACAAAATTTGGGAAAGTTGGAGAATAAATAGTTGGGTGAGGGTGGAGCAAGTGGTTCAAGGAGAAGAGAATGATAGTGCACAAATGGGCAGCATCTCCCCAAGTGTCCAAAAATCCTCTCCTTGTACCTTGGGAAATGGTTCATATTTATAGGATTTTTCTTGGCACCAAAGAGTACCAAGTGACCAAATAATATAGGGACATATGTCCCTGAGAATCACATGGAATATCCTACCTTGGACCAGTAGGATGAAGGTGTCACGTGTCCCTCTGCATGTACTATGTACTATCTGTTTGGTAGAAGTGCCACTGCAACTACCTTTTGAGTTACTGTAAGTGCACTTGTAGCGGTAGTGTTTGGCGTTGCAACTACCTTTTGAGCCTCAGCAAATGCACTTGAGGCGGTAGTGTTTGCCACTATACTTGCCTACTCAGCTCGAACCTCAGTAAGTGCACTTGCAGCTGTAAACCTTGCTGTTACACTTGTCTTCTCAATTCTATTTAGCTAATACATGCATTCTCAGGATTTCATAGCCTGCTATCAGCCATATTCGTGTTCACCTCAGCAACACCTCCACCATTTGTGTAGCACTTGTGTCCTTTAAATTATTGGAGAGTGTATTTAATTCCTTTAATTTCATTTTGGGAGTCTTTGGAATTGTTGTATCTTGGTTTGGAGGAATACAATTCAATTTAAACTTGTTGGGATTGTTCGTTCGCTCTTGTTTTCGTTAAAAAGTTCTTTGGGAACTTGGAAAATTTGTTATGGCTAGTCTTCTTGGGGGTTGACGCCATCTTACTGCCTTGCTCTTAGTGTCTCTGCTGGTTTGTAGAGTCAACACCATGGGTCTTAGGGTCGACCCTTGTTTGTTGTTGTGTTCTAAGTGTTGCTACTGAAATATAGGGTTGACACCACTTGTTTCTAGGATCGACCCTTGTCTACTGCACACATTAGTGTCTCAGCATTTTCTTCTTGAGGGTCGACACTACTGTCTTGAGGGTCGACTCTTGTGAGTAAATTTCAAATTTTTTGGTACGGTTTGGGCCCTACGTTTTGGGGGTTTTAACTTATTTTTTTCATTGACTTTAGGGCTATTATTCTATTACTATAAATAGGCTCCAAACACACTTTCCTTATTATTTTATTTTCTCTCTCTTTCTCTTTTTCATCTTAACACCGTGAGTCTCTCTTTTCTCTCTCTAAACTCAACTTTTTCACTTAGATCTTTAGATCTACTCACCTAGAGCTATCTTTTCACTTTAGTCCTTTAAGAAAGATTGTAAATCTCATTAAGGACTTCCTTTTTATCCAAGTAGTTCGTGGTTTCGTCGCCGGTGCACTTGCAGCGGTAAACCTTACCGTTGCACTTGCGTTCTCAGTTCTATTTAGCTAGGACATGCATTCTTAGGACTTTATAACTTGCTATCAGTTATGTTTGTGTTCACCTCAGCAACGCATCCACCCTTAGTTACCTAACCACAAACTCTTCAGCTTCCCAGAGCGAAGGCCGTAGCCAAGCCTACTGTCAGCCATAGTATGCCTTAGTACTAAGCCTAAGGGGGCTTCCTTGGTCCTGCTTGTGCAACCAAGGTAGGTCCATGACCTGGGTAAATGTAAAGGGAGTCCCTTGCACTCAATCTACCCTGCTCTCATCTTTGCGGGATAGTCGCGGTATACTGGTGTCTTTAGGCCTGCTATCAACCCCAACTAGTAAGCTTTGGGGCCTGTTATCAGCGCCAAGCTAGTGAGCTTCAAGGCCTGCTATCAGTGCCGAGTTAGTGATGACTTTGGAGGCTTACTATCAACCCTAAGCTAGTAATGCCTTGGGACCTGCTATCAGCACCAAGTATTAGCCTCTGCTTGTGGAATGGAAGCTTCTCTCAAAGGCTGTTATCCCCTTGGTGGCGTCTTCCCACCGCAAGTTGGTTGCGGCGGTTGTAGTTGCTGCAGCGGCCATTTCCCGTTACAAGTTCAAATGGCGCGCCAACAATATTAAAGATGGTGGCGCCGACAAAGTACCTTCGCAACTTGACCGCTGCAAGTGTTCTCTCTGTAACTTAGTTGTTCCAATTTTCTCTTTCTCTCAGCAACTTCAAATGGCAACGTCGACAATACTTGAGATGGTGGCGCTGAAACAAAGTGCCTCAGCAATTTGACCGCTGCAAGTGCTGCTTCCGCAACTTGATTTCGACATTTTTCTTCATAGAGCTTGTTTGAACCCTTGGCGGGTTGGACTTGTTCCGCTCACTGTTGACTCACTTCCTTTAGACTTTAGCACATACTCCTTCAATCATTTCTGATCGTCTAGCAGGGGCGAACTTCGCATTTAGATCCATACTTAATTTTTACCTTAACTTCTGACTCTCTACCATCATCAAAATAAGACCTATTATAACACCATTATCCAAAAGTAAAGTGGAGCTGTGTTCTACTCTTTACCCCCAATCACTCACCAATCATTCAACTTATAAAGTTTTTAGTGGAAACTGGTCAGCTGATTAGCTGCCAATAAAAAATGGCTTTTAAGTGGAAAACTTTAGATATGATGAAAATTTGTGAAGAAAATTATTCTATTTGATTTGAATTTTCAGGATTCTTTTTTTCAGAAATTAAATTTTTTTATTTTTCAAATTTTTTATTTTTGTTTTTATTAAATTTTTTAATATTTTAAAAAAATATTTTTAGATACACTTAATATAAATACACTTAAAAAATATAATATTTGTGAAAAAATATTAAAAAAATTACTAAATACCAAAAATATGAATATATATATATATATATATAAATTCAGTACTTTTTTTGTATTCTTGAATATTTATTGATTTTTTTAAATATTTTTTTATAAATATTTTATTTTTTAGATATATCTAACCAAGGTGCGTCTTAAAAAAGTTAAAAAAAAAAAAAAATTGTTTAAAATTTTAAAAATATTCACGAAAAATAAAAAAAAACTCAATTTTTAGAAAATTAAATACAAAAAATTAAAACCAAACACAATAATTATGAATCAATTTAAATTATATATTGATATTTTTCAATAAAAACTATAGATATATAATATTATTATTTTTAGATTCGTGCATGAATGAAGTCATAAATTTTATCTCCAAAAAATAAAATAAAAAACTTAACTACATGGGGATAACTTTTAGAGTTAGATCCTAAAAAACTGAGGTTCGAGATATCACCCTTAAAAATAAGAGTTATGTTAGGAATTTTAAATAATTTATCAAATTTTTTATCAAAATCTCTCACATGAGTGTGAAACCCACAAAATTTGCGTGAATTCCACATCTATATAAGAGATTTGATAAAAAATTTAATAGATTATTTAAAGTCTATAATATTTTCCTAAAAATAATGTAAAGACAACTCCATCAACCATCGGTAGCTTAAGGAGTACAGGTTGGTTAAGTGCTCGCCTAGGTTCCTACTTATTATATTTTTGTTCTATAGTATTTATATATAGATAAAAGAATTTATTAAACAAAATATTATGATATTAAAGTATATTTTGTTTTTATTTTCCAAAAAATTATGAAAATTACATGATTTTATTTATTACATATGAAAATTATTTTGATTGTGAAAGCTAGGAATATTGGGTGATTGTGGTTCTCCTGTGAATTATCATTAAAATTTGGGAAAATTACACTGACACTACTTGAGTTTTTATTTTTTATTTTTTATAGATCCCTCTCTCATGTTTGAAAAATTATATTTATCTCACTGTCAAATTAAAATAACATATTTGCCTCTTAGTCTTTGTACATATAAAATAATAAAATAATATTGATATTTTGTTCATATCATTTCAAGAGAAATAACAATCAACTTCTTTAGTTTAAGTCATACAAAAAATTGAATTTTTATTTTATTTTTACTGAATTTTTTTAATATTTTAAGCAGTTTTTTATTTTTATTTTTTTAGATACACCTAATTTAGAAATACTTAAGAAGTATAATATTTTGTGATTTTTTTTTAAATTCCCCAAATAGAAAAAAAAATACAAAGATGAAAAAAATTCAGTAATACTGTAATAAATGTGAATAACTGTGTTTGGTAATACTGTAATAAATATAGGTAAATAGACAGGTCACTATTAAGTTATATCATTGTGTTTGAAAATTTTATATAAAATTTATGTTTGTATATTATCACTCAATAAGAATATGTTCAAATAGAATTTAATGATGAAAAGTTGTAGAATGTAATCATAATGATAGGAAGAAGAAATAGTAGAAAAAATAACAAAATGGTCCATTTAAAAAAAATTTGGGCATGACGTTAGCAATGCATGGAGCAATTTGTAATGAGATTACAAACTTCAAGAAGAAAAGTGTAATTTTTCAAACGTGAAAAAAGAATCTATATTAAACAAAAATCTCAAGGGTATCAATATAATTTACCCTTAAAATTTTGGATGAATACTCATGTGAGTACATTTTAAGGACATTAGAAAAAAATAATTGTTGGGCGAATTATATTTTTCATTCTCACTTTTACTCAAATTCTAATTTAGTTGTAGGGTAGATTATAAATACATCCATGAGATTTGCTTAAAATAAAAATTACTTTTATAGTTCTAAGAATTACAAATATCCCCTTATTAAAAAGATTTATTTTGTAGAATTAATATAAAAAATAAAATTTCTAACTACTCTATAATACAACAATAAAATTACTTAATTGTTAATTGAAATATATTTATAATATCATTAAAAACTGTTAATTACTTCATAATTTATTAATAAAAGGAATAATTTGTTATGTGATTAGAAACTTGAAGGGGTGGGACGTAATTTTCAAAACCACATAGAGCAATCCGTATTTTAAGTAAATCTTAAGGGTTGTATTTGTAATTTATCCTTAATCTTTTGTATTTTAAATTTCACACAAATTTTAAATAATGTGTGACAGATGGATCACATTTAAGGGTTGTTTTGGGAAGTTGGTAAAAAGTTGGCTTTTGGCTTTTTACCAAGCTTTTTGGCTTTTTTGGAAGTGATTTGGGAAGTTGGTAAAAAGCTGACTTTTTACTTTTTAGTTTAATATTTATTTATGATGTCAAATCAAATTAAAATGACCAAAATACCCTTACCCAACATAAAAGATTTATTTTTTTATTTTTTTTTCATAGGCCCTAATTTGTAATTTTATAACTGTGTTTTTGGCACTTGCCAAATGACTTTTCTGGCATTTTTGGCAGCCACGTTTTTGGAAATGGCACTAAATTTGAGTTGTATTGCAATCACAAGGGAGGGAATCAACGTGAAATTATGAGGGTGAAAGTTCCTTTTCCTTATATTAAAAATCAAGGGCAAATTACAAACACCCCCCTCGAGGTTTGGTAAAAATACAGATTCCTCCCTGAGGTTTGAGAAATTACAAATTATCTCCTGAAGGTCAAATTTGTATAACAAATTAGGGGAGAATCTGTATGAAAATAAAAATTTCAGGGGGTAATTTGTTATGGAAATATAAACCTCAGGGGGCAGGATGTAATTTCTCAAACCTCATGGGGGAATCTGTATTTTCACCAAACCTCGAGAGGGGTGTTTGTAATTTGCCCGTTAATTGAAATTCTGAAGCATTCCCTCCGAAATGTTATTTTCATTTTCATAGAAAAAACACATAAATCTGCATTAAAAAAAATTAATGTGTAATTTAGATTTTATTTTAAATGTGTGATCCTAGGCACACTTAAAATATATCTAGACTATACATTAAATTTTATGTACACTACAAGTAGGATTATTTCATATATTATTTGCATGTTATTTTTTTTAGAACGGATAATATTTGCATGTATGGACCACTAAAATATGGTGTGCAAAAATCCTACCAAAAAGGCCATGAAAATCAAAAGATGGTCACCGGAATCTCGTGCTACCGTCCACATGTGAAAACTCCCCCAACCCTACGGGACCATGCTTCTCTTGGCTGTTGTTGAGCTCTGATAATGAGCTTTTACGTAAAGGGGTGTCTAGTCATTTCATACTGGATATGTTTCAAAGTTTCTATCTTAATGCACTTTTAATCACATAATAATCATAATCAAAATTTTGATATTTTGAAATTCTTATCACAGTTGTTATTTTATAAAAAACAAAAAAGGTTCTAAAACATTGTTATTAGTCTTAGTCATATAAATGAAAAAGTACTACATATTTTAAAAATATTTTTTGATGTGTAAAATGTACTTTAAAGTTCCCATCACATTATAAGATAGGGAGAGTGTTCAGAACATAGAGACATGAAAAATTTCGTCGCAGTAATTAAGGGTTGGTTTAGGATGTTTTAAAAAATATATTTTGACTTATTGACTTATATGGGTTAGATTTGAGTTGGGTTTGATGTGATGTGTTAGAGAGGTGATATGATTTAAATAAGATGATGTGACTTAAATATGATAGTGACTTTTTGATTTTTTATATTATTTAAGTTATGCCAAACTTGACCTAAATAAGTAAATCACAAATAACAAATAAACAAGTGGGTTCAAGCTGTACACATATGGAACCCACCTCAGTATTTCTATCAGTTATATAAAAATTTCCTACATCTTATAATAATACACAACATATTTAACTACAATCATATTACGAAAAATAAAAGAGAGAAACCAGAGCGGCTTAAGAATAGTAAGACTTATATTTAGTTATAATCATATACATTTTAAAATGAAAAATATATTTTAAGAAATTGGTTGAATCATAAAGACTCGAGGATAAAATATAAATCTCGAATTTTAGTCTTCTAAAGGACCATTTAATAAAAAAATATATTTTAAAGGGTTGACCAAGTCATAAAGACTCACGAATAAAATCTAAATCTCAAATAGTCTTTTAAAGGGCAATGAAAGTTTACCTAGTCATTGGCCCTGTTTGGTAAGGCTTATTTCTTATTTTAGATTTTAGCTTAATTTAAGCTATTTTAATGTATTTGGTTCAGCTTAACAATACAACTTATAACTTTTTGTAAGTCAAAAATTAACTTATTCTTTAAGTGGATGAGAAAAAGCTTAATTTATAAGTCAAAAATCAGCTTATATTCACAGCTATAAGCTGTTAGGCTATAAGTTATAATTACTTTCCCACAACTCTATCAAACAGGGCCATTAAGTTGTAAGACTTAGTTCTTAGTCGTCCAGATAGATCGAACCTAATCAAGTGGACTAAATATCAAGTATACTAGTAACATTATCATAGTGTGGGGATATATTTTTGGATTTGTCCACGTGGCCTAAATGGTTAGTCAAGGTGCCACATGGGTGGTCTTGGATTAGTCAAGGTGCCACATGGGTGGTCTTGGATTACCGAGATATGGTATGACCATATTAGAGTTTGAGATATTCGAATTAGGAACAAGAGTCTTAATAATATTAAACTGCCTATTTGGGTAAGGATGTACTCGAGTTTGTTTCAATCTAAATAGAAAGAGTCTTGATAAGTGATATTCTTATAAGGGATATATAGTCTTATAAAGTAAGACTTCTAGAAGACGAGAGCATTGAAGGCACCCATAGGTTTAAAGTATGTTTTAGTTTGTGAGTTTTGTGATTGAGTTGTTATCTTTGAGAGATAAGTTGACTGACTTGATCGCCGGAATGCTCCTAGGTGGACGAGCCACCGGTGTTTGTTGTTTTCTTATGTGCAAGTGTTGGTTTCTCTATCCTGCTACATGCTCTTCGCCTTTGTTCCCTACATCTCGGAGACGAGATTAGATTGATTGTGACGTTAGATTTTAACACTCACACAGGGATGTTTTGAAAAAATGGTTAAAAATTGACTTTTTAACTTTATGATTTTTCTATGGAAAGGAAATATGACCCAAAATAAATTAAAATTTGACTTCTGACTTTTTTTTGTATGTTCTCAAATGGCCCCATAATATCATTAATCAATAAAAAATTACCATTATTATTTTGTTATTGATAATATTGCCACATAATATAACTATATTATTTACTTAATTTATTACAATTTTGATACGAGTAATGTTAGGGATCATGAAAAAAATGTCATAAAAATCATCATAAAAAATTCTGCACCTTTAGATTACACAGACAATAAAACACTACACACTAATCAAATGATAAAAAAATCTTTATAATTTATTTCATGATATTTTTTTATGATCCCTAACATTACTCTTTGATACACTGGCTGGCTCAAAAACAACTTCAAAACAGCTTCAAGATAAGGGTAATATGATAATTGTACAAGTCATGAGAGAAACAATCCTGTATTTAAAAGGAACACAAGCCAGAGGTAGTTGCCTTATAATGGACCAACCACCACCACCACCACTACCATGCAATGAAGACGACCAAACGACGTCATCGGACACCACCACCACCAGAGACAACTGCCGTAACACCGCCGCCGGCACAAGGCACCCAGTGTACCGCGGAGTACGAAAGCGGCGGTGGGGCAAATGGGTTTCCGAAATCCGAGAGCCCCGCAAGAAGTCCCGAATTTGGCTAGGCTCTTTTCCGGTGCCGGAGATGGCTGCCCGTGCGTACGACGTGGCGGCGTACTGCCTCAAAGGAAGCAAAGCTCTGCTCAATTTCCCCGACGAGATCGAGCTCTTGCCGAGGCCTTCGAGTTGCGCCGCCAGAGATATTCAGGCAGCGGCGGCAATGGCGGCGAAGTCTGTGGCGGCGGTGGCGGAGGAGAAGAAGAGCGGCGGCGCTTCGGACAGTGACGGCGGAGATGATGATGATTTCTGGGGTGAAATTGAGCTGCCGGAGCTGATGGAGAGTAGTGGTGGTGGTGGTGGTAGAGAGGCTTGGACTGAGAGGAGTGATTATTTGTCTGAGGTATGGTGCTGGAATTCTTGTGATGGGGCTTTCGCTGGTGATGCCACGTGGGTTGATGGATAAAAAGTACAAAAAAACAAATTCAAGAACACAAAAATGGATCACCGAACCGTACAAAACATTCTCAAACAAAGTGAGCCTTGTTATTTTCATTTTTGTATATATGTACTCATATAAAAGATTGTATTTAATTTCTGTACAAATAAAACAACCGTTCTCTTAAATGCATAATTTGGCACTAATGGTGTATCGTTAGAGGTTCATTTTATATCTTGGATAAATAACATGCAAGCCTCTTAACGTTTGTCTTTAATATAAGTATTCCTCTCATATTCTGTAAATTATATTTCCCTCTAAAAAATTTAAACTTTTATTATAATTTAATTTTTTCGTTAGTCAACCGTTAAGTCAATTAATAAAAAAAATTAATTTTAAAAATGCATGCTATACCCTTGTTTGCATATATAAAATTGGCAAACAATTTACTGTTTAAGAAAATTTTATATGCCTCAGTCGTGGTCTTTAGTTATGACCTATTATGATATTAATTATAACATTATTTTGATGATGATTCAAAAAGTATTTAATTATATCTTATGTGGTGTTTAATTAATTCTATTTTTTTAAATTATGACTAAAAAGAATTTAATTATAATATTTGTGATAATTAATACCACAAAAGCTTATGTACCATAGTATTATCTATATGTTTGATAGTATAATAATATATGTAGTAAATGAATTTTTGTAATTCTTTGCTGATTTTCTTTACTCATCTAGTAGAGTTTTTTTAAAAAGTTTTTTTTTTTTTTAATAAGAATAAAATAGGCATTTAAAAATATTAATTTATTATATTAATTTTTTACGTTAATTAACTTGATGGTTGACTAACATAAGGATTAAATTGTAATGGAAGTTTAAACCTTAGGAAGGAGAATGTAATTTTCAAAACATGAGACGGTTACTTGTATTAAAGACAAACCTCAAGGAGTGTCAAGTGTGATTTACCTATATATGTATATATATACTTACCTATTGGTTGTAATAGCCATTAATAGGTACATCTATGACTATTAGTACTGTATTTGTAATTTCTTCCCTCTCATGTTTCAATGTTGATAATTTGTTATACAAATTTTCCAAATTATTCTTATTTATACATGTGCTAGTTCAGTGTATCTTGGTTCTATCATGGAGTCACATTTTAAATATTAAAATTTGTATATTTGTATAATATTTGTATTTATGATTTTACTTGGAGTTGGCATAATAATTTGGATATTATAATGTTTGTAACTCTCTTGCCAAACTTGCATACACATTATGGTTGGATGGCTCAAAAAATGGAAATCTTATTTTTAAGAATCAGATATTTCGTAGTTTAATACTTAATCTTATGTAAGTTTTTGAATAATTCATAAGACAACAATTATTAAAGAGTTTATCTTTTGGATTATCTCTATCAATGGTGTTATATACACATCTATTATTATTTTATTCTTTGATTTCACTTGAAATCTTGAGTATGATTGTTAAAATGTATGGAATGAAAGATTGTAAAATGGTGACTGTGAGAGAGTGATGAGTGGTGTGAGAGACGAGAAGGTGAGAGCTTATATTCCACATAACCTTCTTCCTAATTTCAAAGATTTATAGTGTCATGTTTTAAAAATAATTTTATCTTCAACTAAAAATTATCATTGTCCTTATGTTTTTTTTTTTTTTTTTTTTAATTGTAATCTCCAAACTATCACAATGGTTGGCCACCACACAATTTATTGGTCTACAATACCAATAAATGACGTGGATGTCAGGTGTGACACTAAATAATACTTTATTTTTAATAAGTGAATTTGAGGTAGTATTTAGTTTACTGCAATGAAAATAAAATAAAATGATCATTTTATTTTCATATTTGATTTCCTAAAAAATGATAAAATATATATATTACAAATGAAACATTCTTCACTATTATAAAATAAAAAAATAAATAAAAAGTAATTATGTAAAGAAATGAGTATTTTATTCATTATTCCACCCATATTTTAGAAAATCAAACACAATATTAGTATTAAAGATTTGTATCATTAATTTTAAGACTTCATAATTGATCAATGTACATACAAATTAATGCGGACACCCAATTATAGAAAAAATTTAAACTTTTTTTTAGATAAGATCACCATCTATGGTCATTTTTGGTAAGTTATACACAAGCAACTGTTGGACAATCTTCACTGTATTTAAATAAATTAAATTCTGTTGTATACTAAACAACAACTAGAATAAAAAGAAATAAAGGAAATGAGAGAATTTGTCTGATTACAAAAATCAAACTCGAAATAAAAATAAAAATAAATAAATAAAAACAGATTTTATTTTGTTACAAAACAAAATTAAAATCTGATTTAAACAAATAATAATAACACTGAAAATAAATTAAATAACTTACTTGATTTAATTTGTTCGAATTATAAACTGATCAAGTCCAGTGTTTGACACTGTGTCCTTAAGACAAATTCGTCCTCTCCACGGTGCTTTCAGAATTTGGACGTCTATCTCCCATGATAAAATGATCTACTACAAACAATAGCAGCACTACAAATTGTTTGCCTAACGAACACACTAAGTGTTTATACTCTCTCTGACAAGAAAATAATGCAGCAACATGAAGAGAATGTTTTCAGAATTATGAAGGACGAAATTAGAGTTTCAAAAATCCAAATGAGGGCTGTCCTATTTATAGATGTAAAGGTGGCTGTAGGATTTGAATTGAACAGGTATGAAACCTGTTGGCTTTGAATTCAAACAGATTTGAATCTGTTGAATTATATTTCAAACAGATACCAAAAACGGGAAGGGCCCTGTTTGGGTGTGCACTAATACCAAACCTGTTTATTTTCGGGAAGGGCCCTGTTTGGATGTACAATAAAACCAAACCAGTTTAATTTCGGGAAGGGCCCTGTTTGGATGTACAATAAAACCAAATCAGTTTAATTTTACCAAAACTAAAATTAAATTCAAATGTTTTTGACCCAAAAAGATTAGTATTGGACCGAACAAGCCCAACCCAACCTCACACCACGCACCCGCGCCCAAGCCCAGGCCCAGCCCGCCCGACCGGACAGACGGGCGGCGGTGGCGCGCGCGCGTGTGGTGATTTTTGAGTCTAATGGGTCTAGCCCATGTTGCCCATAACCTCTCCCTCTAAAACACTTGGGTACCCCTTGGGGCACACCCCAAGTACCAAACCCATGCCTTATAAACCCTTTCAAAACCTCCCACCAAATCAATGTGGGACAAGCCTTATTCAATACCTTTAAAGATTTTCCACCAAAACTCCATTTCCATGGAACACACTTTGGCTTCAATTTCCTATTCACTCGGTAATGGTTTTGAGCAACCAAATATACCACGTGAATCACAACGCGGTATAGAACGCGTTACCACTTTGACCCACGTAAATCGACGCACGAGGCCCACCTAAATATTAGACCAAACTTAGGATAAAATTCTGGTTTTACCCAGAATTTATAACCATTTCTAACAATCCCCCACATGAATGGAATTTGATGACAACGGAAATGCAACAATATGCAGATTTTATCGAAAGAGTATAAGTCGAAAATATCTTGCATCAGGATAGGTAGTTTTCGGCCTTGAACCTTCCCTAAGGATAACCTATCGGACTTACTGGCTAACCAATGGACGCGATGCCTTGAATTGTTCAGCCGTTTGTGTAAGCCAAGACAATAGATTGCACACAAAATATCTTCTAACACATCATGGTTCTCACTGTTGTGTTCATTTTGGCCTTGAACGCGCCTGATTTTCATGAGTGTTTATAGAGAATTTAGCCTTTTGGATTCTCATAGAACCGGCCCCAGTTTGACACTCATATAGGTGATTCTTATTGTGAGTATCTCCTTATACTCGTCTTGATTTTATGCCTTAATCAAGATATAAGTAATCATTAAAAGCGAAGCTTATCCTGATGCCCCTGCAGACAACATAGGTTGCAGATATCACTCTCACCATAGGAATTGGTAGGAATATGAATCCCTTGGTGATTTCTGGCGAGCCATACATAACTTAGTTGTCCCTTTGAACTTAGTTCTTGGGATCTCCAGTCATATAAGTAGGGTTACCATTATGACGACTCTTATGTAATAGGCTTTAATCCCATCCCCTTTGATGAACTATACACTAACTCTTTTGTCAAACCTTTTGTTAACGGATCCGCAATATTCTCTTTAGATTTTATATAATCTATTGAGATTATTCCATTTGACAACAACTGCCTAACGGTATTATGTCGACGACGAATATGTCGTGACTTACCGTTATACATGTGATTTTGTGCCCTGCCTATTGCAGATTGACTATTACAATGAATGCAAATAGCTGGCACAGGTTTTGGCCACATTGGAATGTCTTCTAAGAAGTGACGAAGCCATTCTGCTTCTTCACCTGCTTTGTCTAAAGCAATGAACTCGGATTCCATTGTGGATCGTGCGATGCAAGTTTGTTTCGTGGACTTCCAAGAAACAGCAGCACCTCCCAGAGTAAAGACATATCCACTTGTGGATTTTGAATCTTTAGTATCCGATATCCAATTTGCATCACAATAACCTTCAAGTACTGCTGGATATCGAATAAAGTTCAAACCATGATCACGGGTGAATCTTAGATATCTAAGAACCCGAATGATAGCTTTCCAATGGTCTTATCCGGGGTTACTAGTGTACCTACTCAATTTACTGATAGCGTAAGCTATATCAGGACGAGTACAATTCATTAGGTACTGTAACGCCCTCAAAAATAACCCATTATACATACAACAATGACTTGCATTATTAAAAGAAAACATTGCATTATCTCAATCATCAGAGTATTACGAAATGAAAACATTACATGTAACATCATAATAAATGCCTTACAGGCTTACATCTTGCCAAGCCAACACTTGGACACAAAAATATGAGTTCTAACTCAAATACAAATAAAGCCCTAGGCTTGAATGTTTACATGTAATTCAAATAAAAACAGATAACTAATCTAGTCTTCTAATCCAAGTCCTTCCAAGCTAAGTCCTTAGAGGTAGCTTATCACCTGGACCTGAAAATGATGTTCCCATAAAGGGTGAGCCACAGCCCAGTAAAAAAAATACTAAACCAAATATAAGCATTGAATAAAGCCCTAGCATTCAATAGATGGTTAACACTAAACATCACATTCACTTTTCATTATTTATTCAACTTTCCATTATTATTAACATGGCTCAGAACCTGGCCAAACTACAACAGTGAACTATATATCAGATTCACATTACTTCCAATATCAACAACACAAATGATATACAGGCTCATATCAAAACACTTCCATACTTCCATTATGATACACATTTTAGTGCTGTATCAATAATATGTAAAAACACTTCAATATCAATAAGCACACATAAAAGTGATGCTAATGGAGTCCATCCCCTATCTCCTCCCAAACAAAATCCGGTTTAGAGGTCCATCCCCTATCTTCCCCTAAACCGTGGAGTACATCCCCTATCTCCTCCCACACAATGCAATGTATGTAAACACATAACATATACAACACACAATCAATACATTTAATGTCTGTATTAATTCAACAGTCAAGGTTAATGACTAAACCAATGTGATTAGTTTCAGTTATCCCTAATCCACATGCAATGTCTACAACAATCACGACTATCCTCCACCGATAGCCCAAAACAGTTATTTCTAGACTGGAAATAAATAAATCAACAATTCAATAGGCAAGTGATTTAAATCAATCAACTACCCCAATTAATCAATAAATTCCCCAATCTCATGAATTCAACTAATTTCCCCCAACGTTCCTTAAATTAAACATACAATTCAATTTAATAAAACAACTAGGGTTTTCCCAAAATTACAAAATTACCCCCAACGTATTAAATGCTAAAACTTAGAACAAAACGTATACATTGGAGTAGGAAATCCCTACCTCAAAGAAATAGCCCAAAAAGGGAAGACGAAGATGATGATCCAATAATCCAAAGTGCTCCAAAACCCAAATTGCTCAGATTAAACTGAAGCCCTCGACCCACTCTAGTTTTTTAATAAAGGAACTAGGGTAGAAACACCCTAAAACTAGATGAAACCTAGGGTAGAAGGTGTGTAGGGAGAGAGAAAGGTCGGTCCTAGGGTTTTGAAACAAAAGAGATAGAAAAACTGATTAAAAACCCGCTGCTGCCTATTTAAACTGAACAGGCTCGCTCGAGCGAAGAGTTGGTCGCTCGAGCGACCAGACACAAGAAAACCACGCTCGAGCGAAGAAAGCTCGCTCGAGCCAAAAACTCGATGCTTCAGGTCTGCAACCCAGAAGCTCGCTCGAGCGACAAAATGCTCGCTCGAGCGAAGAACTCGAAAACATACACCTCGCTCGCTCGAGCGAAGAAATGCTCGCTCGAGCCAAGAAACACAACTCTCAGGTCCTAAGCCCAGACGCAGACTCTCGCTCGAGCGACCAAACCCTGGCTCGAGCGAAGAACAAAACAACAGTTCGCTCGAGCGACCAACTCCTCGCTCGAGCGAAGGTCCAAAAATCTGGACAGCAACACTTGGTTTCCAACCCAACCAACCTGTAACAAACCTGCCCATCAAAGCCTATAACTCCAAAAGAGAAAATAAAGGATGGCAGCAACAATAATTCAATGACAGAATCTACGGAACCTAAGTCCGGATACAATAACCAAAAGGGAAAAGACCGGGGTCGCTATAACCTCCCCCCCTTAAAAGAATTTTGTCCCCGAAATTAAGCATAAGTTTTCAAAAACAGATTTTTCTCAAATTCCAACAATATGACAATTTAATAATACACAACTTGGCCCAAAACTGGCCATTTCATCTCTTATCAAGAAGCATCTCACAATATGTATATAAAAACAACATATATTATAACCTGCATCAGTATTATGCAATTTCCTTTCAATATCAACAGTTTTCAATGTACATGATTCTCATTTCCATATCATATTCAATTCCATGATATATATAAAACACATTCAATCTATAAATGTGACATTCTACTTCCATTATGAAGCAAGTTTTTGAACAACTATCATTAAACCAAAACATTCTCAATGTTTTACAACTTAAGACAGATATATAAAATTCTTAAGTCCAACAATATTACAAAATATTACATATCAATAAACATGTCCGGATATTTCTCGCGGACTTCCAACTCACGTTCCCAAGTGGCTTCCTCCACCCCATGATGTTTCCACAAAACCTTTACCAAAGGGATGGTCTTGCCTCGCAAAACTTGATCCCGCCTATCCAAGACCCGAACCGGTCTCTCCTCATACGAGACATCCTCATCAACCACTAAATCAGTCCAATCCAACACATGTGATGGATCCGGCTCATACTTCCGAAGCATACTCACATGAAACACGTCATGTACTCCGGACAACTGCGGTGGCAAAGCTAAACGATAAGCAGCCTCGCCAATCCTCTCAAGGATCTCAAAAGGACCTATGAACCGAGGGGACAACTTCCCGCTCTTCCCAAACCTCATCAATCCCCGTCTAGGTGATATCTTCAGAAAGACATGATCACCCACCTCAAACACTAAAGGTCTCCTCCTACGGTCGGCATAAGATTTCTGACGACTCTGGGCTGTAACAAGTCTCTTACGGATAAGCTCAACTTTCTCCGTCGTTTCCCTCACCAACTCCGGACCCAATAAAGGTGCATCACCCACCTCGGCCCAACAAACTGGAGATCTACACGGTCGGCCATACAAGGCCTCAAACGGTGCCATACCAATACTAGACTGGAAACTGTTGTTGTAGGCAAACTCCACCAAAGGCAAGTGCCTCTCCCACGACCCACTGAAATCAAGAACACAACCCCGAAGCATATCCTCAAGGATCTGAATAGTACGCTCGGACTGCCCGTCAGTCTGAGGATGATAAGCCGTGCTAAAGGTCAACTTAGTGCCTAAGGCACTCTGCAAACTCTGCCACAACCTAGCAGTAAAACGAGGATCTCTATCTGAGACGATCGTCACTGGGACCCCGTGCAACCTCACTATGTCCCGAATGTACAAGTCGGCAAGATGATCTACCGAATCTCTCACGCGCATAGGAATGAAGTGCGCCGACTTAGTCAACCGGTCTACACCACCCAAATAGCATCACTACCCCGCTGAGTCCTCGGAAGACCCACAACGAAGTCCATAGTGACATGCTCCCACTTCCACTCGGCAATAGGCAAGGGTTGCAACAAACCCGCTGGCCTCTGATGTTCGGCCTTCACTTGCTGACAAGTAAGGCACTTAGACACGAAAGCTGCCACATCTCTCTTCATACCCCGCCACCAAAACTGGCGACCCAAATCCGATACATCTTAGTGCCTCCCGGATGCACCGCAAGGCGTGAATGATGAAACTCTCGGAGTACCTCCTCTCGGCAAGACTCCGGCACAAACAGACGGTCTCGGTATCTCACACTCAGGTCGGGATACACCGTCAAACCCTTCTCAACCTTCCCACTGGAGATCTTCTCTCGAAGGGATTCTACCTCAAGGTCACCCCTCTGAGCCTCTAACACTCGAGTCACAAGTGTAGGCTGCGCAACAACAGAAAACAAGGCCGCAGCCTCAACGGATTCGCCCAGAAGCAAATCAAACTCCCCAAGTGCACCCAACATCTCCCACTCCCGAATGGCTATACTAGCTATGTCACCAACAGGTTTCCTGCTAAGGGCATCGGCCACCACATTGGCCTTCCCCGGATGATAATGCAACTCGAAGTCATAATCCTCAATAAACTCCATCCACCTCCTCTGCCTCAAGTTCAAGTCTTTCTGTGTAAACAGATATTTCAGACTCTTATGATCCGAGAATACCTCGAACTCTCACCGTAAAGATAATGCCTCCAAATCTTCAAGGCAAATATCACAGCTGCTAACTCTAAATCATGCGTAGGGTAATTCTGCTCGTGAATTTTCAACTGACGTGAACCATAGGCAACCACTTTCCCCTTTTGCATCAACACACAACCCAGACCCTCTCGTGAGGCGTCACAATAGACTGCATAACCCAACCCTCTCTCCGGAATAATCAAGACTAGAGCGGTGGTCAGTCTAACTTTCAACTCCTGAAACGACTTTTCACAAGTCTCACTCCATACAAATTTGACTCCCTTCCGAGTCAATCTAGTCAAAGGTGAAGCTAACCTGGAGAAATCCTTCACAAATCGGCGATAATACCCAGCTAATCCCAGAAAACTGCGGATCTCAAACACACTCTTAGGCTGTGCCCAATCTTGCACTGCCTCTGTCTTGGATGTATCAACAGACACCCCTTCCCCCGAAACCACATGGCCTAAGAATTTCACCTCTTCTAGCCAGAACTCACACTTCCCAAACTTAGCATAAAGCTTATGGGCTCTAAGTAACTCAAGCACCACTCTCAAGTGTTCCTTGTGCTCCTCCTCCGAAGGTGAATAAATCAGAATGTCGTCCACGAAGACAACTACAAAACGATCTAAGAATTCCCGGAATATCCGGTTCATCAAATCCATAAACACTGCCGGTGCATTGGTGAGCCCGAATGGCATCACCAAAAACTCATAGTGGCCATACCGCGTACGGAATGCCGTCTTCGGAATATCCTCCTCCCTGACCCTCAACTGGTGGTAACCCGATCTCAAATCTATCTTAGAGAAACAACGGGAACCCTTCAACTGATCGAACAAATCATCTATACGAGGCATAGGGTACTTATTCTTAACCGTAGCCCGATTCAATTTCCGGTAATCTATACAAAGTCTCAAAGCACCACCTTTCTTTTTAACAAAGAGGGCCGGTGCTCCCCACGGCGAAACACTAGGACGGATATAACCCTTATCTAGCAACTCCTGGAGCTGAATCTTCAACTCAACTAACTCGGCTGGGGCAAAACGATAAGGTGCCATAGAAATTGGCGCCGTGCCGGGCACTAGGTCAATAGAGAACTCAATCTCTCGATGCGGTGGCAACCCAACAAGATCCTCGGGAAAGACGTCCGAGTACTCACAAACCACCCTTGGCAACACAATCTGAGTCTCATCAATCTCACTAATCGAAAGATTTGCAAGTAGACCACTAAGCTCACTCCGCCCTCGTGAAGCATACCCCGGTGGCAAAACACTACCAACCCGGTCCCCCAGAAAATGAAAACACTCTCCGCCCACGGTACAACAAGTGACCCTCTGGCGGTAGCAATCAATAACTGCCCGGTATGACGATAACCAGTCCATACCCAAAATAACATCGAAGCCTTTCATAGGCATAACTACAAAGGAAAATGGGATTCTATGATCATCGACCTCTATATCACAACCCCTAACACCTTGTTTCAAGATCAATTCACCCCCAAGAGGTGACACTACACAAATAGGAGATGCTAACTGAGCTAACTCCAACTCCAAAATAGATGCAAATGCAGCAGACACAAAGGAATGAGATGCACCCGTATCGATCAAAACACTAGCAACTGAATTGCAAAACAAGAAGGTACCTCTCACGACCGATGGAGCCGGTACTAGGTCCTGCGCGGTAACAGCATACACGCGCCCAGATGGTCCCTGATCAACCTGCTCACCCCTAGGAGCATAAGACTGCTGCACAGACTGGGACGAAGAAGCCCCCTGATTGGCCCTCGAGGCCTGACCCGACTGAGCTGGCTGCTGACCTGAGTCTGCCTCAAACCAGATGCACCAGGTGTGCCACCCAACTGCGGGCAATACCTCTTCATGTGCCCTGGCTGACCACACTGATAACACGAGAGCGGCTGGCCTCTACCCTGACTCTGGCTCTGAGATCGAGCCGAAGAAGATGCTGCTCTCTGACCTCCTCCCCTCTGAGGACAAACTGGAGACTTGTGGCCCAGCTGACCACACTTGAAACAGGTAATGTCTCCCTGGCTGCCTTTTCCAGAACTAGCACTCGGTACTGGAAAAGTAGATCTAGAAAAGCTACCCTGAGTCTGCTGAGGAGTAAAACCTCTCTGCCTCTTGCCATCACCCTGGCCATCCTGACTCCTCTTGGAGCCTTTCTGTCCTTCCTCCTCTTCCTGCATCATGATCTCCGTATGGGCTGCAGCATCAACCAGACGCCCATATTCCCGAATCATAGACCCAACAACTCTCAGCTTGAGGCCACGCCTCAACTTCTTCTCAAACTCAATGCATCGGCGTTCCTCAGACGCCACTAACTCAGGTGCAAACCTGGACAAACTAGTGAATGCAGCCTCAAACTCGGCCACTGAAGAACTCGACTGCTTAAGCTGACAGAACTGGTCTCTCAGCTTCTCCCTGACTGCCGGAGATAAGAACCTCTCCTGGAAAGCATTCACAAAAGCCTCCCATGTACCTCCTATACGACCTTTGGTGAACTTCCACCACTGACCCGCATCCCCCTTCAGCTGGAATGATGCCAAGGTCACCTTCAACCCCTCGTCTTCGATGCCAAGCATCTCAAACGTTTTCGTTGTCTGTTCGAGCCATTCGTCTGCCTTAAGCGGCTCTTTAGGGTCACCCACAAATTCATCCGGATTTGACCGGAAAAACTCCCTCTTCAGAAAGGAAGGCCCTGCATCCGCAACAACAACCTGAGCCTGATTCTCAGCTCTAAGAATGCCCACTGACTCCCTGAATGCCCCTGCTATCTCTCGGGCTAAAGCGCCCATAGCCTGCTGGCCTACTGGCTCGGCCACATTGGCCTGGCCTACCCCCTCCTGCACTGCCGGAATCTCCTCTGGCACAGGCACCTCTTGCCTACCCGGCCTACCACGCCTACCGCGTCCTCGTCCTCGTCCTGACATCCTAATACAAGAAACAAAGACGTTAGCACATTAATAAATGTGCCGAAGCTAAACACTCGCGTCCTAATGCATTGGACAACAATAATTCGTTCCACGTAAGCACATAATCACATAAGCACCTACGAATTTCATTCCTGGATAATGATAGTCCCAAAAAGTTACTATAGTTCCGGTTGGAAGCAGCAGTGATCAATTGCCTTTCCAACAAGACTACTAGCAATTCAAGAGTCCAATCAACATCCTAGAAACTACATTCCATACCCACATAATCACATAAACATGTTATCATGCAAACATATAACACTACACTAAGTCTCTATCAAACGAGACGAACCCATTGTGATACTAATCACTTCCCACGTACCCAAAGTATTCAAATCCGGTACGCTCTGATACCAAGTTGTAACGCCCTCAAAAATAACCCATTATACATACAACAATGACTTGCATTATTAAAAGAAAACATTGCATTATCTCAATCATCAGAGTATTACGAAATGAAAACATTACATGTAACATCATAATAAATGCCTTACAGGCTTACATCTTGCCAAGCCAACACTTGGACACAAAAATATGAGTTCTAACTCAAATACAAATAAAGCCCTAGGCTTGAATGTTTACATGTAATTCAAATAAAAACAGATAACTAATCTAGTCTTCTAATCCAAGTCCTTCCAAGCTAAGTCCTTAGAGGTAGCTTATCACCTGGACCTGAAAATGATGTTCCCATAAAGGGTGAGCCACAGCCCAGTAAAAAAAATACTAAACCAAATATAAGCATTGAATAAAGCCCTAGCATTCAATAGATGGTTAACACTAAACATCACATTCACTTTTCATTATTTATTCAACTTTCCATTATTATTAACATGGCTCAGAACCTGGCCAAACTACAACAGTGAACTATATATCAGATTCACATTACTTCCAATATCAACAACACAAATGATATACAGGCTCATATCAAAACACTTCCATACTTCCATTATGATACACATTTTAGTGCTGTATCAATAATATGTAAAAACACTTCAATATCAATAAGCACACATAAAAGTGATGCTAATGGAGTCCATCCCCTATCTCCTCCCAAACAAAATCCGGTTTAGAGGTCCATCCCCTATCTTCCCCTAAACCGTGGAGTACATCCCCTATCTCCTCCCACACAATGCAATGTATGTAAACACATAACATATACAACACACAATCAATACATTTAATGTCTGTATTAATTCAACAGTCAAGGTTAATGACTAAACCAATGTGATTAGTTTCAGTTATCCCTAATCCACATGCAATGTCTACAACAATCACGACTATCCTCCACCGATAGCCCAAAACAGTTATTTCTAGACTGGAAATAAATAAATCAACAATTCAATAGGCAAGTGATTTAAATCAATCAACTACCCCAATTAATCAACAAATTCCCCAATCTCATGAATTCAACTAATTTCCCCCAACGTTCCTTAAATTAAACATACAATTCAATTTAATAAAACAACTAGGGTTTTCCCAAAATTACAAAATTACCCCCCAACGTATTAAATGCTAAAACTTAGAACAAAACGTATACATTGGAGTAGGAAATCCCTACCTCAAAGAAATAGCCCAAAAAGGGAAGACGAAGATGATGATCCAATAATCTAAAGTGCTCCAAAACCCAAATTGCTCAGATTAAACTGAAGCCCTCGACCCACTCTAGCTTTTTAATAAAGGAACTAGGGTAGAAACACTCTAAAACTAGATGAAACCTAGGGTAGAAGGTGTGTAGGGAGAGAGAAAGGTCGGTCCTAGGGTTTTGAAACAAATAGAGATAGAAAAACTGATTAAAAACCCGCTGCTGCCTATTTAAACTGAACAGGCTCGCTCGAGCGAAGAGTTGGTCGCTCGAGCGACCAGACACAAGAAAACCACGCTCGAGCGAAGAAAGCCTCGCTCGAGCCAAAAACTCGATGCTTCAGGTCTGCAACCCAGAAGCTCGCTCGAGCGACAAAATGCTCGCTCGAGCGAAGAACTCGAAAACATACACCTCGCTCGTTCGAGCGAAGAAATGCTCGCTCGAGCCAAGAAACACAACTCTCAGGTCCTAAGCCCAGACGCAGACTCTCGCTCGAGCGACCAAACCCTGGCTCGAGCGAAGAACAAAACAACAGCTCGCTCGAGCGACCAACTCCTCGCTCGAGCGAAGGTCCAAAAATCTGGACAGCAACACTTGGTTTCCAACCCAACCAACCTGTAACAAACCTGCCCATCAAAGTCTATAACTCCAAAAGAGAAAATAAAGCATGGTAGCAACAATAATTCAATGACAGAATCTACGGAACCTAAGTCCGGATACAATAACCAAAAGGGAAAAGACCGGGGTCGCTATAGGTACATTTAGGCTTCCAATGATTTGGGAGTAGTTTAACTGAGACACTGCATCACCTTTATTTTTTGATAAATAAAGACTGATGTCTACAGGTGTTCTAGCTAAATTCAAATCATCCTTGATAAATTTATCAAGAATTTTCTCAATATAATGAGATTGAGATAATGCATATCCGTCAGATGTTTTAGTAATTTTCATTCCTAATATAACATCTGCGACCCCCATATCTTTCATATCAAATCTTTTATTAAGCATTTGCTTAGTTGATTTGATCATGTTTTGACTGCTTCCAATGATAAGCATGTCATCTACATAAAGACAAACTATGACATATCCTTGGTCAGTGTTTTTAACATAGACACATTTGTCACATTCGTTTATCTTAAACCCATTAGTAAGCATTGCATGATCAAATTTTTCATGCCATTGCGTAGGTGCTTGTTTTAATCCATAAAGGGATTTTACAAGTCGACAAACTTTCTCTTCTTGCCCTGATACTACAAACCCTTCGGGTTGCTCCATATAGATCTCTTCATTTAGATCACCGTTTAAGAAAGCTGTCTTAACATCTATTTGATGTATCTCTAAATTAAACAACGCTGCTATAGAAATAAGCATGCGAATGGATGTTATTCTTGTCACAGGGGAATATGTGTCAAAATAGTCCAGACCTTCTTTTTGTCTGTAACCTTTAACTACAAGTCTTGCTTTATACTTGTCAATTGAACCATCTTCTTTCATTTTTCTCTTGAATATCCATTTATATCCAAGAGGTTTAGAACCTGGTGGAAGATCTACCAATTCCCAAGTATGATTTTGCATAATGGATTTAATTTCATTATAAACAGCCTCTTTCCACAAAGGTGCTTCAGGACCTGTCATTGTTGCCCTAAAGCTTTGAGGTTCATTTTCTAACAAGTATGTCAGAAAATCTGGACCAAAGGATTTTGATGTTCTCGCTCTCTTACTTCTTCTTGGTTCATCATCAGTTAAATCCTGTTGGTCGAGACCATTACTAGTCTCTTGTGTTTGATTGTCAGTAGTCTCTTGACTTTATGTACAATCATAAGTTCTTTTTTGTGAACTTATTTCCTGTCATTTCTTGTAAGGAAAGACATGTTCAAAAAAAAAAAAATACAGCATTTCTTGACTCTATAATAGTGTTCACATATATATCAGGTATTTCTGATTTATAAGTCAGAAACCGATATGCACTACTATTCTGAGCATAACCAATAAACACACAATCTACTGTTTTTGGTCAAATTAGTCTTTGTAGGAATAGGAACTTCAACTTTTGCCAAACACCCCACACTTTTAAGTATTTGTAGGAAGGCGGTCGACCTTTTCTACAATTCATAAGGAGTGCTGTTGGTTTTCTTATGGGGTATTCTGTTAAGAACATAATTAGCAAACAATATTGCTTCCCCCCACAAGTTCTGTGGTAAACCTGAACTTAGTAATATGGCATTCATCATTTCTTGTCTATGATGTGCTTGATTCATAAATTTCAAATCATGATTCATAAATTTCAAATAAAAAATCCACAATAATTATGACTACACAAATCAGAATTAATGTTTTGACAAAATCATATCCTTATAAAAATTTTGCCTAAGAAACGAACACATCAAAAATCTTATTTGATTGTATACATTCTTGCAACTCATTTATAAATAAATGTCACTGTCATAAAAATATTTGTGACAGAAGAAAATTAAATTATCTCAACTAATGCAAGAGATACACCCCATATTAATAAAATGGTTTATGATTTAACAATTTCTACTACGCAAGTAAAATAATTATTAATGACATCTCATTCAAAATAAACCAATAATCAACATAAAAGATTTCTTAAATTACTTCCCAATTAACGGAACGATATAATTACATACATCTTCATGTTTAAATTTCTCTGGTGTTTAAACACCAATTCAAAATTGATTAGAAATATTCAAATTAACCTGCTTATGTCCAAAGTCGACATAACAATTTATCATTCCAAATCACTTGAAATTATCGTTAAATGCATATCAAACGCATCAAATAATGAATTAACAAAATAAATCAATCATGCATGATCCCATCACTTGCATCATGAAATAAAAGGATTCTCAACTCATAAATAAAATCTAATGCATTTAAACTTTAAACTTCAAAATGACAAAACATACCTTCATTTAATAAGTTTGCTTTGTACATAAATAAACAAATTAAATATGCATTAAAATGTTCTTGTGAATATATATATATATATATATATATATTTTTTTTTTTTCCGACTCAAGTGCAGAAACAATTCAAGACTATGAATCCACATTGTAATAAAAATAAAATTAGTTTGTAAAACTAATATTTTACTCTAGAAACAAATTCTTCCATGTATACTCACGATGAACTATGATAAAGTCAAAAGAATTAACACATTTTCACAAAGGGTTCAAAAATAAGTGGTCTACTAAACGAAACCATAAGTCACTTACAAAATTAACAGATTGTAACCGAAACACAAAGTTACATGATTGATTAACAAAATTAATTTTCTAGTTACTAAGACCAGAAAATAAACTACAATACAAAATAATTTTATTTTTCTTGTTACTAAAACTAATAAAATAAAATACCGAAATAATATCTGGTTACAAAAATCAGAAAACCAAACCACAAATTAATTTTCTAGTTACTTAAACCAGAAAATAAATTATAACACAAAATAATTTTATTTTTCTTATTACTAAAACTAGAAAATAATATAATTTTATTTTCCTTGTTACTAAAACTAGAATATAAAATATCACAAAAATATCTGATTACAAAAATCAGAAAAATACAAAATAATTTTCTAGTTACCAAAACCAGAAAATAAATTCTAGTCACTAAAACCAGAAAATAAATGATAACAACAAAATAATTTTATTTTCTTTGTTACTAAAACTAGAAAAATAAAATACCAAAATAATTTTCTGTAACACCAAATAATATTCTGCAATTGTTAATGACACCAGTATATTACTACTAGTTGTCAAAGAAAAGAGACAGTATATTACTACTATCTGTCAAATAGCATAAACCACTATTTGTTTTTCCAACCAGAATATTACTTTGGAAACACAGAAAATTAAATACAATGAAGATACCATAAATAGTCTGTCTTAAGATTGTTGGACAATCTTCACTGCATTTAAATAAATTAAATTCTGTTGTGTACCAAACAACAACTAGAATAAAAAGAAATAAAGGAAATGAGAGAATTTGTTTGATTACAAAAATCAAACTCGAAATAAAAATAAAAATAAATAAATAAAAACAGATTTTATTTTGTTACAAAAACAAAATTAATAACAAAATAAAATCTGATTTAAACAAATAATAATAACACTGAAAATAAATTAAATAACTTACTTGATTTAATTTGTTCGAATTATAAACTGATCAAGTCCAGTGTTTGACACTGTGTCCTTAAGACAGATTCGTCCTCTCCACGGTGCTTTCAGAATTTGGACATCTATCTCCCAGGATAAAATGATCTACTACAAACAATAGCAACACTACAAATTATTTACCTAACGAACACACTAAGTGTTTATACTCTCTCTGACAAGAAAATAATGCAGCAACATGAAGAGAATGTTTTCAGAATTATGAAGGACGAAAATTAGAGTTTCAAAATCCAAATGAGGGCTGCCCTATTTATAGATGTAAAGGTGGCTGTAGGATTTGAATTGAACAGGTATGAAACCTGTTGGCTTTGAATTCAAACAGATTTGAATCTGTTGAATTATATTTCAAACAGATACCAAAAACGGGAAGGGCCCTGTTTGGGTGTGCACTAATACCAAACCTATTTATTTTCGAGAAGGGCCCTGTTTGAATGTACAATAAAACCAAACCAGTTTAATTTCGGGAAGGGCCCTGTTTGAATGTACAATAAAACCAAACCAGTTTAATTTTACCAAAACTAAAATTAAATTCAAATGTTTTTGACCCAAAAAGATTAGTATTGGGCTGAACAAGCCCAACCCAACCTCACATCACACACCCGCGCCCAAGCCCAGGCCCAGCCCGCCCGACCGGACAAACGGCGGCGGTGGCGCGCGCGCGTGTGGTGATTTTTTAGTCTAATGGGTCTAGCCCATGTTGCCCATAACCTCTCCCTCTAAAACACTTGGGTACCCCTTGGGGCACACCCCGAGTACCAAACCCATGCCTTATAAACCCTTTCAAAACCTCCCACCAAATCAATGTGGGACAAGCCTTATTCAATACCTTTAAGGATTTTCCACCAAAACTCCATTTCCATGGAGCACACTTTGGCTTCAATTTCTCATTCACTCGGTAATGGTTTTGAGCAACCAAATATACCACGTGAATCACAACGCGGCATAGAACGCGTTACCACTTTGACCTACGTAAATCGACGCACGGGGCCCACCTAAATATTAGACCAAACTTAGGATAAAATTCTGGTTTTACCCAGAATTTATAACCATTTTCAACAGCAACTACACCTCACAATGACTCATGTCTTTTCAATTATGAAATTGAACATCTCATTATTAACACACCAATATGATTTAGAGAAGTTATTAGTTGGTCTTGCGATACCGCCACGTGGTACTTTAATTGTACTGTGATTGGTAGAGAGAGTGAGGCTCACCATCTATGATTTAAGGCAATGCAATAAGTGAAGGATTTTGAAAGGATACTACTTTGTACATTTTCCATACAAAATACGAATGGTAAAAAAATATAATTGTTTAATACTTTGTTAATTGCTTTTTTGAGCAGTAGTGTTACACATACTAATTAGTAGTTAATCTATGCGATGAACGGGCTAAACATATTTGTTTTAAAATATTTTTTTTTATAAAATTTAGTTAAATTATTTATATTTTTGAATATATAAAATATTTTAAACAATCGTTAAATCGGAGAAAAAAAGAAGCAATAATTTAAAATTTAAATAATGATTCCAATATTTATTTTAATAATTTTAGTTGTGTCGTTCCATAAAAGTGTTACTTAAATCAACACATATATTAATTTTAAATAAATTATTTATGTGTATTTTAATAATTTTATCTCTATCGTCTTATAAAAATGTAACTTACATAAATATATATATATATAAATTTCATAAAAATAAATATTTTTAATATTTAAAAAGAAAAAAGTAGAATAAAATTAATTGGTAAAATATTTTTAGTCCTAAAGTTTTGTTTATGGGTAATTAGATTAAGTAGAAGTTTTTTAAATATTAAATTTTAGAAAGAATTTTGAGAAGGTATTGATATGTAATCTTAATAAAAGGAAAAAGGAAAAAAAAAGGGAGATGCACTACATAAAAGAGGGGAAAAAAGTTAAAGGTAAACAATATTTTTTTTATTTATTTTGATAATCTTACTCCTATTGTTTTATGAAAGTCTTATTTAAATCAACACATAAAAATTTTAAATAAATTATTTGTGTATATTTTAATAATTTTAACTCTATCATACTATAAAAATATAAATTTAATAAATATGTATAATAATTTTCAATTTTATTAAATTATAAGACCAAAAAAAAAAAAAACATACATTCATTTGATAATTTTAACCTTTCGTAAAAAAAATGTAACTTAAATAAATATATATAATAAATTTATATGATATTAAATTATAACTTAATATTAGAAATAATTTTTATAAAATTAAAAGTGATTATAATTATTTAATAAATTTAATATAATTAATATTATGAATAAGATAGGCATAAAAATAAGAAATAATTTTAATATTTTATTTAAAAAAATTGAAAAAGTAAAATAAAAGTAATTTGTAAAGTACTTAGTATGTATAATTCTATTAGGTTTTGTTTATGGATAATTTAAATGAAGTAGAAATCTTTTATATATTAAATTTTACAAAGAATTTCGACAAAAGAATATATTGATGTGGCATTTTAACAAAGAAAGAAAAAAGGGGAGATGTGCCACATAGGAGAGAAAAAAGTTGAGAACAGATACTATTTTAAATAATATATATATATATATATATATATGATTAGTGTACCAACACATGATATAACATTGCAATTTCAAAACTATAAACCCCATTTATTATACAAATTATAAATATTTAAAGCTAATAAAATTATACTACATCATCTATTAGTACATAACTTTATTCTTTTTCGAGACACCCATTAATCAAACTCATGAGAGAAATATGCTAAAATAATTTTCTCTACCCACTAGACTCTCAACTCTTATTTAGCAAAATAATTGGATGGCTCTTATTCAAAGAAAAAATGATAATTGTACCGAAATAAAATATAAAAATAAATAAAACATAATGTGTTGGGATTTATAAAACCTGATAATACTAGACACTAGGCGCTCGATCTAATGGAATTTATGGAACCTGATAATAGAGGAGAGTATATGATCCTTCATGTTTTTTTCTTGTGAAGCTGAAAAAATGGCCTTTGATTGCCCTAAAAAATGAAACACAATAATACACAGCTGTGAAGAATACGAAAGATCCCAAATGGTGACAAAATATATATTGCTTTCATATTTTGAAAAGTTGGACCAGCCAATGACTCCCGACCCACCCTACATTATCTCAAATGCGGGTTGAAAATGAACTGTTTTATTATCTTCTCTCTAAATTCGCAGACATGTGTCCAATTTCATTATTGCAAGATTACAATGGGAGCCAAAACCATAATTAATGGTTAGTATTAAGTAACGGGAAAAAAAATTAATGGTTTTAAAAAAATAATTTAGCCAGATCATGAAACACAAAATATAAAACAGATAATCATTTATGAGTGTTTTGGAAAATTGGTTAAAAATTGATTTTTTTTTGTTTTTTTGATTTTTTTTAAAAAAACGTGTAAAAAGTAAAGAGGTGATGTGACTCAAAAAAGTTAAAAGTCAAAAAATTAGCTTTTAACCACCTTGCCAAAATAGGCCTTAGTAGTGGCGGAGTTAGGAAATTAAATCAGGAGGAATACTTATTAATTACAGCTTTATTTATTTTTTTCATAACTAACAATAAAAAGATAATAATAATTTTTGGATTAATATTAAATAAATTGTTACAAAAGGATTTCACATAAAATTTTACAATTAATTTCGAGTAAAATCAAAAAGAAAATATTGCGTGTAACTAGTGTATCATGAACAATGTAAAAAAATCATATATTTAAGTCGTAAAATAAATCATATAATGGTAAGATAAATCAAATTTTTACAAATTTGAGTAAAAAAATTTCATATAATAGTGATATCACGTCATTATTGACATATAATATCACTAACCAATAGTAAAGTAACATATGAAGGGTGAACTCCACATACAAAAATAATTAATACTCGAGTAATTTTTACATATATAGTGAGATTAATTATATTTGCATATCAATAATGATAAATATTACCTTTATATTGAGATTTTTTTACAAAATTTTCATACATAAAAATATAATTTGTTATAGTCACTTTATTTTCAATAAAACAATGACTATTGTTTTCAAAAATTTAAAAATGACCTTGATATTTTATTTTAAATATTATTTTTATTTAAAATTTTATTTATATATATATATGTATGTAAAAAAAAATTCAAGGGAAGCACGTGACCCCTTAGTCCCCATGTGGATCCGACGTTGGGCCTTAGTGTATGATAATATATATTTATAGAAAGAGACTCACATGGGTACTTAAGTTAAGAGCTCAGACATTGAAAAATTCTCTACTTTTGAATGGTGAGATGGTAGAGAGATTTGGTGGTTAGCCGAGAGTAATGTGTTATTGGTAATATCTAAATTTTTAAAAATTACATAAATTAAAAAACAAACAATGGTAAATTATACTTATTTTAAAAAAAAAAAATAAAAAAATACATTAAGTTTTATAAGTTTGATATAATTATATTAGGTAAAACTAGGAATGGCAACGGGGCGGGGCGGGTCCGGGGACCACACTTCCCGTCCCCGATCCCCGAATGTGAGATATTCCCCGTCCCCGTCCCCGATCCCCGATGGGGACCCATAGCCCGCCACCGTCCCCGCCCCCGATCGGGGATCGGGGATCCCCGATCCCGAAAAATCCCCGTTGTTTTTTTTTTTTTTGATCTGTTAAAATCTGTCGTAGGTAAATCTGTAAACAATTTCAGATCTGTAAATCTCGTAGCCCATCCTTTTTACAGATTTTCAGATCAAAAAATTCATACAAAGGAAGCAAATTTATATAACTGCCTCAGATCTGTAAATCTGTAAACAATTTCAAAAATTTCATACAAAGGAAGCAATTTCAGATCTGTAAATCTGTAAACAATTTCAACAATTTCATACAAAGGAAGCAAATTTATATAACTGCCTCCTCTTCCACCTATCTATATTTCTTTGAGTTCCTGTTCAAACTGAAACAACTTTTCACGGACTGGCTGCAGAAAAAGCTTCAAATCCTTGCTGATTCTTGGCTTATCTTCATGTGCAACATCCTTCTCTTCATTAAGCCTCACTTCAAACTACAAAAAAAATAAATAAATAAATAAGTAGATAATAAGTCAGTCCCTCCTGATTAACTTCAGTTGGTACAATACAAAGAGTTCCCAGATTCAAACAGCAGCAGCGGTGAGAGAGAGAAAGCAGCAGCGGTGACGGAGCGACGGAGGAACGGCAGAGGTGAGGATCGCCGGTGAGGAGAGAGGCGCGGCAGTGAGAGAAAGAGAGGGGGAGACCAAACCAGTGGTGGCGAGCGAGAGAGAGAGAGGAGCAAGCGGAGTAGAGAGCGCCGTGTGAGTGAGAGAGGCTGAGAGTGTGTCTGAGTGTGTTTGTGTCTCAAACCCTAGACAAACACAAGCATATATATATCTAGGGGCAAAACTGTAATTTTACCTCGGGGATTAAGCGGGGCGGGGACGGGGTCAGGCCGGGTCCGGGTCTGAAACACCTATCCCCGTCCCCGGCCCGGATATCATCAGGGATGAACTTTTGAATACCATCCCCGTCCCCACGGGGGTATTTTTCGGTGAATAACCACTTAATTCGGGATCGGGCGGTCGGGTCACCGTCGGGCCGGTTTCATATTGCCATCCCTAGGTAAAACACTAATAAATCTCAAAATGTGATATTGTAAATGGTTTAATCCTCCCTTTTTTTCTTATAAACCCAAAGGTCACATTAAAGTGGAAATTACATAAAAAAGGTAGTCACTTACATGTTTGAATTTAATTTTTTTAGGGATAAATGTGATTTTTTCAAAATGTAAAATTACACATTTGGACAATTTACACTATACAAGTTTTGGATTTTTCCTTATTTTAGAATAAATCACACATTACGAACAAAAACCTAAACTCTAATGTAACACTCCAATAACGTAACACTTCAATGTAACACACTAAAAAACTTATTGGTGTACTTTTCTCAAACGTAACAACGTAACACTCAAAAAAATTCTTTGGTGTACTTTTCCCAAACGTAACACTTCAATCAGTGTAATTTCAAACGTAACACTCCAATGTAACACACAAAAACATTAAAAAAACTCTTTAGTGTACTTTTTTCAAATGTAACACTCACAGTTTGAAATTATACATTTGTTCAAAACTTATTAAGGAATATTTGTACTCATTTTGGAATGGTTTGAAGAATCTCACATTTTTTTTAGTGTTACATTAGAGTATTACATTTAGGAAAAATACACTAAGAATTTATTTTTTTTTTGTGTTACATTGGAGCGTTACGTTTGGGATAAGTACATCAAAATTTTTTTTTGTGTTACATTAAAGTGTTACACTAAGAAATTTTTTTTGAGTGTTACATAAAGTATTACGTTTGGAAAAAGTGCAGTAAAGAATTTTTTTGTGTGTTACATTAGAATGTTACACTAAGAAATTTTTATGTGTTACATTAGAATGTTATACTAAATTTTTTTTTTAGAATATTATATTAGAATGTTACATTTAGAAAAAGTACATCAAGAAATTTTTTTCTATGTTACATTAGAGTGTTACATTAAGGAGTTTTTGTATGTGTTACATTAAAAAAAAATTGTGTTATATTAGAGTGTTATGTTTGAGAAAAATATATTAAGGAGTTTTTTTGTGTGTTACATTAAAATATTACAATAATAAATTTTGTTGTGTATTACTTTAAAGTGTTACACTAAGAATTTTTTTTAGAGTGTTATATTGAAGTATTACGTTTGGCAAAAGTACAGTAAGGAGTATTTTATATGTTACATTAGTGTTACGTTTGTATGTTATAATGTTACAATAGGACGAATACCATTAAAAAAAAGAACGAACACCACACCAATAACACCACAAATGGGATAACATCATCCACCTACAAATCACTCAACTAAATCCCCACAAAAAAAAAAAAATAAGAAACATAAAAACATATCACACCTACGCACACCCAACACTAGGAAAAAAAATTCAAACAAAATTACACACAAGGGCAAACAAGTAAACTTTTAAACCCCCAAACCAATGAAATATAACATACTCAAAAATAAAAAGGACTAATTGATTTGAAAGAAAACTTCTAAGACTAAATGGAATAACTTTTCTTCAAATGAAATTTATGAGTAATTTTTCCAATTATATCTGGATCCTTTAATATTTTAATTCATATAATAACTTAACCTATTTTTGTCAGTAATTCAATAATTATATAAATGAAAAATTATTGTCAGATATTTTATATTAGAATATATATTTTTACATTATTTATTTTTTTGTATCTGCATACCATTTGCATTAGTTTGAATGGTTTTAACCCTACTTACAATTATACCAAATTTATAACCTTATTGTATTTTTTTAAACTTCTGGGTGCTTAGTGTAATTTACCCAATAAACAGTTGTCCAAAATGAACAAACTAGTGAGCAATATTTGGCTGCAATTGGGTTTTCGTGTAATTAACACTTCTTAAATATTAAGTTTTGTTTTGAATAAATTATACTTTTAACTCTTATAATTTGATTTAAATTTTACTTTAATCTTGCTTATCTTAAATTGAACAATTACACTTTAATTATGTGTGGGTGTTTGGGGTTTGTTCTTTTGGTGACCTTTTTGTTGACTTATTTTTGTCTTAACTTTAAAAAAAAATAAATAAATAAAAAAATTTAAGTTTCTAAATTTTACTTGACGAGACAAACATGAATATTTTAAAAAAAAAAAAATTTTAAAAAAAGTATAGAAAAGACAATATATATATATATATATATATATTTATTTAGCTTATTTTGGGTTTTTTTTTTATTTTTTACATTTACTTACCCAAAACCGATCGAAAAAGTAAAAAAATTTCATATAATTTTAAAAAAAAGTTATTAAAGATGGAAAAAAAGATGTGACTTATATAGAAGTTCTCAAACAGTGTCATTCTATTTAAGTTCAAAATTAAAATTAGTTTAATTTTACACTTCTAAAGTGTAGATTTACACTGCTAGAGCATATATCTACAGTTTTAGAGTGCAGATTTTGACTTGTTATGTCTAAAATATGAGCCTTGAAGGTTTTCTTATCCGATTTCGATATAGATTTTTTGATTTTCAACACTAACAATAGTTCCCTTATCTCTCAAACCTCTTCGTATATCATTGTGGGTATACTTCATTCTTAACTCTAGCTACTTGTTATCCACAAAAAAAAAAAAAAAAACTCTAGCTTCTGGCGGTGTTCAATATTCGGCAGTGACGTAGTGGAGTTGGTTAGCGGCGACCGAGACAAAGTCGACAAGCATGGCAGGCTTTCAAGTAGATCTTACTTTCCAGACCACATCTTTGAGAAGATTAGTGATTTTCCTTAGATCGTAATTGTTTTTTTGCTGTTTTTTGTTTTTTGTTTTGTTGTTTGGTTGGGATACCCCTTTGGAGTCTTATTTATTTTGAGGCATTTGTTAATATCTTGAAATGTACACGTATTTTTATTAATTTATTATTTTTTTACACGAAATAACTAAATTGAAACTACACTTAAACATATATAGATCAAAGGAGAATTCTACAATACACATTTTATACTATTTTCTTCTTTGGTTACAATTAATTTTCTTTTTTAGTTATAACATTATTTTAAGATGTTTGGTTATGCTTCATGTAGTATTTGGTTATGATTTTTTTAAATTATGACTCAGAAAGTACAAAATTATACTATTTTTTTTTTTAGTTATAAGGTATGAATATGTACCATAGTCTTTTCCTAAATCAAATTATTTAAATTTAAATAATAAGAATAAAAATGAAATTTGAGTCAACTATTAATGTAAAAAGTGTAATTTAACCTCTAATTTTATACTATTTTAAAACTTTTAGGTCATGTTTATTTAGCCTATGAAGGAGAGGACTAAATTAAGATGGCTATTGGATTCATGATCCCATGTTTTGGAAGAGGTGAGATTGAAAAAATAATCTGAAAATTAAAGTGTATCCAGTCGTTCGGCCAATTGACCGAAATAATTTTTTATTTTTTATTACACCCAAGTGCAGCCTATTATTTATAATTTTTTTTTATATTTCCTTTAATATAGAAATATATTTTTATTTTATATAAAAATAATTTTAACAATTTTATTACTAATTATTTCTCACACTATTATCAAAATAAACATATTTTTATTTAATCCCTCACTAATAATCATCCCATTAACAATTTCATTACTAATCATTTTCCCGCTAATAATCTATTTGCTAATCATTTTTTCACTAACAATCTCATCCAAACAAACGTGGCGTGAGGGTAAAACTTTGTTCCTCGGATATGAGCTGAAAGCTGATTAGGTTAGGGTGTTTGGGGGAAACGATCCTCTGAGAGAATCGTGATTACAACAATGTCGGCTCGATATCTGAGAAAAGTTCTCAGGCAACAAGAATCTCAAGAACAACAACAAGAAGAAGATCATCAACTCGACAACGACGATGACTCCGAGTCTCCCGATTCCTCCACCCCAGCTTTTGTAAACCCTTTCGATCTCCTCAACGACGACGATCATGATCGCGATCAGGTTTAGTTCTTCTCTCTCTCTCTCTCTCTCTGTTGATATTTACCTTCAATCGCTTTTATTCTTGTTGATGTATTATACTTTTCTAATTTGCGTGTGGTTTCAATCTTGACGAGTTAGGGTTTTTGATTACTTTTCGCGAATCTGTTTCTCTTTGAATGAGTTAGGGTTTCAATCTTGACGACTTAGGGTTTCAAATTACTTTTAAATTGTGTGTGGATGTTTATCATTTGAATGAAAATTTTGCCCATCACATTTTTTTATTAAATCGAAACCTTAGAAACTCGGAATTCACTATCTTCAATTCTGGTTGATTGTACGCATTGTTTCGAATAATGTTGGATGCAATTGTCTTAGATTTGGAATTGTTATATGTGGATTCAAAACCCCTAAATTGTCTGCTACACGTAAATAATATTACTGGGTTGCTGGTAGGTGGCCAAGGAAGGGGAGTAGTGGCTGAGGGTGGGGAGATGATGGGGGAGGATTGTGATTGCAGGTTGGTTGTTAGGGAGAAGCATGGGGCTGCAAGTGGGCAGCCGGGGAGGGGGAATGGAGGTTGCTAGTAGGTGGCAAAGAGTGTTTAGGGGTGGCAAGGGAGAGGCTTCAGCATTGGTGGATGGGTGGGTTGGTGGAGGGGGAGAGAGAAGACAGGGGTGGTGGCGGTTGTTAGTAATGACCATCTAAGAAGTACAAACACCGATCCGACATCGACACGCCAACACACAAATTTTTAAAAAATGTGGGACATGACATGTGTAAGGGACACGTGTAAAATTTATAATTTTATATATTTATTATATATCATATATAATGATAAATAATTATTATATATCATATATATGAATATGTTAGTTAACCTCAAAAGGTTGGTCTAGTGGTCAGGGCCCGGGGGTGTACTCTATCCAAGGTCGCAGGTTCGAAACCTTTTAGGTGAAAACAATTTACTGGAGCTAGTTCATATAGGGTTTTGGCCCGGCTTTATTTGGGCCCCTTGCTAGTGAACGGTAAGATTAATTTCTTGGATTAGTTGGTCTAGTGGGTTAGATACTGAGTTATCAAAAAAATAAAATAAAAGGAAACTTTTAGTTAAAATTAAAAGTGATAATTTTTAAAATCTAAAGGAGAAAAAATGTTATAAATTTATATTATTTTTTATTATATTATTGAATTAGAAATTATTTTATTCAAACTCGTAATGTGTTTTACGTGTGTCTAAATGTAGGAAGTGAGTCCAATTGTATCCAACTTGAGCTCCTTTTTTACTGAATCAATTATTGCTACATGTCCTCACAATGCCCCTTCTTTTCCTACCTACTCCTTGGTTAGGGGTGTAAATTTGGCCTGACCCGGCCTATGTCGGGTCATGCAAGCTCCATCCAAAATTCAGACCGAGCCGGGCCAGCCCACGAGCGAGAAAATTAGGCCCAGACCCAGGGGTATTTGGGCCTCGGGCCTAGGCTTGGGCAGGCCTGAATATATATATATATATATATATTTTGGTATTTTTTCATCAAATTTTATTCTTTTCCACCAAAAATAACACTGGACCTCGGGCGGGTCAGGTTAGGCCTGGCCTGGCATTGGGCCTGGCTTTGAGTGGGTTGATGGGCCAGGCTCCAAAACACACGGCCCAAGCCCAATCTCGAGCTGGGCTTGCGGGTAGGTTTCGGGTGGCCCACGGGTCATTTTTACACCCCCTACCCTTGATTGCTTTTCAAAATTTGAATTGCAAGAAGCTAGAGAATCCTATTTTCACTCGCTATTATCGTCTTCGAAGAGTTTTTTGCAACTACTCTCTCAACTTGGTATATGTTATCCAAGGGTTGAATTCCAACTAGACCGATATCTCATACTTCATACTACTAATTGCGACTAGCATATAGGACATAATCTTACATCTTTGTGTTCCAATAGACAAGCCCATCGATGAGGCGAATATCAAACTTCTTTGTTGTTGGTTATCCATTGCAATGAAATCCCCACAAGCTTCTCTTATAGACTAAGTCCTCATTTGGGAACATGCTAATTTAGTAACTTTTTGGCTATTTGGCTAAAATATGAGTTAAAAAAAACTAGTATGTTTGGGATGACTTTTTGGCTTTTTACAAAAAGATATGCAAAAAGTAGAGAGAAAAGAAAATTTTTGATTTTTTGGTATGGGTTGTTGGCTTTTTGGCTTTTTTAGTAACTTTTTAGCTTTTTGGCTAAATCGGCTTGTTGCCAAACGAGGCCTAAGTACTTTAGGATTAACCTATTTATCAAAAAAAAAAAAAAGAAGGTACTTTAGGATTAACTTGGGGTTTGTAGCGACACCCCATCTCGACCACTTATCCAAAAATAACTGCTCTTCTATTCTGCAATCTCTCTTCTTTAAAACCCTCTAGGGTCTTCTCTAATGAGAGCATAAAGAGAAATCGTGCCCCACTCAACTCTATAATTTGACCTCTAGTGAAACACACCATCATCTCTTAACCTACTTCTACACCTTCTTTGGCAATGGTGTACGCCAAGGCCCCAACCACCTCCTCATCGGACAACTTTGCAAAAATGGTAATCTCTTCAAATGACTACTACGCCACTTCCACTTCTCCATGATTCTGCATGCCAACAATTTACCCTTTACCTCCACTACTTTCCTTGGCCATGGCTAAATATTTGCTGCCTCAAGGAAACACTTAAAAACTTTCTTATGCCACCCCTCTCCTACATGACCAGAGTCTTGGACACCTTGGTCATCACCACCCACCCACTCCCATTCTGGATGTTCAGGATTTTAACCACTTCCCGCTTCCCATGCACTAGAGTCTCTACCTTCTCTACCTTCATGTACCTCCCCCCTACCCCAATTAGAAAGTCCATGACATACCACTGATCTCTAACCCTACCTCAATTGTCAAAATAATGAGCCCCCAAAATCTTTTAGAAGCCTTAGCCCAACATATAACATAGCTATATGAGCTCCTCCTCCTCCTCCTCCAACCTTCTCAACCTTTTGATATCTCTCCGCCTCTTTATCAGTTCAAAACCTTTAAAAGATCCATTTCTTCTCTAATAAAGTCGAAGTTTTTCTACTGAACCAAAATTATCTTCCAATTAAGATCCTTCTGTAATTATTGTTGAGAATTATGTTATCTATCATAGTGCATTTGCATATCCTAACTAGTGGTGCAACTAAAAAATGAAGGATGCCAAGTGATTTTCTTTTTCCTTTTGTTAATATCTAACACAAAGTTTTGAGTTTTTTATTAACTAAAACATTTCATTTGATGTAGTGTAATGGAGATATGAAGAAAATATATAAAGTACATTTAACTCGAGAGTTTTAGCTAATTTAAAAGAGACTAGACTACACAAAACAATCTGCTACATGAACAACCTAAGACTACAAACCGTGCAATGTTCGCGCATAACGCATTAGAAAGATCAAGCAAGAAGATAATTTAGCAAACGATTAAGCTATAAGATAAAAACTACTAATACTGAATAGTAAATAACATATTATATGTCACTCATCTTAGCCCCACAATAAAAAAGTATCCCTAGTTTAGTGTCCATGAATAGGGGTCTGGGAGGGGTGAAGTGGATTGGGTAAAGAGAGCTAACCTTTGGCATTATGTGCCCAAGATGGCTACCCTCAGGTTTGAACTCATAGTCTCAAAGTTAATAGACTGAGTTTTAATCGTTGAACCAGTGGCCATGGGGGTCTCGGAGGGTGGGTTGGGTATAACCTCTCAATCATGCATACTGGGTTGGTGATGCCATAGATAGTAACCTGCAACCTTAATTTTTCTTGTTCTAGTGGCTCATTGTAGAAGCCCCATAACTATCTTGGGGCCATTTGCAATAATTTGACTCTGTAAATCGATCAAGATTGAAGGAATAGACCAATGTCGCCCAAAGATCCTTGCAGTAGTGACAACCTAGTTTTTCCATGTAATTGCAGCTTTCATAGCTAGGCAAATTCTTAAAAAAGTAGGGTACAGGTACGACTAAGGTACGTCAATTTTTAATTTTTTTTTATTTATTTATAAATTTATAGCTAAACACCCAACATATAAATCAAAATTTCAATATCAAAACTAAAAAGGGAACTTGTCTAAAAAATTATATAATTTTTATTTTTATTTATTTATTTATTTATTTGATTGTTTAAAACATGATGCAAAAGAGAGCAAAACCATGACTTATGGGTAAAGGGTATTGGAAATAAATTACTTGATGATTTTCGAAGTTGAAAGAAGAATAATAAATGCTGCAATAAATTCTAGCAGCTGCCAAAAAAAAAAAAAAAAAAAAAAACCGCCCCGTGCCGTACCTGTGCCATACCCACGATGTACCCAAACGTATTTGCCGTACTCGGCATGTGTTTGGTGTACCCAATACGTGTACCGCCGTACCAGTACACGTATCAGCACCCGGTAAGCACCCAGTACTCGTACGACATCATTTTTGGATTTCTCGTGCTTCATAGTCTAAGTAAGGGAAGCAACCATCCTGCTTTGTCCCCAACTTGGTTGGGTTTGAGTTATGCCATGATTAGGCTTGATTTTTTGCCAATAAAGTGAAGACTATCAAACTGATGAGGCATGATTCACATAGAAGCATTAATACTATGGTTGAATGATGATAGGCCCAAGTCTTGTTGATGAGAGTGAGAATTTTGTGGTTTGAGAGGGGAGCAATTTGGGGTCAATTTTCCAAGTCTTTATGGAATAAGGAAAAATAGAGAGGCTTTGTTAATAAATTTGTTTGTATATAAAGAAAGTGAAAAAAAAAATTGTTAGGAGACCTCTACTGAGGAGATAGATCAAAGGAGAACGACGAATCCTTAAGCTTAAGCAATTCACTATGGGTGTATTACTACTTTTTTTTAGAAATTACCAAAAAAATGGTAGTAATCCTAATTAGGAGAATGAGAAATATGTACTTAAACTAGGAGCATAGTGTAAAAGAATGAAAATTATTTACTTTGGAAAAGGAGAAAATGAAATAAGCTTTTGACTACTTACCCAAAAAAGAAATAAGCTTTTGACAATTTGATAAATTATGGAAAACTTTTTGTCATAGTCATGTCAACTTGTGTGCATCATTGAGTAGAAATGTACCCATAAAATTTTGAATTATATTGCAAATCCATAAGAGATGATTTATTATAAATCAAGTTAATCATTATATGTCTAAGAGTTTTGTTAACATATATATATATATATATATTTGGAAGAGGCCAATGGGCGCAACCCATATACATGTAAAATATATATAGATGGAGACAGCCATAAACAACCGCATGAAAATATTTACAGGCTAACAACCATAAAAAAGGAACCATTTGGATTTCAAACTCTGTGAAATGTCAAATGGAATGGGAACTCATCAAGTTAAAAGCTTTGCAATCCATATCTTTATGTCAAGACACTTGTTAAAGAAAAAATTATGCCATTTTGGTCTCTCAACTATCAAACTTTTCCTAGTTTGGTCCAATTTGTATTGGATGTTACGTTTTTGTGATGGATAAGGACACATTGCACAATGTGATCTTGACCTAACCCATATTCAACTTGTATCAATGGGTATCCATGGAAATATGAAAAAATGGGTAAATCACCCTTTGCCTCTCTCACCTTGGCCCTTAAAATTTACTTTTCCCAATCTGGTCACTAGACTATATGATTGTTCCCACACCACCACCAACCACGATAACACTACCATCAACCACCCTAGTCCCCCTCCTCATTGACTCCGCCACCATGCTGTTCGCTAACACCACTGGCATAACCATCACCACTACCACACCATTTATTGACACTATAACCATATAACCATATAACCATTCTCACCACCACCTTGGTCGTTACCACTACCATCATAACCTCCTTCTCAAGTCCTTGAGATTTGTCAAGCAAAAGGAACTAGATAATGGGTACAGTGATAAAGGCATTGATTAGTCAAGAGAGAGAGAGAGAGATGGTTGGTTTGGTTATGGTGGCTGCCGGGGGAGTTTGGTGGTGGTGGTGGTGGTGGTGGTGGTGGAGTTGGAGGGGGAAGAAGAGGAGAGAGAGAGAGAGAGAGAGATAGAGAGAGAGAGGGGAGGGGTATTTGCCGATTGGGTTGGAGAGAGAAGGGAGGGGTTCGGTGATGGGACCCCTCAATGTGGGGAATTTTCCCTCAGTTTAGAGATAGACCTTGTCAGATACTTATGGACTAAAGTGTAAGTAACGGGCCAAAGTGCCAAAGTGAGAAATATACACATAAAAATCCAAAACTACCTCAGCACTGACACTTCCTTTGCAAATTGGACCAAACTGGAAAAAGTTTGGTAGTTGAGAGATTAAAGTGGAATAATCTTTTCTTTTACAATGAAAGTGAGAAACAAGCAATACTTTTGGGGGTGAAAGTGTAATTTACCATAAAATTTTGAATTATATTGTAAATCCACAAGAGATAATTTATTGCAGCTCAAATTAATCATTATATGTTTAAGGGTTTTGCTAAAAGTTAAAATCGACACTGTTTTTTGCTGTTTCCTTTTCTTTTATGGTTTGTTTGTTTGTTTGTTTGTTTTTGCTTTGTTGGAACTTGGAAGAGGTCAGTGGGCGCACATAACCCACGTACGTGCAAAATATATATAGACAGACAACCATAAACAACCCTAGATTTTGTGTAAAAGACCCAAACCTTGTAAAATTCAAAGCAGAATGGGAACTCATCAAGTTAAAAACTTTGCTATTGAAATCCTTATCTCTGGACAAAGTACTTCAAGGCAAGGCAAAGGAAACTAAAATTATCAGAATGTGCTGTTGAAAGATATACATAGATTAAAATCGGACCTAAAATTAGGACAAATATTTTAAGACTTGCATACATCAATCTTAGCCATCAGTCTTCATAGTGGATCCCATCTTCTAATTGAATGACTTCTCCAAATTTATTTTGCTTCAAAATTTCCATCTCTTGGTCCTCTTGCTGTTTGTATCGCTTTCCAGAGAGAGCATTATCATACAATTTATCTAAGATCTGTGTCCTTGTTCTGAATATCACATTCTATAGTTGTGCTTTTGACCAATCAAAGTCCTGTGTGACCTCAGTGTAGAACAGACAACGTTATGGAAATCAGAGGGTAACTTGTTGACTTGCAATGAAATTTCCAACTATGTTACACGGACTCTTCAAAATAGATCAAATACCCGTGTCGGACACCCGACACTCGGACAAGGGTATGGGATATGTGTCGGATACTTTTCAACGGATACTTCTTATATAATTGTATATAACACAATTATCATAAGTGCATATTATTGTTTAATTACTATAAATGTCATTTTGACACTGTAAGTTACATATAGTACCATTTTATCTCACACATTAGATTAAAAATATAAAAATATGATATTTTTTTGCCGAGTCCGCGTACCCTTAAATTTAAGATTTAATGAGTCCGACCTCTAGATACATACCCACACCCGATACCCGTACCCGAGTCCATGTAACATAGATTTCCAAGACCATTTAAAATTGTTTTATGGCAATCATGCTAGCTGTGTTCCTGCCAAGAATAAATTGCTGAAACAAATCTTTATAGATACATATAAAGAAGCTTTGGCAATCGATGCTTCGTACCCATTTTTCAACTGCTATCTGGTGACACTATGGTGCTGAGATATACTTTTCATCCTTTTTCCAACTTGGTATTGCTGATGGAAGTAATTAAGAACCATCATTTCAGGGCATTTTGTTGAATTTCAATGACTATTGGTCAACTTTCAGCTGCAGGGTAGTGAGCCAGAAATTGCTGATGAACATGAACCCTTGATAGGAAACATTGATGACAGAGAACCCTCAGTGAAAGCTACTGTTAACACAGTTCCATCATCCAATCACAAAGCAAAGAAAAAGAAAAAGAAAAAGAACAAGGTGGATCCCTCATCAAGTATGGGAAACATTGAAAAGCCCTTAGATGTGATTTTAGAAAATTTGTCTATTGAAGATAACTCTTCTAGTCATCCATTGGGCCCTTTAAAAGCCAAGCCAGCAAAGGTAGAAGTCGGTGACAGCATGCTTAAACAATGCACGTCCTCCATTTTACAAGTGGATCCCAAATTTCTAAGTGCAGAAAATGAGCTGCGACGAATATTTGGGTCTAAGGTAGTAAGCTCATTTCAAAAGAGTCACCAAACAGGCAGTTCGAGACAGGTACGTGGGGGGAGACATGGAAGTCACAACCATCGAAAAACTATTCTTGTCACTCCATCAGAACATTGGCATCGTTGGGATGGGTCTTTGTCAATGGAACTTTTGGAAACAAGAGATGGGTACCACTATTTCAAGTAAATCTCATGCTTAATCTGCTAGATATTGTTTGATTAGACTTACTTTATACATGTCTTATCATTGTTTATACTGCAATTAAACTATACTTTCCTGTTAATTGAAGGTACGGAGTAGGAAATATCTATCCAGTTCTTACACATCAGTTTACCATGATGTGATGTGCATACATTTTTTATTTTTATTTTTTTATCTAGCCTTGAGATGGAACTGCATGATTCTAGAGCTGTTGTAGTTTGCGAGTCTAGTATAATATGATGAGCTGAAAACACCTCCATGGTCTGATTGTTCGGAATGGGGAATTACTATTCTCATCAATAGCATTTAACCATTCAAGTAATCTTATGCTTTGACTTGGCATTCATTTGTTTCCAATAAATAATAGTTGTCAAGAAACTCTCGTCGAGAGGGGAAACTCATTTTAAGGAAAATTCCTAGGGAACATTTTTGAGACATTTCAGAAACTCTAGCATGATTTTAAAAGAATGTAATGAAACTCTTGAAAATGTGGAAATTCCATAGAAACACCATTCCTATAATTGTGTAGAAGCATTTTTTTTTTGGTCTTAGTTTTCTTAGTATGCATTAGTGGTACCTCAGCCCATTTTCCTTGTAAATTAATATCTTCTTTTCTTCCTTTGCCCCACTGCAAGAAATTTTTTAATATGGTATTGCCTTTATTTTTAAAATTGGTCCTCACCTGTTCTCAAGTACTAAGCCAATGAAAGTGGCTTTTATGTGTATCAATCTGTTGATTAAAGGAATACGGTGTGAAACATGGTTGGGGCACCCTGTTGGTGTCCTTGCATTGAGATGTGATTTTGAGTTCATTTGGTCATAAATGTAACATGTCTGAATCTTTAAGCCCAAGCCCCAAGCATGTTTTATGTCTATAAGTTTTATTTCCTCACACATCGCTTCCGTGAACATTTACATTTGAGCATTGTAATTAAAATATCTTAAATGGTATCCAATTAGGCTGCTAGCTCCGTTTCTGAAATTAGAGTTGAAGTTACCAAACTCTTTTAAACTTTGATATTGATCTTTTTTTTCTCATTATAGGCAGAATATGCAGTTTATGTATTCTATCAAATGCACAATGTCTTATGGGATATATGTTTATGCACAGAGCACAATATATTTAGAGATGATATTATTACCTGATATGCTCATAATCAATGTTATGAGTCTTATGACATGCATTAACCTCGACTACATATCAGTTTCAAATTTTGGTGTCGCACTGATGTATATTTTAATTGGTTTTTGTCATCGTGTAGATACGTACACTCATCTTCCTATAGCCAAGTGCAGAGTGCATATGAAGCGGCTAAAGCAACACATGATCTTAATGGTATAGCAAGTATTTTGTTTTATCATCCGTATCATTTAGATTCACTGATAACTATGGCGGAGTATTTTAAGTTCTCGGGTGATCAACAAATGGCGGCAGATTCTATTGCAAAGTGTCTATATGCCTTGGAATGTGCGTGGCATCCAATGTTCAGCCCCTTCCAGGGCACTTGCCAATTGAAATATATTGGCCATGAAAGTAACAGGCCGTTGTTCACAGCACTTTTCACTCACATGAATGACATGCACAGGCGTGGATGTCATCGCTCTGCACTTGAAATTTGCAAATTATTGCTTTCTCTGGATTCAGATGATCGAAAGGGTGCCATGCAATGTATTGACTATTTCTCTTTGAGGGCAGAGGAGTACAAATGGCTAGAACAGTTCTCTGAGGAATATAGAACAGATAACTCCATATGGTTAATTCCAAACTTTTCCTTTTCTCTTGCCATTTGTCGATTTTATCTTGAGCATGAGGAAGGCTCAAACAATACACAAATGAAGCCTGGAAAAGCTACTTCGACTGATCTCCTAAAGCAGGCTTTGTTACTTCATCCGCCAGTCTTGAAAAAATTAGTTGCAAAAGTACCTCTAAAGGATCAAGCGTGGACAAGGATACTCAAGCACAGTTACTTCGGATCAGATCAAACAGGAATCCCGACTGTAAACCATCTGATTAATATATATGTCGAAAGGAGTTATCTTATCTGGAGACTCCCCGATCTGCAAAAATTGCTTAGGAACTCTGCGCTACTAGCGATTGATACACTGGAGCGTAATAAGTGTGAAGCTCAGGACTGGGCTTGTGTAAGGAAAGAAGCATTCCCATCGGACAAGAACGAGTAAGTGTTCTTTTCATTTACACGGTTATCCTACTCTTTTATCTTGCTTCAGTTTGGCTGCAGTAGATAGATTGTATGTTTGTACTTTGGTTAGATAAGTTATTTACCGAGATTTATGCAGTGTAACTAATTATCTGGCTGTTATATATAGGCTACAAATGAGCTGAGTAATAGATTATTCAAGCTTTGCTTGAAAACTTCACAAGCTTCAAAACTTGTACAAGCTTTGACTTGTTTACATAACAAGTCAATCTTGAACGAGCTTTTAACAAGTCAAACATGAGTCAAGTAGCTTAGTTTTTTTATAATGCATATATGCTTATCAAACCGCGTAATTGATTGTTCAAGCTCAGCTTTGCGTTCAATCTTTTAGGTTGTTCACATAATGCACTGAATATGAGTCGCGCATAAGTAACTTGGTTTTGTTTTGCAGCCCTGGTTATATGTTACAAAATATACACGACTCTGTACTTTTATTGGCTGGTTACTCGTGCATTGGTTAATTTTTGAACAACGGAATTTTCTTGATTTTCAGGTACAGCCATTTATTGGTATCTGATTTCTCCGATTCAGTACCAACAATGCCGCCTGATAACCTGCAGAATTTTCTGGTTGATCCAAGAATGAGAGAGGTACCAAATGGTGATCAAGTTGCCAACCCACCTCATGGGGGAGGTGCTCCCCGTAATATAGCGAACCGAAATGCATTGGCCGTCTTGTTCGAGTCTATGTTGCCGTGGGTTGATTATGGTGTCGGAGATGGAGTTGGTGAGGATGGCCAGCACAATGACCATGTACAAGACCATGAAAATTAAATTTTAAGCAGGTGCCATGAAAGATGTTGGGGCAGGAAGACAATGGAATTTGCAATTACCAAGGTCGGAGAAAATGGTAATGCTTCGTGGATGGATATACAGGTTTTTGGTGGAAGTTGGAAGCTAAAAGAATTTTGCTAGCAGAATAAAAATTTGTTGGTATTTTTATGATAATTTTTGTTGCATGTGGAAAGCAATGTAGTTTTTATTATTTTAATTTGTTGTTGGTATTTTTATGATAATTTTTGTTGCATGTGGAAAGCAATATAGTTTTTATTATTTTTGTTCATTTGATATGTGGAGCCATCAGAAAATATTGGTAAAGTCGATAGCTGTTTTAGGCTATGGAAGCAAAAATATTTAGCAGCCTTTTATTGGGCCTGCCTACACTACATGAGGCTTGAGCTGGGCGCTTGAAGTCTGTCTTGTTCTTGTTGGGCTGCTTACTGGCCCACCCATGGGCCTGGTCTGTGGGCTCATGAGAGGCAGTCCATTGAGTTGGTCCTGGGGGCCATTAGTAATTATGAAAGTAAAATACCGAAAATCTTGGTCCAAAGCTTGTTGGCCCAGTTTGACCTATGAACCATTTGGGCCTGTTTGACATGCCTTGGGCCTAGAGTTGGGACATGTCTTGGGCCCCTTACACCAAGATTATACACCATTTGGGCCATGTATTCTCACGCTGGTTTGGGCCTCTTTGACCCAGACCGTTAAACATTTGGATCATGCCTTGGGCTATTATGGCCCAGATTGTAAACCATTTTGACCATGTCTTTTGGGCTCTTTACTGTAAACGATTCGGGCCATGTTTTGGGGCTAAAGTTGAACATTTGGGCCTCTTTGGCCCAGACGGTAAAACATTTTGGCATGTCATGGTGCCCGAAGTTGGGCTATTTGGGCCTCTATGGCTCAGAATGCCCAGAATATAAACCAGTTGGATCATAACAGAGCCTAAAGTTGGGGCATTTGGGCCTCTTTTGCCCAGACTGTACACCATTTGGGCCTAAAGTTGGGCTGTGTAGGCTGCATAGACCTTTTTTGCCATGTCTGTAAACTATATGGGCCAAGCCTGTTTGGCATGTCTTGCGCATAAAGGTGGACCATTTGGGCCTCTTCGGCCTGTCCACCATTTGGGCCATGCTTGTATCTTGGGCATAAAGTTCTAGCGCACAACCCAGTCCAAGGCTTCTCCAGCAGGCGGGCTTGCAAGCCATTTTCACGGCCCAACCCCATTTCAGGCATTATCTTGCAATGCGACAAATGTGGTGCCATTTACACCTTGTTTGGATCTTGATTTGTCAAGAATAAACAAAAATGGAACAGAAATTAACTAACCCATATAAATTTTTTTTATACATAACTAAATAAAAGAAGTTATTTTGACAAACATATATTTACTTTCTTCTCATTTACTTGCCCCAACCAAAAAAAAAGAAACATTTTTTCTTTCTTATCTTTAACTATCTTTACAACATCCAAATGCAGCCTTAATCTATTTGACTCTCTTTTTAACATCCAAATACGAGATAGAAAAATGCATGTATCCTAGTTGGTTGGAGCGCATAAAAATAAAGGCTGTATACGCTTTAATGGAATCGATAAATATAAAATTTTAAATGCTTCCGACTGCATGTATTATACCCTTCCAAAAAATTGCCACCATGGGAAGGTCAACCAATGCCATCAGTCTTTTGTTCCAAAATCATAATTTTCGACAAATTGTCATGCCATCACCAATGGGTACCTAAAATTAAAACTATTTGGTATATGAATATAGAATAAATTGAGTAGCTTGAAAAATATCAAAAAAAGAAACTCGTGCGCCTACCATGCTGATGCTTACACGTTTGTCCTCCATTACACTTCTGTTGAAATTTCTTACACTGACAGTCTTTGCATCGTTGACCTACTCAAAAGAAGCTAGTTAAGTTGCATAATATCTCTGGCAAGGTTTACAGAGCATATTTATTTACTTATTCACCAGTGGATTAGCAACTTTTCCGTGCCAGAGGACATTATCAATCACAATGAGACCCCCAACCCTCACCTGCAGCAGGACATGAACAACAATCAGTACATTGTCACAAAGTGCTACAAGTTTTGATTGTATGTCTTGGCCCCCTAACCAGTTGCAGCAGCAATTCAAAGTATTCATGATACATTCTCTTCTCAGCGTCAACAAATGCAAAGTCATAGCTGCATAAAAGAAAAAGATGTGGTGAAATGATATTCTTCCATTTATAATAGTGATTTTCAGGTGCATCACAAATTCACAACATGAAAAAAAGCGAGAAAAAATCATCGAACTGCGACAAATGCATTAACCACAAAGTAACCACTGGGCACTGTCTGCAGCAAATGGAACACCAAATGAAATGTCTAGCCATGGTATGACCGGCCACTAGGAGTGAAGAAGGGTGATGGATGGCTTATGGTGATGGTGGCTGAAAGAGAGTTTTGTGCGTCTTCCTAGGGCTTCAAGAGCAATTCTCTTCTCTTATTTTTGAACAACTCTTTTTACCCAGAAATTATGTATGGCGTAGATAAAAATTAGGTATGTTGTTTCTTTGTTTATTTGATCATAGATAGTGGTCTAATGACAAGAGCCGACAAGGGAAGCCTGATCCTATTGATTTTTACTCATTTTCTCATTGAGCAAGCGGGTACAAAATAAATCAGATTGATTTTTCAATCAAATGTTTTGGATATCAAACGGGCCTCCCCAGAAGTTAATTTTAATATGGCCAATTTTCACTCTTTTGCAATCAGTTTAGCTACAGCACCCAGATTCCACTGTACCTCCCTTTATACGAAATAAAAAGGGGAAGTCATTTGATCTTCTCCTCGAAAGTATCCGCGCTGGCTGCCACCCCAAAAGGAGCGACAGATACTTTAATTTATTTGCTTATGTCTAGTACTAAATAATGTATTTGGGGTGTCTCTAAAAAGAATATCATGAGAACAATTCCTGGAGCTGCCACTGCCGGCTATGATACATCAGTACATCCATGTTTCTAGGATGTTTCTACGTGATTCCAGGTCACTCCGTTCTGTGACCAAACTTTGCATGGTCAATTCAGTGGTGGTCAAGGCTTGGGCCGGGGGTGTACTCCCTCCAAAGTCTCTGTTCAAATTCTCCTCAACCAATTTATTGGGATCAATCCATACGGGCTTTGTCCCGGCTTTAATTGCCCCCCCCCCCCCCCCCCCACTAGTGGACAGTGAGATTAGTACCCAAATTAGTCGGTCCGGTCCAGTCCAGTGGGCTAGATACTGAGTTATAAAAAAAAAACACTCCATTTTATATAAGCCAAATACTGTTGGAAAGCTTAAAGAGTCTACTTTCATTTAGTTTCCATATCCTTATACTTTTCATCACCATGTTACCTGAAAAGATCAAATAGATTCCTTTTCTTAAAATGTTCACAACTGTTTCAATTAATATCATATCAAGGCCCATTTGATACACATGAAACATTACTACAGAATGGTGGAAGCCAAATTTAGAAAGGGATATTTTGCAAATAAAATAATGTGTGGAAGTAAACCCTTCACAAAGGCACACAATGGGGCATTTGGCCATTTTCCATGTTTAATCATTTGAAACAATTGCAAGCCTAGAGAACCATTTCTAAGGTCTAAAACCACCATAAGGGTGTGTTTGAGCGTGTGCTCATCCGGAGAAAATTTGAGCACATTTTCATTGAAATTCAATTCATTCTCTGGTCATCACTGGAAGACTCAAAAGAGGAGCCTAAGTCTTATAGCCAATAAAATATGGGGTGTCTACAAATGTTCATCTGCCCCATTTGCATGTTGGCTATATTTAAGGCATGGATGCAAGGATAAATGACAGCACAATTTCAAGAACTATTACTAAATATAACTGGGCTCTATATGCTAAATACCTGCAACTTTCCCCCTTTTGAATCATAGATTTTAAAGCATCAGCAGCCATACCATGCTTCACATCCACCTAATGCCAATTATATTGTATCAGTAAACATACAAACATCAATGGAAGGAGAGAAAGAGTAGCACAAACATGTAAAGATAGAAATTTATTAACATAGATGTAAACACTGTAAAGTCTACACCTGTCAAGGAAGAAGAGAGTGTGAATGATAGACTATATGTTTGAGGGGGGGAAATGAAAATAAATAGCAGCAATCATAATGTAATGGGCGTCTTAAGCAGCTCTCTGGAAACATGTTTAGTACATCTTCCTTATAGAATCCATTATTTGCAAAACCAAACACTTTTATAATACAAGCATTAATGAAAATATGACTCACCTTGTGTGAAACACCAGCTCGATCATAATACCTTTTCGCAACCTCCAAAGACTTCATATCTCTTTCACAAGCAACTAAACGGCCTGATTCTGGTAGGACTAAAGCTATAGCCAACGATGAGTATCCCTGGGATTCAAAATCATTACATTAGTAAAGACATGCTTCATGAGATTCCAACAACATGACCCTCTTTTCTTTGCAAGAAGAGTTATATGCTTACAGTGAAACAGGAAAAACAAAAGAGAACATCATTGTGAGGACTAGTAAAAATTAGTGATCCTAAGCTTACATAAAAGAATGCCAACCATGGATGACGGTATTTTAGTTCCATTAAATAAAGAACACACAACTGACTGTAACAGAGTGATCACCATCAATTGACCTTGAGCCTTCCTGTGTCATAAAGATTTGTAGTCTATAATATCCAACTAATATTAGAAAGGCTAAGGCTACAAGTAAATAACAAGTTTCCAAGCTTTTAAAAGTTTATTCCAATTGGGAATTAATAAGACTACTCTACCAAACATGGACCTCATTCCCAAAATCACAGGTTCAACAGCGTGGTTGTTGCCTTTCGTCCCATTGGCCCCCTGCAGTCTCAGCAACAAGATAATAAACAAAAAATGACAACTGTCTAGTAATCCTCAACAGCATCACTGCAGTATCAATTATGGTACTTATCACACAGTCTGTTGATGACCATCTCTAATAAACCTTATGAACGGTGTGTTTTTGTTGAGAAAAGGATTGTATGATTAACTGCCACTGTTATGCTCATTAACAGCAAAGCTGGTTTCGGAAATTTGGAAGAAAGAATACAGCATTTAATAGAAAACAGTCGAGGAAATTCTTGAGAAATGAACACCTCCTCTGGTACTTAGTGATTCAGAATTATGCCCATCTACATCACATTCCCCGAGACATTCCACTCTCTAGAGGCCACAACCTTCAAACACAGAACAAGTGGCTATCTTGGAACCTTTTTTTTTTTTTGGTAACTGGGTGTCTGGCCAGCTTGTGCGCACCTCAACTAATCCCAGGCCCTGAAGTTAATGACTGAGTAAACCTCCAGTGGCCCCTTGGGTGACTCGAACTCGAAACCTTGGATCTTATCCTCGAGTCTTTATTGCTCGGCCAACCCCTTGGGGTTGTGGCTATCCTGTCTATAACTCTCTAAATTGATATTCTCTACTCAAGTTCAGTAAAGGACAGTCTGATAGACATTTACTTCTCACAGCTTGACTTGTGAGTCTGGTGGAGTTCTTGCAAATCCCTCATTCTACATCTTACTTGTACCAAAATTTGAATCCTTCCTAAGCTTTTTTTTTTTTTTTAATCAGCTTGAATCCTTCCTCAGATGCCAAAGAGCATTCGAACAAGAAGACATACACTCCCCCTATGGCGAAGAAGAGGGGGATAAGAACAAACAAACATAAGGCCCTCACTCAATCAATAGACTTCAATTATGAGAAATATCCTTCAAAGAAAGAGACCTAGTACTGCTCTTTCCCTCCTGAATTATGTGCATCAGGAATGTCAAAACTGTTGGCCATGTAATCAATCATTGCTACTGACCCTAGTACAAGGTACTATAGCATTTCCTATTTCAACCTTTTACCAAATTTCTTTAACTTCATCTAACATATGCTTGCTAAAAAATGATTGGAGCTTTGTTAGGTCATTGATTTTCTCCAAATTTTACCTAATTTGATTTTTTTGTTGATAAATTTACCTTATTTAATTTTTGATTCATAATGTGTGAAAATTACTCCTCAACAAGAACACCAAATTTCTTACATTTTGGTTCTCCATGGTAAAGAGAGGAGATAAACAAGTAGAATACTATGATACAGAAAGAACAAATAAGTCGTTAAGAAATTGAGGTAATTATACTTTAGAATGCACGAATACTTACAGTGTAAACACCAACTTCGATGCACTTCTCTGCCCCAAGAATCTGGACAAGCATTGCAAGTAGTTGTGCTTGATCAGGAGATACCTATCAAACAGAGCAACAATTTTCAGATTTCGGGTACATGTTTAGGAAATCACCTCACAACTTCAGGAATGCAATAGAACGTCAACTTGGTAAGAAGCAGTTCAACCTATCAATTCCATGCATCAAGCAATTCAATAAATGGTTCAAAAAGATAGAAAGTAAATTTCAATCAGTCCCCTAAATAAAATGGAAAAATCTTCACAATTGCAATGATTTCTTTTCAAACTGAGTTTGATGCAAAAAGAGAGATGATTTCAGACACATTTACAATACCACAATTGTCATAACTGGATCTAATTATGGTAAAAACATACCTTTTATGCCCCAAAAAAGACAAAAAATAAAATTCCCCCAAGGACTATCATTTACCACAGTGATGACCCAAACTTAATTCCAAGCGCGTGAAAGGATGCCAGGGGGAAGGGTTATTATGACAAAGAAAATGGGAATCCTGAGTAAAATTTTAAAAAAAATAAAAAAAATTGCCCCGTTTGGGGACTGACTAAATTAGCCAATTAGCCAAAAAGTTACTAAATTAGCCAAAAAGCCAACCACTCATACCAAAAAGTCAAAGATTCTCTTTTCTCTCTACTTTTTGCACATCTTTTCGTAATTAGCCAAAAAGTCATCCCAAACATATAAGTTTTTTTTACCTACCTTTTTAGCCAAATAGCCAAAAAATTACTAAATTAGCCTGTTCCCAAACGAGGCCTAGTCACCATAATAGTCTAGGATGGGTTCAAGAATCAACATATTGGCTCCGTTCGGTGTCATTTATAAGTTAGCTTTTACAATTATAACTGTTTAGATTATTAGCTTAAATTTTTTTAAACGAGTTGAAAATCTGTTTAGTGCAGCTTTTCATAATCTGTAAAATAATAAATAAATAAACATGTTTGGTTAAATAAGTTGTTACATAGCTTTTTGTCATGTAAATATCCAAGATGCCTATAATGAAGGCAAAAGAGACGGGGCTTCTTCATCCATAATGATTTTAGAATTTCAAATAAGCTAAAAAAGTTACGAATTATAACTTAAGAAAATCTCGCTTATTTGGGAGAAATAAACTGAAAAAGTTAAAAAAAACTATAATCTAAGATTGCAACCAAACACCATTACTAAACTTATTTTAATCAAATAAGCTAACTAAGTTGACTTATTACAACTTGCATCACAATATTTATTTACTCTAAAACACACCTTGTATTCAATAATTTTGGCAAGAGCACTACTGCCTCACACCATGCCCACAATGTCGCTACAATAGACCCCACATGGTACCTTTTTTTGCTAATAAGTAAATAATTGTATTATATACATCAGACAACCTTAAACTAGGGTTTCAAAGAATCCAACAGCCATACAAGCATCTTACAAAAAGTAAGACTGTCAAAAAAATCAAAGTCTTGATCCAGGTTAGGTCTAATATCCCAAGAAATCCAACTATACAAAATAATAACAAAATCACTCTTGAGTCTATGCATAGGTTCCTCGATTCTATAAAATCTCATTGTGTTCACCCCAAATAATCCACATGAGACACAAAAGAGTCAAAGCTATGTCAAGCCAAACATCATAATAATCTCAATTCTCATAACTCCTTCACCGCCCTAAAATATAAAATGATGTGAGGTCCATTTTCCTTGTCACTCTTGCACGTGCAACTAACTTGATATACATTGTGGGTCTATTTTCTGACAAATTAATATTTTGGACAATTAGTGACCAAACATGGTATCAAAACTCAAGTTAGGAAAAGTCCTGAGTTCAAGTTTCCGTGTCTGCATTTGCTCCCCATTTGCATTCAGCTTCTCTCTATGTATGTCTATTTGCATCTTCACAACCAAATAGGTTGCACGGGAAAGAGGGCATTGCATAGTTTGATATACATTGTTACACTCATTTCCCAACAGCTTGAACTCTTGGGGAAATTGGTGATCTAACAACAGCACCAATTAATTATGAAATGATTATAATATGTCATCTTCTAAATGCAGAACACATAATGGATTCTTTGGTTGCAGAGAGGTTCTAGTTTCAAACACGATTTTTCCATTATTGAACCGTCAAGACAAAATTTAACAACCAAAATGATAAATAAATTATATCTCTAATTACTATTATGCTCAACAAAAATAGAAGAAAAAGAACAACAAAAAATCTGATTCAAACAAACCCTAGAAAACGAAAATAAAATAAGGACTAAGGTTTGAATGAAACTATGAATACCTGCATCTGACTACCTCGCATGGTCGCGGTCTCCTCTCTAAGTTCCTTCAGAATCTAAAACACACTTTAAAATCAAATCTTTACAACGCATAAACAATACTTACATATATATATATATATATACATTCGAGTACAATATCGAAAGAAATTCACCTCAGGCTCTCTGACATTGCTCAGTAGATAATCATAGAGCCTTGGTGTGACGCTAATGACTCGTTTGTTGCCGTAATTCTCGTCGCCGGCGACGACGGTTGCATCGGCGCTGTTGTTCGAGTTCTGAGCCCTAAATCGACGATTGAAGGCGGCGATTGGGGAGGAGACATGGACGAGGCGATCAGAGCTTCGAAGGAGAAGATCACATTGGAGACAGAATAGAGGGGCGAAGATCAATCTAGGGTTTGTTGAACGAGGAAGTAGCGAAGCCGCCATAGATGGATGTGTGGGAAGGAAAACGTTTGGACCCGACATCTAATTATCGATAACCGGTCCATTACCGCAAATTTTCGGACCCGATAGTATTACCGTATTACTAGGGTTTGGCAACAATTTTTGTTGGGTTTTTTTTTTTATTTTTTTCACTAAAAGATAAAGGCATTGTTTGATTTGTTTTTCGGAAAAAATTTTGGAAAAAATTTTTACAAATAAATTTTCAAGAGTAATCAAATCAAACAAATTTTTTCAAAAAAAATCTCAAAATTTTGTTTGGTTGCCTACTTTCCAAAATCACTCTCTCTCTCATACACATCAAATCAATTACTTTTTTTAAAACTCTCTCCCCAAAACAATTTTTCAAAACCATTTTTAAAAAAGGCAAACCAAATAAATTTTTGTACTTTTTATCTCAAAAACTACTCTACAAACACAAACCAAACACACCATTTGGACAAACCAAAAAAAAATAAATCTAAACAAAATATCACATCAAACTCCATAATCATTGTTGGCTTTTTGGCTTTCAAAGGTTACTTTTGTAATTATGAGCGTGCCAGCAAGGATCAATCAGTCCTTACAGAAAATTAATTACTAATCAATTATCAGACGATTGCGTTTTAGTTCTTTCAGCCTCAATGAAGAGGACTTTTACTGGTGGTTAGATTTAGGAGAATTAAGCAAATAACAATTAAATGAAGAACAATTGAAGCATTTCATTAAAATGAAAAAACTTACAATGATCCAAACTCAGCCTCGTAGAGGTTTACAGCAACAATATACTTGAAACTACTCCTATGAACGAAGTGCAGTGCAGGAATTTTAAAGTACAGAACTGTAAAGAACAGGAAATGTAAAACTGGAAAGGAAATAAAGTAGAATAAGACTGATTTTTTGGATCTGAGTCTGGGGCTTTTTTCTGGGGCCTTCTCTGCTATTTATACTTCTCAAGGATGACCATCGAACTGCATTTCTAACCGTCGAACTGCTCCTCCATGATCGTTGACCATGTTGCCTTATAATTAGCTCCACTATGCCATCACTTGCAATTAGGCTTTCCTCCTAATTTTGAATTTGAATATGAGTAACCGTTGAAGCCACATCACTTTGTATCTCTTTGCTGATCCAATGCTACTCAAATCTCGTAATAACCAATACTAACTGCCACGTGTACGATCAGGATCGAAGATTTGAATAGTCTTCCTGTATTACCCTTATTCTGCCACGCGTCGAATTGTAATTGGCTTATACAAAATATGTAACCAACATTACCCTCCGCACTAATATACCCAATACTTTGTGATATTAGTAGATCAAGGTCTTTTATCCACGTCTTAGAACGTGCATGGGCTTTGCATTCTTCTAGAAAATGCAACCGTCATTCATCATTTACATTAAACTTTCTTTCAATCTTTTGAACACCCTCACCACCTTAGTATTCGAACAGACTGATACACTTTTATGGCCAAATCAATTTTTTCCTCTATTGATCGAGCACACGAAGAGTCATCTGATGATGATGTTCCTTCTCGAAAGAACCTCCATGCATTAATTAGCCACCTTTACCCACCTTTCTATATTCAAGTCATGGAAGCCTTTGCAAATTATCAACCCTTGGGCTACGAACACATTGCCCTTAATCATTTGATTCAGAAAGTTACAAACATGGACATGGGAAGCTCTTATTCTGATTCACCCTTGGACTACGAACAAACTGCCCTCAATCCTTTGATTCAGAAAGTTGCAAATATGGACATGGGAAGTTCTTCTTCACAATCCTCTGCATGGGATAAGGCTGTGGCTTCTTCTTCCTCTGGGGCTTCTGACTGGGCAAGCTGGTCGAAACCTGAGGCCTGTGATTTAAGGGAGCGAATTAACCATCACTTTGTCGAGTTCACTGACCCTTTAAAGTTTCCTTCCTATGCACGAAGCTCGGTTTTATCCTTACGTGCCCATCGACCGCCGACGCAGTTTAGAGGACAATCTACTTGTAGCATGGTACACATCCTCCATGCCTACAAAGATAGTGCACGCTACCCGACGCCCAGAAGAGGCACAAGGGTACAATCCATCGTTCTTAGCCCAGAAGGCGAAGCTTTGCTCTTCTGACCGGCTCGATTATATTAATGCCCTTGTTCCTTCTCCCGAAATGGAAGCTTCCATACCTCCTCCTCTGCCAAATCCTTGCTGGACAGAGAAACTGAGGCTTGCCCTCTCTGCGGATAAGGTCTTTCCTCCTTACAAGCCTCCACCTTCCCCTACTCCAGCTGAGCGAAAGCAAGCCCAACTTCTGCTTGCGGCCTTCTCTCACTTGCCTTTCAATGTTCTTGAGGACGATGTTCCTCTCAAGAACCTTCGATGGGCTTGTGATATTCTGACTCGGGGTCACGTTCTCAACCCCCTCGCCCAAGCAGAGCTTCACATGTTTTTGGACCAACTCCCATTGCTTCTTCACTGGCATCGGACTTCTGTGGCCACCACTCAATCTTTGGACCAACTCTCATCCCTTCGAGTTCATGCCCAGTACGAAGTAGAGAACCTCATTGAAGAATTCAATGACTTCAAGAATAAAGACTCTGCGTACTGAGATGACTTGGACATGGACGAAATGGAACAGGGATTGAAAGAAACATCGTTCGAAATAAAGGCTGAAGAGCTCTTTTATCAAGTGAGAGCACATCAACTTTAGCAACCAATTCTGGAAGAAATAGAGGATAGAATAAAGAAAGAATAGAAATTCATTGACTATAGCTGGACCAAATTCCATGATCTTGTTATTTATTCTATTCCTTACTTTTATGAGCTCGAATTTGTATCCAAAGACGGCCATTCGATGTAATTGCTTTTGCTTTAATACAACTAAGACTTTTTTCTTTGTTTGGCATTGTTTGATTTTGTCTCCGTTTGTCTTTAAAAGCAAATTTAGGGCTTTGAACTGAACAATCTTATCCTTCGAATCTGGATTCAATCGTTTTAAATGAAACACTAAAAAACCAACATAAACTCTTCCAATTTATGGATTACAGTTGACAGTTTTTGCTAATTTTCATTTAGAATCAGTGCTTCGAATTTAACAATCTTGTCCCTTAAAGCTTGTTTTAATCATAACCAAAATATGGTCATGGTTAGTACAATCAATCAGTTTTAAATTCACCATTTTTGCTTCGAACAACAGTCCATACTTTCAAAAATATGGAAGCCTTTTTTGAGGGCTGCACTGTTTCAGTCCGAAAAGACAATCCTTTCTGTATACATAAACCAACTATTGGTTTTGATGTTTCGAACACCAATTCTCATCCTTAAGGGGTATCAAGTTTTGCTTCGAAGGACATTGCTCTTATTAAGAAACCTAAAACAGGTCTTTAATCCATTTGAAGTAAACAAATACTTGTGCATTCATACATCCTTAGGTATGGAATGTGCTTCGAAGCCGGCTTCTCAGTTTCGAAGCTGTTGTTATTCGACTTTTGGTGCCAAGATCTGGTTTCGAAGCCAAATATTTTATTTCGAAACTGACATCAACATCTGAGATGTGTTTTTCCCTCCAGAAGTATCAATATTGAAGGAAACTCTTCGTATCTGTACCTTTAGTACTTTACGAATTACACGATATATTTTCTAGACACAAAGGTTCTTTAAAACCTTTTTATTTCGTGTTCTGAAATCACTCGCTCGCATAACACATAAACATTTCTCCTCTATTAACCCTCTCTTCCTCGCTGTTTGCTACCAATGGATTCTTCTTCACTGAAAGTACTTGCTGGCGATCGTATAAGCCCAACCTTGGCTTTGAAAAGATGTATAGATGAAGAAATCGCCAAGTTAACAACTGATGGGTTAAGTGCCATAGACGGACACCTCTTCGTTCCTCGCCACAGTAACAAACAAGAATATGTCCTCGATCCTATCTTTCGAGAAGCTCCTGCTCAACTTCCAGCTTTATACCCTCGCTTGAAGGACCACTTTCTTCTCTACAATGGAGGACTCGATTGGGGAAATTGGAGAATGAACCGACCTCACCGTTGCTGGCCGACATTGAGAGCTAAATGGGAGGCATGGTATGACAGAGTTGTGCTTGCAAGAAAAGATGACCTGCAAGAGCTTTGTATTCTTGACGCCCTTTGTCTTTCCAGGTTTATCATTCCTGAAGACCCTTTTTTGATGCCTGCTGCTCTTTGCTTTTGGAACATGGCTTTTTATTTTTTCCAGTTTCGGTGTGGCATGATGGCTCCCACCGTTCTTGATATCTGCCATCTCCTAAGGCTTTCACCCCTTGGTACTCCTTTTACACCCAGCTACCCGGACCTTCCTGTGAAGTTTCCCCTTCCACCCTTAAATTCCTCCTATAGTGACTTTGTAAAGGCTTAAAACAAAATGGTAGGCCCTGTGAGAGATAGAGAACTTTTTTCCTTTATTTTATACTGGCTGTGTAAGTTTTTGTTTTGTACATCATCTCAACGGATTATGCCTGAATTCGCCCCACTTGAGAAAGCCCTTGTTTTGGGAAAATGCATAGCCTTGGCCCCATATCTCTTAGGCCATGTTTATAGAGCCTGCTCCCAATTTTATAAGAAACCTCTTGACATTAACCAAGGAGGTCTCATTTGGGTGCTCCAACTCTGGCTCTTTGCTTGCTTCACCGATTTGCATCCCAAATGCTTGAAATTCCTTGTTCAGGATCCTAGCACTTATGGGGAGAAATATGCTAGAATTGTTCTTTATCCTGCTTCCTTTGCTTATTACCTCACCTTTTTTCATCAACTCCCTATTTCTCCATTTGCCACCTTCTTCTGCCCATTTGATGCCAACAAAGGACCTGCTTGACTGCAAACATTCTTAGCTGATAAAGAGTGCTCCACCCCACCACACAAGGATATGTGGGCCTCCATTTTGTTACCGAGGGAGCTATTCATTGGTACTTTAAACCCTCGAGCTTATATGTGTATATCTGAGGTATACTGCCCTTCTCAGTTTGCCAAGCAATTTAGGTTTGCTCAGGGGATTCCCATTCCACTTTGCAGCCTCTCGAATGTCCATCTTACAGCTAGAGACCTGAGAGTACCCAAGTCAAAACTAGAAGATGCAACATTTAAACTGTTGAAGGAATTGAGTGAGTTTAAGTTTGTCCCCTTCCTTCCTTCTGGCTTGGCTTTGAAAAGATTTCAAAACTGGTGGACAGCCAACATGGAAGTGCGCCTATCCGTATACCCTCATGATTTACTGATAGGATTAGGAGTGCCTTCAAAGGCTAAATCAACAACAGTCGAGAACATTCCCTCTCTTTCCACAGCTGCCAAAACAGCTCCTGCAGCCTTACCCCCTCCTGTTAGAGTTACCAGAGCTGCTTCAAAAAAGGGTAAGTATTTTCAGGTTTCTTTTCTTTTAGACTCTTTTGTTTGTTTCCTTTACATTCATATCTCTTAGTTCAGGATCTCCACAAGAGAAATCTCCTAAAAGAGCTAAAACTTTAGCTACTCTCAAAGACAAACAACAATAGAAAAAGAAAATGAAGCTATTACTCCCTCCTGAAGAATCTGAATCTCAGACTGAAGAGAAAGAGATGGAGGAAGAGCAAGAAATACCATTGCAGAGAACAAAGAGGACAAAAATGATTGTCTCTTCTTCTAATTTGGTCGAAGACCCTTTTCATGAGACAACCGCCAAAGCAATAGAAAAGGAGCTTACTCATGAAAAGTCTAAATCCCAGATTGAAGAGAGAGAGACTGAGAAAGAGCAGGAAATACCATCACCGAGAAGAAAAAGAAAGAAGATGACTGTCTCTCCTTCTGATTTGGTCGAAGACCCTTCTCATGAGGCGGCTGCCAAAGCAGTAGAGGAGGAACATTCCAGAGAAATAATTGTTTTTCAAAGAGCTGAGAAGAGACGGCAGCAGCAATTATTAAGAGATAAAGTTGTTGTTGCTGATGCAATCCAAAGGGAAACTGCAAAAAGGCAACACATTGCTGAGCACTATTCCCTTCGTAGCTCTCCATTGTTGCTATCACTTTTGAAACAAGTAATTCATTTCATGCCTCTGCTCTTTTATTCTTTTGTCAAATTCTTGGTATTAAGACTTGACATTATTTTGTACTTCTTCTTTTGCAGCAACAACTACTGAACCTATTCTTCCAATAAGGACTCCCTCAGTTTCAGTTGAAGTTGATCAATTGCAAAATGTGAAGTCTATTCAGATAACACTCCCACTTCCTAGGCCTACATTCTCTGTACCCTCCTTGAGGCCCAGTATTCCTGCTCCTTTCCCTTCTGGCTTAACTCCATATCTCCTTCATTTGACTTTTGATTTATCTCAATTTAATTCTCTTTCGAGCCTTGCTTTTCCTCCTCCTCCTAAGGGAATTCTAACTGCTGCTCCTTTTCTGATGGTAGCTGATTTCCCTATAGAGGGTGCTGGCAGTTCTCCAACTCATAGTTTATTACTCTGCCTAGTTCCAGCCCCTCTTCCCTCGACATATTGGTGGCTAGAACTATGGAAACTGCTGAAGATGCTCCACCCATTTCTCCTATCCCTATGCAGTCCTTTGTGCCTTCCACCAAAGCTCTTTCTGCACCCTTCATGTCCATAGATGAGGTAGACATCTTCGAAGCGAGACTAGCTAGTCTCTTTGACATACCTTCCACTTCACCAATGGCTGGTGATGAGACTGAGCCATTAGTTCTAGCTGATTCCTTGCTAGAAATTTTTGAGAGTTCTTCCACCAGTAGTAAGACTTCTTCGCCTCTGATGGACTTGGACAGCTGCCTGGAGCTATTGTCATCCTTTTCGAGGATCCTTTTTGAGGCCTTACAAAGGCCTATAATAAGAAATGGCTTCCTTCAGTGCTGCAAAATCGTTGAGCAATCCGGCATGAATGCCTCAAGTCATTTATCTCAGGTAGCAGCCACTATTGACTTTTACATCAACATTTGCCATGCTGCCAAGGCTGCAGAGGAGAAATTGGTTAGAGACCAGAGCTTTGTTTCCACAGTACATACTGAAGTATCAGAGCTAAAGGAACAACATTCCTCTGTCTCCCACTTTCGAACTCAACTACTGGAGAAGAAAGCTCAACTTGAAGAGGAGCTATCCGCAGTTAACCAGGCCTTAATCCGAACTGACACCAAGTTGTAGATTACCAATCAAGGACTGGCCGATCGAAAGCAGGAAATGACCACATCCATCCAGTTGTTCTCATCATTTAAGAATAGAACATCTATTGTAAAAGAACAACTGAGACATTGTAATGACTTTTGGGCAAATTTATGGCAGAATGTATTCAACTCTTTATGAAAAGCAAATTCTTATTTATCATTTGAATATTCTCCTGTTCTTTTACTCAACATTTATTCTATTCCTTGTGTTTCCCATATAGTTGGAAAATAAGGTTTCAAATATTTGCCATTAATCTTTTTGGAATGTACATATGCATTCAAATTTCTCAAATGGTATGCTCCAAAAGGCAAGACTCTATGAACTTGATATGGTCCTTCCCAATTAGGTGACCATTTGCCAAACTTATGGTTTTTAATTCCTATTGGGAGTATTGTCTTCCATACCAAATTACCTTCATCAAAGCTAATGTGTTTGACTTTTTTATTATAGTTTTTGGCTGCTTTCTTCTTTTGGAAAAGAATGCTATTTAATGCCAGAATTCTAGCTTCATCTATGCTTTCTAACTCCAAGCACATACTCTGATGGTATTGCTCAAGATCTAACTGGTCTTGGCATCTTACCCTGAAGGACTTAACATTAATTTCCACAGGTAACACTGCATCATGCCCATATACTAAGGCATAAGGAGTGACTCCTGTGCTTGACCTTGGGGAAGTTCTATAAGCCCACAATACATCCAGCAATAAGTTATGCCAATCCCTAGAATTGTCTTCCACAACCTTTTGTATTCCTTTTTTCAAGGACTTATTGGATGATTCAGCTTGACCATTAGCTTGTGCATTATAGGGGGTGGAATTAACAAGGCTAATTCCAAACTCTGCCACAAAAGACTTTACCATTTTCCCATCAAATACAGTCCCATTATTAACAGTTATAGTCTGCGGGATACCAAATCTATGGATTAAATTCTTAATGAATCTAATGGCCTCAATCTGGTCTACAGCCTTGTATGGCTTAGCTTCGACCCACTTAGTGAAGTAATCAGTGGCCACTAAAATGAAACAATGATGCTTCGAAGAGGGTGGGTGTATTTTCCCCATCATATCCATGGCCTATCCTCTAAATGGCCAAGGCTTTACTGCTGCATGCAAGTCAGTTATGGGCACATGCCTTATTGTGCCATGCTTTTGACATGCCTGACAACCTCTTGCATATTCTATGCAGTCTTTAAGGATAGTTGGCCAATAGTAGGAATGCCTTCGAAGCAACCATCTCATATTCACACCAAGCTGATAAGCACCACAGATGCCTTTATGAACCTCAGCCATAGCTGTCAATGCTTTTTTTGGGCCTAAACATTCCAGCAATAAACTATCTCCCCCTCTTTTGTAGAGGGCATTACCATACATCATGTATTGCATAGATTGCAATTTAATTTTTCTGCTGGCCTTTGAAGATGGACCAGCCAGATACTGCATTATTGGATGCCTCCAATCTTGTTCTTGTAAGTCATTATGATTGACTTCCAGGACCACATTCCTTTTATTTAAAGGTGGTATTAATTTCTGATATGTTGTTTGGCTTATATCCCTTTGAGCATTATCCCTTCTCTTGAAATTCGAAGCTTTCTGAGCCACATCATTAGCTCTATTATTCAAGAATCTTGGGACATGAGTTACATTTGCTATTTGAAATTGAGAAAGCAGATGTAATGCAACAACATAGTATGGCAACATGCTTATACTTTGACATTTGAAAATCCCTTTCACTTGGTTAACCACCAATTGAGAATCTCCAAATATGTCAACTGCATGAACTTGTAATTCAATAAGAATTTCTAGTCCCATTATTAAGGCTTCATATTCAACTTGATTATTGGAGCAAGTAATTTCATCCACTCTGAAACCATGCGTGGTTTCTATTCCTTGTAGTGACTTAATTACCACACCAATTCCAATTAGACCATTTGCTTTTGATCTATCGAACCACATTTGCCATGGTTCAACACTAGCCATACCAAGTTCCATTATCTCTTGGCTTTCTGTTTGAGATGGATGGTTTGCCAAAAAATTAGCTAAAACTTGTCCTTTTACTGCATTTTGGGGAACATATTCTAAACGAAATTCTAATAAGGCTAGTATCCATTTGCCAATTCTCCCCCTCAACATGGGTCTAGATAACATATACTTAACCAAATCTGTGGTTACAATTACCAAAACAGTTGTAGGCAAAAGATAGTATCTTAATTTCATTGCAGCAAAATACAATGCAAGGCACAGCTTTTTAACAGCTGAGTATTTACATTCACAAGAATTTAGAAACCTACTAAGGTAATAAAAAAGCTTGCTCCTTGCCTTCTTCATTGTCTTGGACTAAGAAAGCTCCCAATGAATCTTCTGCTGCAGCTATGTACAACTTCAAGGGCTTATCACCCTTTGGTGGCATCAACACTAGAGGGTTGGCCAAGTAGGCTTTGATTCCTTCGAAAGCAATTTGATGCTCTGCTGTCCACACAAATTCTTCTTCATCTTTTAGCCTTAACAAGGAAGAAAATACTTTAGTTTTCCCTACAGTATTAGAAATGAATCTTCGAAGAAAATTAACCTGTCCAAGGAACTTTTGTAATTTTTTCTTACTTGATGGAGGTCTAGCTTCAATGATGGCTTTGGCTTTATTCTGGTCAATCTGTATTCCTTTCTTGTGTACTACATAGCCCAAGAAGTTTCCAGATGATACGCCAAAAGCACACTTAAGAGGATTGAGTTTCAACTTAAATTTTCTCATTCTTTCAAAAACTGCTTCTAAGTGAAACAGATGTTCCTTCATGGATTGAGATTTTACTACAATGTCATCAATATAACACTCTAAATACCCTCCAATGAGGTCATGAAAGATAGTGTTCATAGCCCTCTGATATGTAGCCCCAGCATTTTTCAGGCCAAATGACATTTTAACCTATTCGAAGGTGACAATATTCCCAGGACATTTGAATGCTGTCTTGTGAACATCCTCCTCTGCAATGCAGATTTGGTTATAACCAGAGTGCCCATCCATCATTGATAAAATTTGATGCCCTGCTGAACTGTCTACCAACAAATCTACTATAGGCATAGGATACTCATCTTTTGGAGTTGCTAGATTTAAGTTTCTGAAATCAATGCATACCCTCATTTTACCATTCTTCTTAACTACAGGCACAATATTGGATAGCCATTCAACATACCTGGCTGTTCTAATAAAACCTGCCTTGAGTAGTCTAAGAATTTATTCTTTAACTTTCTGAATCACTTCTGGACTCATTCTTCTTGGTTTTTGCTTGTATGGCTTGAAATTAGGCCTCATAGAGAGCCTATGTTCTATTAATGACTAATCCAATCCTGGTAGTTCATTATAAGACCATACAAAACAATCTTTATATTTCTTCAGAATAACCAACAACTGGTTCCTGTCAAGAGCATTTAACCAAGCACTTATATAGATGGGCTGTTGTATAGAACATTCCCCTAAATTTACTTCTTCTAAAGGGTCTTGTATCTGAGAACTTACTGAAGCTCCTTCTTTGATTCCTTCTGCCTTCGAAGCAATCTCCTTGCTTTGTTCTGCTCCCAAGTTCTTTGATTCAACATCTTTACCCTCCTCCTCATAGACAAAGTCTGTCCATAAGGCTTCTTCTTTCTGTATCTCTTGGACTTTTGTTTCAATGTCCAATGCACAGTATTTATCAAGGGCCAAAACTCTGGTCTATTGCTGCTCCTGCTTGCAGCCAATTATGATGGCTTCTTTCTCTTGCTCTTATACCTTCTGGACTATTGATTTTACATCTAATATTGAGAACTTAATTAGAGCCAAAGACTTGGCTTCTTGGGTTTCATTTCTTTGCCTACAGCCAGGCATCATTGTCATCCTTAACGACAACCTCTTCATCAACACTCTCCTGGACCAAGTGCTTCAAGTGTGTCACTTCATTATCAGCCGTCACTTCGGCTGAGCCATCAGGTTTTCTCAGTATACTGAGTGGTGTCACTCCCTCAATATACAATTTAGCCTCTGCAAAGTCTGCACAGGCTATGAAGGGTTGAGGATCTGCATCAATTTCCTCTGTCTCTTTATTGCCCAAGGCCATCATTATTTTCTGATGCAAAGAGGAAGGCACACACTTGTTAGTGTGAATCCAATCTCTACCAAGTAAAGCATTGTACTTAGCATTACTGTCGATAACGAAGAATGCCGTCATGCAGTCCCTGGTTCCCACACTCAGGTTAATGGGCAGAATTCCCTGAGCCATCTGTTTGTCTCCAGCGAAGCCAACAATGGTTGTGCTGGTTGGGATTAACCTGGGGTTCCTTTTCCCTAGTTTCTTCAAGGAAGATTTCGGTAGTAAGTTCACTGCTGCCCCATTATCAACCAAGACTCAGTTCAATTGTATCCCATCGAAGAAGGCCTTGATATACAAAGGCTTGACATGTTGTGTCATAGAGTTCGAGGGATATTCAAAAGGATATGAGAGGTTAATACTCACCTCTTCTTCACTCTTGTATTCAGTTTCCATTGTGGTAGCCATTCCGGATTCATCTTGCACCATACTCACTTGTGAGTCTTCACTAGAGACTGGAATTGGGTCAACTTCTTGACCCTCTTGGTTCTCATCTCCAGCTTGGAATTCATGCGGTAGTATGTGTACCATATTCACTGATACTAGTGGAAACGAGCCAAATTGGATGGCTGGCTGTGCCTGTTTCTCCTCTTGGCCACCTTGTTCAGTTACTTCAGAAGCATCTTCCATGCTGCATTCTGGCACTTCATTACTAACAAGCTCCTTCGAGTGGTCTTTTTTGACTGGCTTTTCAACCAAAAACATCTGTTCAGCCATGAAGGCTTCAAACATTTCTTCCTCAACCATTTCTTTCTTTTGGCCTAGGCCAACTTCTTCTTCTGTCTCGCTATCACTCTCCATCAAAGCCTTCTCCAATCCTGCTAGACTGGACTTCTCTCTGGCTTTTAGTTCAGAGTGAACTTTAGCCAATTGTTCTCTGCTATAACCCATTTTGTCTTGTAGAGTTGGTTTTGGAGTATGGTCTGCCTTTGGATTCTTCTTTCCTTCTGTCTGGACCAATGAAGAGCTTTCTCCACTTTCTTTCAGGTCTTTCTAGTACTGAGTGTACCTACGCTGAATCTTCCTCCTCTGTGATCTAGAAATTACGGGGACCATATCTGGTTCCTTTGTTTTTGGGTGTCTAAGCAATACCCAATTGTTTGGAGCTACCAAAGGAGGTTTGACCATCCTACCTTGGTTTCCAACAACATCTCTTTGGGTAGACACTTCCCTAGGTTTGTTCTGCATTACAAACCAATCTGAAACTCCAGGTACCCACGAACTTACTGGCTCAGCTGTTGAACTGTTTCTTTCTTCCTTCGAAGCCATCTTCGAAGTTGGCTGTGAAGGTGTCACGACCCAAACCCGCCCCTATGGGTTTAGCACCGTAACCGGCCAATAATCCTAGATTACCGAAGGCCTGCTTAACAGTAATACAATAATACAGAGTACAGGGGCTTGGCGGAAGCCAATACAGTAAATAAACAATGTCTAATGAGCTGTGACAGTCTGTATGCCAAAAAGATTTTTCATACATTTATACAGAACAGTACGAAACAGTATGCATATAATATACAACCAGTCAGAACAGGGACTTGATCCCTGATAAACAGTACAGTGCAAACGTTCAGTCTATACAGTAAACAAACAGTACAGAAGGGGGAAAACTAAAACACCCCATAGCCTAAGCTTGGCAGGCTCGGAACCTCGCAGTGAGGCACATTGGTTGGCTTGACAAAACTGGAGTTTACCCCGACGCTTCTAGCATTGGTCCGGTGCCTGTACACCTACATATATATATATGAGCAGTGAGCTAAAGCCCAGTGAATAACACAATGCGTAAAGAGGTTTAGAATGAATGTCCTTACAGTAATGAAAATAGTTCATTAAATCAGTATATCAGTTGTTCAGTACAGTAAACAGTCATATGTGGTACATCCATTAGCATAACAGTAAACAGTAGGTCTTAAAGACCGAACAGTAAATGATGGCCATCAATCAGTAAACAGTAGTGGTTCCAACGAGGGAACCGACAGAGATCTCTGTAACAGTACAGTCAGTAACAGTAGTTGCTAAGTATGCCACAATACAATTCAGAATATAGGACATACATTCATTCAGTTAACAGTGACAGTTCAGAAAACAGTACAGTTCAGTATTCAGAAGATAAACATTTTGAACATATCTTTACACAATTGTTACTCACAGAGTTCTGGGCTACAGGGAACTAGAGCGTCTCCTCGAAATGCCAACCCTAGACAGTACAGAGTGAACACACACTAAGCTACACAGTTGGGAAAGATAATAATTAAATCCTTAATTTGCCTCGGTGTGTTCTACATCTATATCCTCATTAAGATGCCTTAAATATGCCCTAAGAATGCCTAGGATGGAAAGAGGATGTAAAGATGCACTTAGAAAATATTTTCAGAATTTTTCAGTGAAACAGGGTCCCGCTCGAGCGCAGATTTCCCCGCTCGAGCGGATATGCAGACAACAGCTCCCGCTCGAGCGTCAAATTACACGCTCGAGCGGACCAAAAAGTACTGGATAGGTGAAATTCACGCTCGATCGGGCGCTCGATAGCTGCTCGAGCGTAAGACACAAGGTCCCGCTCGAGCGTCAATACTTCCGCTCGAGCGGACTTCAACACAGTGCAAAGTACTGGGAGCTCGAATTTCCCGCTCGAGCGCCACTTTCCCCGCTCGAGCGGGAGTCCAAAATCTGGAATTTCCAGATTTGAACTTCCAAGCTCAAATCAAGTTTAAATGCATCAAATTCGATCCACCTGGGCTAATTTTCTGAAAAACACTTCAAAACTCATAATATTACATGTTTCAAAGATCAATTTGACAAATCAAAGCCTAAGGGTAGTTTAATTAAATCTATTTTCAACCCAATTTCATGAACAAGATCTCAAATGAACATGCATGAACTTTAAACAACTTTCAAGCTTCAAAACATGCTCTAATGAGCTCATTCTTTCAAATTCAAGATGAAATCATGGACTTAACATGTAAACATGAACATGCATGTGAGGAATGATGGATTACAACCTCAAAACTTGTCAATATGCACATGCATGCAACAATTGAGCTCTAATTCAACATTATTAGACTAAAACATGCCTTAGCTCTTTAATTTAGCATGAACCATGCAAGAATGAAGTCAAATGCAAGTTCAAGAAGGTAAGGCTCTACCTCAAGTCTTGGAGTAAAGGCCTAGGAGCTCAATCTTGGAACACTCTTTCTCCAATTCCTTTAATTTCCAACCCAACTCTTATGAACTCAAGATGAAACACTCACTTCTCTCACTCTCTCCCTCTTGGACGGCAAAAACAAGGGACTTGGCTGATGAATGTTCTGTATGAGTGCAATAAGGCTCTACAATAATAATAAACAAAGGCCCCACTAGATGGCATGATTGTAATTAAAGCCAACCTATGCAATTTAACATATTTTACTCTAGTTTAATCTAGTTTAATCATACCAAATAAATTTTCAGATAAATACACCATAAAATCACATTATTTCTTGTCACGACCCCAAACCGCCCCTAGTAGAATGGTGCCGTGATGGCCAGTAATCCGAGATTACCGAAGGCCAACTTACAAAGATCACACACAATCAGAGTATAATATATGGGGCTTACATGTGCGGAAGCAATATTTTAAATCTAAATAGTCCATAAGAGCTGTGCGTAGATCCAATGAAATGTCATACATCTTTAATTAAAGTCTTACAACTTGCACACATCAAAACAGAATACGTATTACATCATAACAAAAGGCTTCTCAAGTCGACATAAATAAAATACACGAAGTACAAGTGAAGAAACATAATCTTCATGGTTGCCGACATCCTTGATGCTGACCTAACATGCATACAAAACATCGGGCACAAAACACACATCTCGGCGTAGCCGACTTCTTGCTTGTTACCTACATATATATAGAGAGGATGAGTTCGGATACTCAGTGAATGGTACGAGTAATAAAGGTTGGCATGAATAATATCCGAGGTCTTTGCAAAACATACATATCATAGCTTGTTCGAAACATGTACTTGGCATAACTTATATCAAACATGGGATGAACCGTATTCATCAATCTTGATCTTACAAAACTTGCTTACTTGTGTGACTTAGGCCCGTAGCCCTTTTTCACCGTATTGTGTGACTTAGGCCCGTAGCTCTTTTTCACCGTATTGTGTGACTTAGGCTCGTAGCCCTTTTTCACCGTATTGTGCTGCGAAAGTTTAGAGTCCTCCAGCACGAGGGACCTATGTTACAAGGGCTTAAGTCCGCCAGTAACACGAAAGGCTTCCAAGAATGTCATCAAAACAAAGCTTACTTGATACATAAACATAGAGATAATCATTCATGCTTGATCAAATACTTTTCTAAAACGAAGTAAAGCTTTAACAAATCTTTATAACATAACTTTATTAAAAATACCATTCACATAGTTCTCGGGACGTCGGGATCAAGGCAAAGGTCCAAGTCCTACAACCACATGGCAAAGTCTACTGAATGTACTTCCCAAACAAGTCTTACACGCATGCAAATGATCTCGGGAAAACATGCTGGAGGTCAAAACACTGTTTTACATGTCAGGAAGACATGCTGGGTACCAATCAGATCTTTGCCGAGGTCCCACACCACCTGGCCGAGGTGTGGTTACCTAAGCTTCGGTGTGCGGCTGCATGCCGAGGTTCATGCGAGACAAACTAAAGGTGTAAGTGATCATGCAAGGTAGGCCAAGGTGAGATACGATGCTTGGCTTAAGTGTAAGGTCTAGGCAAGAGTGATCTCGGTGACTACACTTCAGGAAGTGAGGTCTGGAGATCTGGGTTTCCACCCGTAAAGAACATGAAGAACATGAATGAGATGAATGCCAAGATCATAACTTGTTTATACAAAAATCTGGGTTTTCATGCTATGAGTTCAAAATCGTGGACCTGGGTACCCATACTTGAAGATCATAGAAAACAAACATGAAAACATGCATCTTGGTGCAAACTCTTGGATCAAAACATGGCTTTTCTTGAAGAACACATGAATACTATTTCCTCTTTTCAAAACCGAACTTCAAAGCAATGCATGGCTTACAAATCTTATTCAATCATGCAATGCAATAACATAAACATAAAGAACAACATGAGCAGATCAAGAATCTAACCTTAGAACACGGATCAAACGGTTCGATCTCTAGGGATCAAGCTTGGAAATCTAATCTCCTTCAAGAACTCCTCCTTCTCTCCTCTAGAGCTTCTCTCTCCTCTTCAAAACAAAGATATAACAAATGATAGGTTTCTCTCTCTGCCGGCTGATTTAACACTCAGCTCGGACACGTGGCAACGGCTAGTTGGTTCTCCTTAAAAAGGTAATAGATTGACAAGACATGTGTAAGACAAAGCGTATCTAACAAGCTACACGGCAAGTAAGGATCTCGGCTAAGGACAAAGCTTCGGCGACTAAGATGACAATGACCTCGGCTAGGAAGGACAACACTTGACTAAGCTGTGCCATACCTTGGCCTAGATGTGCCACACCTCGGTCTAGGTCATACCACTCCCGGACAAGATCACTTAGGACAAAGATAACATCTCGGCCTAGATAATACACATCTCGGCCTTGGTGATGAACACCTCGGCCCAGATAGTGACATCTCGGCCAATATGCCTTGGCGAAAGGTGGAGGTCAAACAAAGTGGTTCCAAAGTAGTTCTAGGCTTAAGATGACCTCGGCTTGGAATGACTTAGGCTTGGCATGACCTAGGCTTAACATGACCTAGGCTTGGCATGACCTAGGCTTGACATGACTTAGGCTTAACATGACCTAGGCTTAACATGACCTAGGCTTGGCATGACTTAGGCTTGACATAACTTAGGCTTATCATAACAAGGGAGGAACAAAGCATACATATAACACTTAGGCAAATCATATACGTACAAAACAAGACAAGATTCATGAATGCAACTTGACAAAAAACACGGTTATGCAAATGCACGTGAACATGACTATGCCACAAATGTGGGTTGTTACATTTCTACTGATCATGGAACATCAATAAATTTTGAATTCGGCCGCCGATAAGGCCTTCAATTAACAGTTTAAACATAAAAACTGAACAGATAATTAAACAGTCAAACAGATAAAATGCAATTCAAACAGATACAGGCAATCAATTCAGTTTCATATTTCAGTCAGTCAGTCCAGTATTTTAATCAGTTCAATTACTTCTCATAATCAGTCTCAGTTTAACGGTAATCAGTAATCAATTGGTAAACAGTGACGAGGGTTGTTACAGAAGGCCACTACTTGGCTTTGACTTTACGTTTTAGGCCTAACTCAGGCCTTTGATGAAGGTAGCCACTTTCTGTCCTACGTGAGGCTGGTCTAGGGGGCCAATATCTGGCTTTGATCCCATAAACTAAACCCTTCTCCGGTCTCCTTTCAGGATGACTGCTCTTCATTCTGTAATAATTAGGTGGCCTGGACTCATATAAAGGCCTCTTGCCTTTAGAATGCATTTTATCGGCTGTTGGCTCAACCATTAATGGCTGCTGCCTAGCACTAGTTGGGTATGGCCTTTTGTTATAAGCATTGGTTGGTTTAGGACGCCTCTGCACATCTTTGTAATACTGCTTCCCATCAATTGGAAGCCCTTTCAACCACTTGTAGCTCAGTCTGCACCTGGGACACATCCTTTGCATTACAGCTGCCTCTAAAGAATCGTCATCCAGTGCTTCTTCATTAGAGTCTTCCCTTTGGTGTGAGAAACCTAGTCCAATAGCTGGTAGATTTCCAGTGTCTTTCTTGATAGTTGTCTAGTTGGTAACATGCATCTGCACATTGACTTCTTCCAATTCTTTCAAGGACAAGTTCTGGAAGTCTGGCATAATGACATTGGCTGCCACCTCTCCAATTTCTGGAAATTGATTACTGTTGATCCCCATGGCTTTATCTGCTTTAGCTGGGAATTTTAAACTTCATTTCCGAATTTGTTCTTGGATCCTGTCTCAAAAACAATACAGTTTTTAGTCGAGTGAGACCAAGAATTATGCCATTTACAATACACTTTTCCTTTAAGTTCATCTGGAGATAGAATTTTGACTCCTTTTGGTAACTTAAGGAAGTTGGCCGCAAGCAAATGATCAAAAATGTTATCTGCCATAGTTAAATCGAAAGAGTATTTCCTATGAAGGTCTTTCTTTTTAAACTGCTGGTCAATTGTTGTGTCCTTATGAATTAATGCCTCACAGATCACAGATTCTTTCTCCACAATCTCTGCTGCATCAATCTCATAATTAGGATCTCTATAATATGTCTTGTACGATGCATTATTTCGATCTTGTTCTTCCTCTAGTAATGCTTCATACCTAGACACCTTATAAGTTAGTTCCACCAAGTCTCTGAACTCAGTTGAGTAAAACTTCTTTCGAAGCCTAAACTCTAAGCTATTCTGAGCCAATCTCACGAATTCTGGCTCTGGTAGGATGACCCTACATTTGTTTCGTGCTCTTTTAAATCTGGCAATAAATTGAGTAGCCTTCTCATCAGGCCTTTGACTCAATCTTGCCAAGTCTGCCATGGAAATCTCTGGCTTCGATTGGAAGAATTGGGCATGAAACACTACTTCCATTTGTTGCCAAGTTTGGATAGCGCCAGGTGTAAGGTTAATATACCATACAAATGCTCCCCCAGTTAGAGAATTTGGGAATAATCTTAACTTCATATAGTCATTATTAATAAATTCACCGCATTGAGTAGCAAACCTAGCAATATGCTCTACTGTTGACTGGTTTCCATTTCCATAAAAAATGGCAAAATCTGATATCCTGAAACCTCTTGGGTATTCATGTACCCTATCTACCCATTCTGGGTACGGTTTCCTGTACACAGGAGTCTGGACCCCCCGAGCCATCGGTCTACACATTTCTCTAACAATATCAGCAATTTGGTCCCTAGGGACCATATTTTGTGCCGGCTGAACCACTACTGGAGGGACAAACAGAGGGTTTGGTGGACAACCTTGTGCCTGGGGTCCTCTTGGTCCACAAGGTGGTATATTTGGGACTAGTTGTCTCTGTGGTGCCGGTTGTATTGGAGGTGTGGGTAACCCCTTTGAGCCTGTCCTGCGAAAGGACCTGCGAAAGGTACTAGAACTGGTGTTGTGTCTCTTCCATTTGTAGGAAAACCTTCCAACCCCCCGGGTATGAATTCGAACAAGGGATTAGTAAACCCCCTCGTGCCAGGTATGGCTTCGAACATGGGATTTGGGACCATTCTTATGCCATTCTCTTGTACTGGGCTAGATTTGCCAACTTGCATAGCTTCACTGTTAAGTACTGATGCATTTTGACATGCCATAGGCCTCGAAATAGGTTCATACCAAGACAGAGGTGATGGTCTTTCATAGTTTTGATTGCTAGTTTGACCATTAGAATGTCCATTAATTTGCATAGGCTGTTTATCTCTATCCAATCTTTGCTAAGGGACATTTGGAATATCTTCCGTGTGTCTTGTGTTTGTTAGTTGATGGGTATTCATTCGATCCAAAAAGGATGTTGCCCACCTTTCCATTGTATTCATTAATTGTTGTCCCATGGCACCTACTAGGCCACCCCATGGATTCATTGGCTGAGTAGATGGAACAGTGGATGGTCCAATTCCTTGGCCTCGTCCAATATTCTGAACATGTGGTACTTGTTCCGAAGTGCTGGTCTGTTCGACCATAGGTTCTGATAAAATAGGTGTCTCCACAGGATGTGTTGTCACATTATTCTCTGGATTAGGTATTTCTACCTCTCATTCCACGCCTTCTTCCAAACGTTCATTTTCTCCTTGTCTCCTACGTCTAGCCATTTCAATTAGTCCCACTGGGCGTGCCAAAAATATATGTTGGCTTTTTGGCTTTCGAAAGTTATTTTTGTAATTATGAGCGTGCCAGCAAGGATCAATCAGTCCTTACAGAAAATTAATTGCCAACCAATTATCAGACGATTGTGTTTTAGTTCTTTCAGCCTCTATGAAGAGGACTTTTATTGGTGGCTTGATTTAGGAGAATTAAGCAAATAACAATTAAATGAAGAACAATTGAAGCATTTCATTAAAATGAAAAAACTTATAATGATCCAAACTCAGCCTCGTAGAGGTTTACAGCAACAATATACTTAAAACTACTCCTATGAACGAAGTGCAGTGCATGAATTTTAAAGTACAAAAATGTAAAACTGGAAAGGAAATAAAGTAGAATAAAACTGATTTTTTGGATCTGAGTCTGGGGCTTTTTTTTGGGGCCTTCTCTGCTATTTATACTTCTCAAGGATGACCATCGAACTACATTTCCAACCGTCAAACTGCTCCTCTATGATCGCTGACCATGTTGCCTTATAATTAGCTCCACCATGCCATCACTTGCAGTTAGGCTTTCCTCCTAATTTTGAATTTGAATGTGAGTAACCGTTGATGCCACATCACTTTGCATCTCTTTGCTGATCCAATGCTACTCAGATCTCGTAATAACCAATACTAACTGCCACGTGTATGATCAGGATCGAAGATTTGAATAGTCTTCCTGTATTACCCTTATTCTGCCACGCGTCGAATTATAATTGGCTTATACAAAATATGTAGCCAACAATCATTTTACTTTTTCTCTCACAAACATCATATCCAACCATAAAAAAATCCAACTATCTTCCCAAACACAAAAAAAATTTCTCTAATAATATCCTACGACTAAAAAAACCTACATAAAAACTCACCTCCCACACACCCACTATGTTATGGGCGGATTTTAGTGCCCTTTCCTTCCTGCACCATACGTTGGAGCGGAGCAAATTACTAGTAATTAGAGAGATAACGAGAGTGAACGAGACGGAATAGAATGAGTTTAATTTTGTAATTTTAAAAATAAAAATGATAAATAATATTTTGAGCTTGTTTGAGAAGTTAGGTTTGGGACTTTTTTTTTTTTTACTAAAATAGTCACAAAAAATAAAATAGACTTTTTAATTCAATAAGATAAAATATCACATTTAACTCATAATTATTACATTTTTTCTCTCACAAAAGTCAAAAAAGTCAAAAAGTCTTTCCTAAATGAAACTTTTTAGCCTTAGACTAAAATAGTCAAAAAGCTAAAAAGCCAACTCAACCCTTTATATGGTGAATTTAGAATTCTATGAAGTCCAAAATCTAAGTGATAAATGAGAAATAACCCATTTGTTCCGTCTTTTTTATGCTAAGATAAAATCTAAGAAAATTTCTATATGTATCAAATTTTGTACTAAATGAATGACTAAGGGCTTGTTTTTCATAACCTAAAAAAATTAAAAAGTCACTATCCTATTTGAGTCACATCACCTCTCTATCACATCACTTCAAATCCAACCCATACCCAATCCATATTTCATAAAAAGTCAAAAAGCGTACTTATTTATATCATCTCAAACCACCCCTAAATGTCTCATATGAGTGTAAGGTCCACAAAAGTGTGAACCCTCACCCATGTAAGACATTTAATTATTTATTTAATAAAAAATTTAATATCTCTAGTATTGAACAAAATATAAGTGGAAAGTATATGTAGGTCTCTTCTTATTAAATGTCTCATATGAATGTGAGGTCCACAAAAGTGTAAACCCTTACCCATATAAGACATTTAATTATATATTTAATAAAAAAATTTAATATCTCTAGTATTGAACAAAATCTAAGTGGAAAGTATATATAGGCCTCTTCTTATAAATCCTAAGGAAGAAGAAGCACTCTTAACATTAGAGCCACCAATAATGAATAGTAGCAATCGAGCGGAAGGCTCGTAACATCTGCAACTTGAATAAAATATAGAAAATAAAAATACATAAATTTATTTGAATTTTTTATTTTTATTTTAGGGAACTAGTGAAAACTTTGGAATTACAATAAAGTATCAAGCAACAACTAGGGATGGCAATTTGAACTCGGCCCGACGGGGACCTGCCTCCCCGACCTCGATTAGAGTCGTTTTTTCCCCGAAAAATACCCCCAACAGGCCGATGATGGTATTCGAAAATGATTCCCTGATAACTTTCGGGCCGGGGATGGTGATATATTTCCCAGCCCCGACCCCTGTCCTGCTTATCCCCGAAATAAAATTACTACTTTACCCTTGTGTATATATATATGCGTGTCTTTATTTTGTTGAGACACACACTTGCTGTTGTTGGCTTGAGAAAAATGGGGAGGGAGGGAGGGAAGGAGAGAGGGAAAGAGAAAGAGAGAGAGCCAATCCTCCGCCGAGAGAAGAGAGTCGTCCTTTTCACAGCGCCGATCTCTTCTACCGACTCCTTCGCCGATCTCTTCTGCCGCCCTCCTCCGCCGACTACTTCACCGATCTCTTCTTCACAGCGCTGATCTCTATTCCTCTCTTTTTCTCTGTGTTATACACACTCACACACACACACACACACACACACACACACACACACACACACACACACACACACACACATATTATAGATTGAAGCTCAGATCTATGAGATCTATGATGATGATTTATAGATTGAAGCTCAGATCTATGAGATCTATGATGATGATAATCTATTGTTGATCTTTTTTTTTTTTTTATCTGTTGTTGATAATGATATATGATGATGATGATATGTTATTCTATTTTTTTTTTGATCTGTTGTTCTGTTTTTTTTTTTTTTATCTGTTGTTGATGATGATATATGATGATGATGATGATGATCTGTTGGTGTTGATCTCTCTCTTTTTCTATGTTGATCTTTTTTTTTTTTTTTTTTTGATCCTCCAACTTCAAAGCAGTTTTCAAAAAAAAAAAAAGGGGGGGGTCAAGGATTGTTCGGGATCGGGGAAACCCAATCCCCATTAGGGGGCGGGGGCAGGGACGGGGAAATTTGTATCTTCAGGGATCGGGGACGGGAAGTGTGGTCCCCAGCCCGGCCCGGCCCGGCCCGTTGCCATTCCTAGTAACAACAGCTCCTTCAAAGGAGTAGGAGAAGACCCAAAAAGAGAAGAGGTTATAGGTAGTGACTGGTGAGTGTTGGAAGGTGTCCAGAACTCAAAGGAGCTCGCTGGTAGTTGGTTGGCTAGCATTAATGGTGAGAAAAAAGAAAATAGTGATTTTTTTTAAAATAAATATATTTTTGAGTAAATTGGTGATAATGTATAAGACATTAGGTCCAATAATTTTTTTTTAAGTTTTTATTTTTTTATTTTTTTTTTGTTGATGAAAGGTCCACCATTTGTGAAATATGTTTTCAATTTTATCCCTTAATTTATCTGTTAAATTTTTTTTATTTGTTGACTTTCATTGACTATCTGTTCAAAAAATTTCCTATCTATTCAAATTTTTCTTATCTGTTGAAAAGTTTTCCCTATTTGTTCAAATTTTTTATCCTTATCTGTTCAAATATCTATCCAAATTTTATTATCTATTCAATTTTTTCATTTATCTATTTAAAGCTATCTAGTCAATTTTTTTTTTTATCTATTCAAATTTTAAACATATTTTTATTATATGTTCAAATTTTATTATCTTTCTCTCTCTAGGCAATAAGATCAGTTTTTTTCGTTATTCATTTACAATATATTTTTCAACAACAACAATAACAACAAAACTCCTGAAAATCATCGACAATATTATTTTCTCCATATTAAAAACATGTATTCATCATCACATCTAGAATTGGAAATCATAAAACCCTAACCTAGAACTGATAAATCTAGTAAAAACAACTTTAATCTGTTTCATCATCATCATCATCATCAACAACAACAACTATCTATTTAAATTTTTCAAAAAAAAAAAAAATTCTGAGACAAAAATATCAACGGGATGAAAACATTTCAAATTCAAGTTCTTAGTTGACTTGAAATAACCCAAAAATTTAAGTTGTCCCTTAAATTTTATATTAGTATTTTAATACCATAATCAATCATGATAATGGATAAGCTCAAAAGAAAAGGAAAAAAAAGAAAAGAAAAGAAAAAAAGATCAAGATAAGCATGCCAAAGGAAGGGCCACGTGATGATACCACGTGGTTTCTTTGGAGGAGAAGGAAATGGTTAGATTAGTGAGAAAAGGGCTAGAAAGGCACCTATATAAGGGTGCCTCAGGTAAGAAAGGAGGAACAATGAAAAGAGTAGTCAGTCAGTAAAGGAGGATGTTTCGATAAGGGATTAATATAAAGGTGAGTTATATTATATCTTGAGTCACCATAATATATTTTATGTATGTTTTGAATTACCAAAATATATTTTACGTAATTATGTTTTAATTATGTTATTTATTTTATGAACCTTATTTTATATAATAAGGAAAACCCATGGATATAACTGTTTCTTAAAATGTGTTTTGAGTAATTATTTTATAAGTATCACCACGGAGGTCTCATGCCTTGAGAGACTTAAATAACCATTGACCCTTATTTGGCCACTTTATGGTCCTTTGTTTGTCATGGATCCATTGACCCCTTTTAAGATTGTCACGCCGGTGACCCTTGTTCTGTTTTGTTCTGTACCGTGGTTATAGTTATTTATGTAATTTTCTGTATTATATGTCAAATGATTTCCGTATTATATATTATGTATTTTAACATCAAGCTCTGTTTAGCCCTATAATTATCCATGGTGAATTTTACGCCCTTATACGCTCAGTATAATATTTCTCACTCTGTCATGTACTTATAGTTGTTTACCACTTTAAGGTGACATGTCAGGGACAGCGCGTGGGGTAGGCACAAAGCACTTCGTAGACATAGTTCAGCTCTGACAATTTAATTAAATAGAAGCTCCAATGATTATTTTGGTACGCTCACTTAAATATTATTTCCACTCGCGTTTATTAATTTGTTCAAGAATTGGTCGTAGGTAACTTCAGTTACTGGCCATCACGATACTTAACCCTTAGGTATAGGAAGTGGGTCATAACATGACTTCTTACAGTTAAACTAGTCCATAAGTTCTGTGCAGTGAAACAAAAGGATTTATATATTCCAAATCAAATCAAAATATTAGTGTTGTAGTGGTGGAGGAACACTAATATTTATACTCAGTAATAGATCGACTCCACTTCTTGAAATCCAATACAATTACTTACATAAATACACAAAAGTAGATATATATATATATATATATTGTAGACACCCCATTTTTTACGGACCTTAAGACTCAGACGTCGCCGATTGAGCGCTCGGTGATGATGCATATTGTGCTCGTTCTGAGGTTGCGGAGTCTCGGCTGAGAGCCTTGCCTTCGGACTTCGGGACTCTTTTGTGTTTTGTCTCGGTTTACGAACCAGATCCTGTTTTCTCTGCTTTCTCTTCCCGAAGGGAGGGAGAGGTCTCGAAGACCATCTCTCAGTGGCCGTAGGCTACGTTTCGTGGTCGTAGGCCACTATTCCCGTTTGGAGACCAGTTCTCGGCTTTCGAAGCCGTCGGCCGTGCGCCTCGGTTCGGGACCGCTTAACTTTCTCCGTTTGCTCCGGTTTTTGGCACACACCTTGTTCCCTCTCCCTAGAGGGACACTGTGGCCCGGGAGACCACCTTCATGGTCGCGCGCCACCTCCGGTGCTTAATAGTCAGTTTTCGGGGCCTCCGGCTGCGCGTTTTGGCCACCGAACCCTCGTTTTGCATCGGTGTGGGTTCATTTTTGGCATGGACCCTAATTTTATTGTTAGGAAGGTGGTAGTAGGGTGGGAGACCACCTTTTCTTCTTGGAGACCACCTTTCCCCGGTCGGCCGATTTTTCTTGGCAGGTAGGTGGTCTTCTTTACTTTTGAGCCACAATTTCGGTCTCCCATACCACCATTGTGTTGCATTCATCTGGGAGGCCACCAATTTGGTATGGCCGACCACCTTTTTTTCTTGAACCTTTTGACCCCTTGGTCTCTCTCACTTTTGAGCCACAATTTCTAGTCTCCCATACTACTATTGTGTTGCATTCACCTGGGAGGCCACCAATCCGGTATGGCCGACCACCTTTTCAACCTGACCCTTTTGACCCCTGGTTGGCCGACCACTTGAACTGGTCGGCCAGCCATCTCCTTTTTTGTTTCCTTGAGTGCAATGCAGCTGTGCCAGCTGGGAGGCATTGCCCCATCCTCCGAGATTTAACCTTTTTGTTTTGCCTTCTTAAGGAAGATTTGGTCCTTTTTGCTTAGCTTCTAAAAGAAGCTTGACCTTTTGTCAAGCTTCTTGAGGAAGCTTGACCCCTTTGGTCTAGCTTCCTCAAGAAGCTTAACCTTTTGGTTTAGCTTCTTTTAGAAGCTTGGTCCCTTTGCTTGAGGCTTCTCCAAGAAGCCTTGGACCTCTTCTCCTATAAGAGTGGCCCTCCTCTTCATTTGCAAGGGTTGAACATTTTTGTTAAGGCATTTGCATACACCTCTCCATATCGCTCTACTTCAAGCTCAAATACTCCATTATTTTTGGCCATTTACACTACACCTCCAAGCACAAAACCTCCACTACCATCCTAAGTACCTTGGAGCTGTTTTTCAGAGGTTGAGAGCTCACTTTCTTGGTCTAGAGCTTGCTGCATTGCTGTGCTACAAGGGTAAGTCACCATTTCCCTCTTTGTAGCTTTATTTTTCTTCATTCTTTAGCCTTATTTGCAAGCATTTTTGGACTTCGTCATAAACTAAAAAAAGTCTTATTTTGAGCTCCTATTCAAGTTTGATTAAGGTCATTTTTCTGTTGGGGTTCATCTACCCCCTTGCATGCTTCATTTCCTCATGTTTTAAGCTATGCATTAGAGCATTCGTGTTGGCCTTGGTTTGGCCTTTTAGCCACTGAAATCCAGTAAATTTTCAATGGCTAACATATGTCTTTGAGCTTCAAAATCAGAGAGGGGTGACCCTCTCACCCCTTGTTCTCTTTACTAGCTTTGTTGGCCTTACAAAGGAGCCCCTATTTTCATGTTTCAAAGCCATTCTCCAGGTCATTTTTGATGAGTTTTGTGACCTGCATGAACTCTTTCCAGAGCCCTTTTTGCCATATTAAGTGTCTATTATGCATGTGTAGAGTAATCTTCTTCAAGGCCTTTCAAAGGGGCTTTCACTTGCATGCTTCCTAGACTAATTTCAGAACCTTTTTGGTGGGTTTTAGGACCCTCATAACCTCTATCCAAAGGTTGTTTTACCATTTTGTGTGTCTGTCATATATGTGTAAAACAACCCCTTGCATGTCCCTCCAAAGGAGCCTATCATTCTTGCATGCATTGACTGAGTTTCAGTGGGTTTTTAGGCATATTTTGGCATGGCATACTTCTTTTTTTGGTTGGTTTAGTGAGCTCTCATATGCTTCATATAGTTGTAGTACAATTCATGGTTCACTAGCTTTCTTTGCAGGCTTTGTTGACCCTTGATTTTAGCACTTTTTGGCCTTGCCTTAAACTGATTTTGTGCATATTTTGGACTGCCCTAGCTCTGTTTTTGGGTCTCATGGTCGAATGATGCTTGTTTTGCATGCTTGTAGTTCAATACACTTGCCTAGCTTTGAGATTTGAGGTCTATTGCATGCATATACTGAGGTGTTTTCATGCTTTGGGGTCATTTTGCATCATATTTCAGAGCCTATGTGAATGCCATATCCTCATGTTTTCTCCTCTTTAAGTGTGCTTGAGAGTTGTGCATGAATGCCTTGTTTTCGGACCATTGCATGAGTTTCGTTTCTTTGCATGTTGAACCATCATTTTGGACCATTTTTCCACTATTTTAGACCTGCCTAGGGTCTGTTTGGGGCTGATTTTTCCATTTATACATTGCTTTGTGTACCTCTAGTGTAACCCGCTTCACTAGTTTCGGTATTCGAGCCATCTTGCATGCATTGCGTGACATATTCGCATGATTCGGGACCATTGTGCATCATGTTTCAGAGCTAGAGAATGTGTGTTTCCATGTCATATTTCATCATTTGCCATGCTTAGTTAGAGTTGCATGTTGTGCCTTAGGATCAGTCCTTTGTATTCGTGCAGGTTTGCATGTATTTCGGTTGTCTCATTTTCATATATGGCCACTGATTTGAGTGTGGCTGAGGTCCACTCATATTGGTGTAAGTCCATCTTGCATTTCTATATGCCATTTAGTTCATGTGCGCATGATAGTCTTCGTAAGTGCATTGTGTATGCCATGTTATGTCACTTGCATTGTGTATGCCATTTTAGTCCATAGCATTGCGTATGCTAGGTTGCATGTTAGTGCATTGTGTATGCCATCTCATTGCATTGTGTTTGGGATAGGGGTTAGCCCAAACACGGGAAACGAGGGACATTTCGTATCTGAAGTGACGGAACGTGCCTCAATTCCTGGTCACCGACACTCTTGACTGTCCATGATAGAGTTATTGGCTTTACTTGCTTATATGTGTATTCATTTCACATCGAGTCGTGCAATTCGACTCCTCAGCCATCATCCATCGAGATGCGTGATTGGTGGCACGAGGATCGAGGTGTGCATACATATGTGAAAATACTTTGCCATGCCCCTTTCTTGCTTTCTGTTGCAGCAAACCAGAAATCAGCAGCCTTCTAGAGCTTTGCACAACATCCCGGGATTAATTGCAAACAGAGGCAAATCGGGGCATCGCAAGGAATTTCTTGACGAGGCGACCTGAGCACGCATGCATCTTTCATCATTCGGAACAAGAGCTGAGGCAGTCCATTTGTTAGCTTGCATGCTAATTTATCCGCTTTCCTAGTTAATTTGTTAATTAATTAGGGTTTTGTAATATTTAATTATTTATTCGGACTGTAATTATTTATTCGGACCCTCCGAGCGAGGGCACAATTGTAATAAGTGTGCGTGTGTGTGATGTATGTCTTCCAACCCCACGTCTTTCTCCCTTTTATTTACCAGCTTATGATGGTTAGTTTAGGACATGTTTCAATTAGCATACTTATGCTCGCATGTTTGCATCCATTCATCTGTCTTGCATGCACCGGGCTCGGCGCATCATACTAACTGCATTATATTTCAATTCCGAGTTGAATATGTGTTAGTTGTAGCATTTCACATGCCATCTTTAGAATAGCCGAGCCTATTGTAGTTGCATTCCTGCATGTGTTGCATTAGGCATTTCAGCATAGTTAGGATCATGCATGGATTTCTAACATAGCTTCTGTTTTGGCTTGGAGTACTCGGTAAGTGTTTATGCTTTAGCATCCTTGCATGTGTGTGAATGACTGCCATGATAGCATGCTTACCATGAGGCTATGTGCTTATGTGATATACCTGCCTGAATGCTTGTAGGTGAAGGTTGGGTTATTTGAATTGGAACAATTCACCAATTGAGAGTTTTAAGCCCACTTGAGAGTGGCAAAATCATGTTTTCTAAGCCCACCCGAGGGTGGCAAAATCCACGTCTTAGCCTACTTACGAGTAGCAAACCGCTTTCAAAAACAAACATGAGATGTTTTGTTCCAATTCAGGCGATCCGGTCTATATTTGTATGTTGTGCGCATCACGTAGTAAATCTAGGCTAATAACCGGAATAAGAGCACATAATGTTTTCAAAACTCGATATCATGGTTAGTAGAGGCCGATCTTTGACCGGGCGAGCGGGGGTGCTCACGAAGTGACCTTCCCCAATCGTACCCAAGTTCCCGAGCCGAGGCAACTTTGGTGATGACGGACACGTGGCCTTAGGCAACGAGTCAGGGTTTCCTAAATTTCCCAAAATAAATATTTAGGTGGCGACTCTGTATCTGGCAAAGCAGTCCATGTTTGGCACTTCTTTAAAAAAAAATCTGTTTTCAAAAACGATTTGCCAGATTTTGACTCTTTGATGATTCATCGGTCTTGCATTGCACTCTGCGAGATTAGATACAGGACCGTGACTTTGAGTCCTGAACTATAGTGAGCCCAATGAACAAAATGGGATTCCCTCCCGGGACGTTCGGGGACGTCTACAATATACACACACACACGTGTATAAAAGAAGAAGCATGAGGGTTTTACCTTGAAGTAGAGAAGGGGATGGACCTAGAAAGAAGATATTCTTTGAGGCTGGTATATCTAAACTCTAATTGCCGCTCTGTCACCGTCGCCGCCACTGCGCATAGCGTTGACGCGAACTTGTCTTCAAGAAAGGCAAATCTGAGGCGAGAGGGAGGAGGGAGCGGTGATGACGAGAAGGTAGGAAGGTAGCGACTACAGATGGCAATGGAGGTTAATGGGTTGAATATTAATTTCCCATTCTCATTCTCCTATAATAAATTTTCTCCATTCCCCATGGGTACTACCCTCCCCATCTCCTAATGGGTTTGGATTTTCCCTAACCCAACTTGACCCATTTTTTTAATTTTATTTTTTTTATTTAAGGTTAACAACCAACTTCTTATTGTTCTTCTTTTCCTTCTTTTTTTTTTTTTTTAAAGGTTTACAAAAAAAGCTAAATATACGTTCGATCTTATTTTATTTTATTTGGTTCAACAACAAAATCAAATGCACTTTAATTAATTAATTAAAAATTTTATTTTAAAATAATCAAATATATAATTTTGAGACAATCAAATAAGTTTTAGTAATTGGAAAAAAAATGTGGAAGAATGTGAAAGATTAAAAATAAAAAATAAATTACAACCATCTCTCTCTCTCTCTCTCTCTCTCTCTCTCTCTCCCCCCTACAATGTTGTAAGAGCCTGTTTACAATGTTATAAGAGCCTGTTTGAAGAAATAAAATGTGAAAGAACCTATTTGAAGAAAGTGTTATAAGACCCATATTAAATTGCATCAGGGCATAAATAAGGAATTGTTTGCTGATCTCTACCAACCAACACTAATACAGAGCTACCCATGTTCATCCCAACGATAGCGCACACAAAAAAATAAATAAATTGTAACAAATCAAAATGCACAACAAAGATCCTAAAGACAAAACTAACAAAATAATGTCAAAAAACTCTTTGCCAACCAAAACCCACATATGGATAACTTCTCTCTAAATACACATGTATGTTAAAGTATCTATCTGTGTAATTCTAAACATCATAAATGAATTGCACAAAATTATTAAAGTAGTTAGATGTTCATAGTAAAGTCTTAATTCAGCTAGAAGCAAAACACACTAAACTCCCAATACATATTCTTTGGCATTTCAGCTCCCAATTCAACAAAGTGCATTCTTTGACATTTCATCTTTAATTTGTTACAAGTTTCTTACAGCAACAACAACACTCCAACAACAGTAGCATTCCAACAGCAGCAACGCTCTAACAACAAAACCTACACAAGGATAATAAAAATCAAAGAAAAAAATGTTGTTTGACTCTAATTCACATCCATATACTGAAAGACAATGTATAACATGTAAAAAGATCCTACTATGAAAGTTTGAGTCATCCAACAAGAGAAATGCAAAAGAAAGATCAACTCTGATTGACATCCACCTCATCATATACAGTTGCGTAAGCAACTGATTCCAATGTTGAATTATATAAAAAATAAGAAAATAAATTAAGTACTGAGACTATTCAATGAAAATATATTATTTTAAAAATAATTACATATTGATTTATTTAAGTACCTTGCATCTCTATAGTCCACAACCAACTCTGTGCACACATCAATGCCTCCAAAGTATCTGGATGAAGTCTACTCTGATACGGGCTCACCAACCTACCACTAGTGCTAAATGCACACTCAAAAGCAACAGTAGATACCAGAATAGCTAAAAAATCCCTAGCCATTGCCTGTAAGGTTGGATACTTCGATGCATTTGATTTCCACCAAGTTAACACATCAAAATTGGGAGTTCTTGTCATAACATCATCTTCTAAATAATGGTCCAACTTTGATGTTACATTGTTGACTTTTTTTCTTCACTTTCTACTAATAAACAAATCATAATCCGAAACTACCTCTGAATCCCCAAAATTTGAACTCGTAGAAGATTCAACATTAGCATTAGTCCCCAAACTAAGTTTTCTTTGATACTTTTGCAACAAATCATAACAAAGTTGGCAAATCTTCACAATTTCCTCTTCAGCTGTATCTCTATAAAGTTTATCAAAATAAAATTCCAACACACTAAGTTTGTACCTAGGATCAAGTACAATAGCAACTCATATAAGACCATGTATAACAACTTAATATTTATCAAACTTTCCCAACATTTTTATGCCATTGATCTAACTACCTCAATTGAACAAAAGAGCCATTGAGAGATAGTTATCCTAATCTCACATAAATTTGGAAAAGCAACATTAGCTATGAGATAATTAGTTCCAGAAAACAATTCAGTTGCTTTATAAAATATTTTGAATCTCGCAAAAATTTCTCTAGCAAACTCCCACTCCTCCTCACTTGGCAATGTTGTATATTGGGTCTCTTCATATTTCAAACGGTAAAATATATCATTATACAACAAGGCAGTTTGAAGCATCAAGTATGTTGAATTCCACCTAGTTGCACAATCAAGTCCCATGTTTTTAGTATTCAAATTTTTCACTTGACGAGCTGTTTCTTCAAATTTTTCTACTCTTTTAGGAGTTACTGTCCAATAAGCTACACTGTCCTGAATTTTCTCTACACCTACTCTTATCACATCCAATCCATCTTTGACAATCAAATTGAGAATATGTGCGCAACAACGCATATGAAACAAAGTTCCACCCAAAAGAAGAGAACTACTATCTAATTTATTCAACAAAATGTTAATCATCGCATCATTGGTGGAACAATTATCAACAGTAATAACAAATACTTTTCTATCAAGATCCCAATCCATCAAACAATTGAGCAAAGTATCACAAAGAACTTCTTTTGTGTGTGGACATGGAACATAAATGAACCTAAAATGATAAACCAGAAAACATTGTTTTTGGCCAGAGAGAATGTAAGTAGATTGGTCACTTTCTTCAATAACAGCAAGTGTTTGGGTTGCAGTGACACTTTCCTTTTTATTCCAGCAAAATCTCAGAGGTGGAAATGATTAAGGTCATAATGTGCAAAACCTTAATCAAATAATGTTTGAGTAATTGCAATATGGGTTGTTTGTAACACAAGCAAAATTCTCACTTTAGCTTCACTTTTCCACATTCTCTCCATAGCCAAAAACAGTCTTTAACTTTTTCAAATTTGTTATATAAATGAAAAACACCAATCGCATGTGTACCTCATAAAAGCCAAATTAATGAAACACACCACTTCTAATTACTCTTGAATCCAAACTTTACATAAGAATTTCCCTAAAAGTAGCACTTCTATGTTCCAAAAACCCAAAACCCAAGTCCTAATTCAACTCAAATGATAAAAGAAAAAAATAGTCAAATCCCTCTATTCTCTTTGCTTTGTATTCCAGATTGGACAAAAGAAAACAAATGTGAACACTGACAAACAATATCTTGAATTGCAAAACAATAAAATAGCGTTAAACCCATTTTTTTTCTTATCAAATAAATCTAAATATAACCCAAATACACAATATTGACTAAAGTGATTGAAAAAAAATGAAAACCCATCAATAATTTGTTGTTTCATTGTAGAAACACACATAGAAACTCATCAATAATGAAACTTATCAAATTTACTGTTTCATTGCAGAAACACACATAAAAATGAAAAACCACCAATAATGTTTGACTAAAGTGGGAGAGAAGAAAGATGATCGACTAGATGAATTTGTAAACACACACAGAACAAGAGAGAGAGAGAGAGAGAAGAGAGAGAGAGAGAGAGAGAGAACGAGATAGAAAAACTCACCAAGTCGGAGAACCACTGTGGTAATGCCGACGGAGATCGCCGCCGCTAAGTCGTTGTCTTCACAAATCCGATGGAGATCGTTGCCTTCGCTGCTATGTGAGAATAAGAAGACCGTGAGATTGAGAATGAGAACCCTAACATATGGAGAAATGGGTGAGTACCTATTTCCAACCCATATCCTATGGGTATTTAAAAAATCCCACTTAATTAATCCAATAGGTAAAAAAAAAAAAGGAAAAATCCATATGTTTGGGTTAGGTCTCCATGGATATCCATAGGGTAGGATCCCCATTACTATCTCTAATAGCGACAGCGAGGAGGCGAGAGGGGGTGAGACAGCAATGCGGATATGAGAGAGGGAGAGAGAAAGAGAGAGAGAGAGAGATTTGAGTAAGTGAATGAGTGAGTGGAAGGGGTTTGGACAGTGTGTATAGGATATATAAGGAAGGGTATTTAGGTCATTTTAGTTGAGCTTGTCATTTTGGACAAACTATTTCTGCACTTGGATCTTTGAGCAAATAAAGTTGAAATTTGGACTTTTGAACCAAGTACCCTATATTTTTAAAAAAATTTTGAAATGAATTTTATTATTATTATTTTTTAAAGAGTAAAGTTGTGATAAATCTAAATTAAAAAGGGTATAAGATATTAGATCTAGTAAATATTTTTTGTTGGTGAGAAGTCAGCCTTTGTGAAATAGTTTGGTGAGAAGTCCACCATTTGTGAAATAGTTTGATGAGAAGTCTTTTTGTTTGTTTTGAAGAATATTTTGATTTCAATTTCATCCATTAATTTATCTGTTGACTTATGTTCAAATTTTTTCCTATCTGTCCAAAAATTTTCCCTGTCTATTTAATTTTTTTTACCCTATCTATTTAATTTTTCAATCTTTTCAATTTAAAATTTTCTTATCTGTTTAAATATTTTATATTTTATTAAAATACAAAGTTATTTGTTGAAATTCAAACAGTGATATGTTAAAATACCAAGCCAATTTTTCATGGTTGTCTATTTCTTATCTATTCAATTTTTTTTCTATTAAAATAACAATCCAATTTTTTTATCTGTTTAACAGATCTGATTTGTTGAAATAGGTCTGACTTGTTCAATTTGTTTCTTCATCATCATCATCAATAATAATAAACAACTAGAAAAATAAAAATAAAGTTATGATCTGAGATCTCCACAGATCCAGATCTACCACTACAATAATAATAATAATCAACAACAACAATAACTAAAACATATATATATATATATATATATATATATATATCTATGATCCAGATCACCTTGAACTCAAACTTCAAAGTATATATATATATTATACATCAAATGGGGGCAGAGAACGCCTCAAACTCAAACTTCTGACTCCGGCTTTGGTTCTAGTGGTAAGGATCCCTTGTCAGTTAACTATGGGGATGTCCAGGCTTCGGAACTAAAATCGAAGGCAACGACGGGGGCAAGGAGGATTGATATTGGGGATCTCAACATCACCTTGATGGACCAGTTGGTTGTGATAAGAGGGCGAAGAAACAGCAACTGGTAGATCGATGTGCACAGCTTAGATCTAGAGAAAGAGAGAGAGATGAAGTTCACGGGTATACGGAGCGTCGGTGCTGAGAATCGCTGTGAAGCGGAGAGAGACCGGCCACAGATGTTGATTTTTAGGTCAGGATTGGATTCGTAGATCCATCTTCATTCCATGAAGTATGTGTAAAGCTGTGTCACTAGAGCTACCAGAAAAGGCGGTAGCGAAGAGGTGGTAGCTAGGGTTTAGATTGAAGAGAAAAAAGATAGAGAGAGAGGAAAAGCGAGAAAGATGAATGGAGGTGATGAGGCGAGGCTGCGATGGCGTGGAGCAAACGTGAGAGCTATGGCAAGTGAGAGGGCTTCAATGGAGGTGGCAGTTCAAAACCTTAACCTCAGAGAGAAAAGAGAGAGAGAGAGAGAGAGAGATCAAAGGAGAGGAGAGAAACAAATGTGAGATCTGAGAGAGACCAATGTCTTAAAACACGTGAAAATAAAGGGATAATTTAGTCATTTTGCATAAGCTTGTCCATATGGATAATGAGTTTAGATCGTCGGCCGTACTTCTCTGCGGCCTTCCCTGTCGCGCTGGCCAAAACGACGTCTTTTTTTTTTTTTTTTTTTTTTTCAGCCCCTTTTTGTTTTTGAACCAAACCCACCACCTCTTCTTTTCCATCTCCTTCTTCTTCCTTTCTATCTATAGAAACTACCAAACCCACCATCTCTTTTTCTCCATCTCTTTCTTCTTCCTCTTTTCTCTCTCTAAAAACTACCAAATCACACCCACTACAAAATAAACCCAAATTCAAACCCAAAAAGAAAAATTACAAACCCACAAGCTTCTCAAATATAGATTCAATATAGATACAATCTCAAATCTGCAACAAATCATATAAAGACCCACATATCTAATAAAATCTCAAACCAAATGAAATAATTTTCCGTCTAATCTGGTTGTTTATGAGTCTGATCGAGTTACACAGGTATCAATTTGGTTGCACTTTCCTTCTAATAATTTTTCAGTGATGCCTCTTCCTTCATTCTTCTCTCTGCACTCTTGCCTCTACTTCTAATTTTTTCTTTCTAAATATTTTCTTTTATACTTTTTTTTCCTTCTAAGTGCTAGATCACGGTTGAATGTGCCGTCCGGGCGGCAAAGAATGTTGTAAGCTAGCTTGAAGTTTGATATGAGGATCCATGTATTCAGTGGAACCACTCTCTGTAAAGAACAATCAAAGATTTTGAAGATGATGATGAGAAAAACCAATCAATTAAACAGGGCTGAAAAGCAAAGTAAGAAGGAGATGATCCGGACTCATGGATAAATGATTTCAACTAAACCTCTGGCCTAATAAAATCTAAATTTTGCATGAGCTTGTCCATATGGATAAATGATTTCAACATCTGAACCTTTAGCCTAATAAAATTTAAATTTGAATTTTTGGGCCGTTCGCCCCTTTTTAAAACAATATATATATATATATATATACAAAACAAAATTTTGTTTTTAGTTTCTAAAGAAAATTAAAAAAATATTAGCTAACAATGGCAAAATTGGGTTGTGCAGCACATAATTTAAAAGTTGATAATAAAAAAATATAAATTAAAAATATTTCTCTTTTAATTTTTAGATATTTTTTTAAATTTATTTAAAATATTTATATCTATTAAACTAAATAATTTAATACAAATTTTAAAATTAGAATAAGCCATTAGCGATACCATTGTCTACCACACTTGATGAAAGTTGACAATGATTATTTGCTGTCTACTTATAGTTAAGAGTAATGTTAGAGATTTTAAAATTTTTACTAAATTTTTTATCAAATATCTCACATGAATGTGAGACATTTAATAAAAAATTTGATAAAAATTTTATTGTCTCTAGCAATCTTTCTATAGTTAATGGAAACAAACTTTACATTATAGTAATAAAAGCAAATCAAATTAATTTTGCTGATTTGTGACTGGGATTTCATTACCATGAGTTAGTTGCTTTATGGACCCACCTCATTAAGGTCCTCATTAAGGTCTTATGATGTGTCTAAATTTTGAATTGAACAATGCAACCGCCATAAGATAAAAATGAATAAAAAAATATTATGTCGTTGAGTTTTATTTTAAATATATACCTCATAATTCGAGATTTAAATATAAGGTGTGTCACGTCTTAAAATTTAGACAATTAAATATTAAATTAAGATTAAATCTCAATCAATATTCTATCATCCAAATTTCAAGGGTGAAACAAAATCTAAACGTTCTTGTCCCATAAGGTTTAAGTAAATTTTCATGCTCAAAAGATAACAAGGGATTTAAAAAAAAAAACTAACAAAACACCAATCAAACTATCTACCATAAATTCATAACTATCAAATACCTCCAACATTAAAGTATCAACAACTAATCAAAACAACTTAAATAATGCAAAGTTGAAAAATAACCCACAATGCCAAACTATCATAATACTAAGGTCATAAAAAAAATAATAATAAATACATAAACGAATATCAATCCTAAGCTCAAAAAAACAAAAGAAATCCAAGAGACATGTACAACGACTATAGTTATTCCACGTCACCACCGTAGCCCTAACTAATCCTGCAAAGGAAGCTCAGCCGCGCTCAAATAGTACGCACTCAAGTTGCCAAGAGACAAAACGGGTCAGTATACAAATATATTGGTATAAGTACAAGATTTGACACCCACATGTCCACCAGACACCAACAAAAAGTACATTAATTTTTGTTACAGGACAAGACAAGTAGTTCCACCCGCATCGAGACGAAGGGATAGTTTCCCGAGATACAGTGGTATTTAGTTTCTTACCCGTACACAGCTAAATATAAATTTAGTATAAAATAAACAAAATAAATATAAAATTATGGTGGGTCAACCCTGCATAAAAAGTTAGTAAGACCCACCATTCTGCAAAAAAAATAAAGTTAGTATAATTCGATCATAAGTAACTTGCTGAAGAAGTATAAAAATACACCATTTCATGCTTAAATAATTCGAATTGACCAAAACTCAAAGAATAAAAGTTGTACAGAATCAAATTTTATAAAAGATAATGTAAACAAATTTAGTAGAAACTGAACAGGTTGAGAGAAAAACTTAATAGAAGAACCTAAACGAAATTTGATCAAAAAATCTAGAACTGAAAACGAAAAGAAACTGTCCTAAGATGATTTTTTTTTGAAAAAGTTCAAAACACGAAAAGTGTTCAGAATAATGTTTTACTTCAATTTACGCGAAATCAATAAAAATGAGCTCATTTCGTGGGTTAAAACAACATCCAAAATTTGCATTGCTAAAACGAATAAAAACTATTGTAACCAAGATCATCCGATTACAAGTTCTAATCGATCTTTTTAATAAAAAGTTAAAACAAAAAAGTTATCTAGAATTACGTACATATACCTCTATCCAAATTTCATAATTTATCTAGGTCTATTATTATTTGTTTTAAGATATACAAATCAATACAATTCAAACTATACATACAAGTTCATATTTAATTCTTTGTACTTTAACTCCACCACTTCGGCCCTTCACTTTCGAGCTACACATATATCCCATGTGCTTCTCGTATACCTAATACCGTTCCGAAGCCAAACTTGCACAGGGATATCGTCCTGAGTTTGACTCATACTCCCCGGATGGTTAACATATACGTACGCGCGTAAGTCAAACCACTCGTCTATTCCTGAGAACGAGGCAACAATATATATATAAAATATCTCACTCATGAGAATAAACATAACAATGCCAAGCCTACGGCATTCAAATAAATCTCATAATTCTCACCTTTTTTTTTATACACTCTTTCTCACTAATACTCAAATAAAACAACAATCCATGGAGTCATGGTAGAGTATAAGGAATTTATCTATGCGTTCTAAATTTATTTTAATTTCATATATCCATGAGTCTGATTACAACCATAAAATAAATACATATAAAAACCCTAAACCCGACATACACAACTAATCAAAATAATTAAAATCAATCTATCATCGTCATGTAAATACAAAATCAAACTAATATCAAATAAATATAAATAAATAAAAATAACAAATTAAACATAAATTAAGGGAAATAGGTTTTGCACTCACAATATTTTTTTAAAAATCAAAGAATCACTTGAATAATTAATAAAATTACCAAAATAAAACTCTAATCTTTTTCTTCCTTTTCTCCTCTACCGTATCTTTGTTCTCTCTCGGTTTCTCAAGGATTGATTAATCTCTCTCTCTCTTCCTCCCTCCCTCCCTCCCTCCTGCAGCTACTGTTGAAAATTCTTTTACAAAAAGTGATTAAACCTAGGTCTATTATATTATATTTAATTGACTACTATATTTATATCTTACACATGTTACAGCTAGTGTTGAAAATTCTTTTACAAAAAGTGATTAAACCTAGGTCTATTATATTATATTTAATTAACTACTATATTTATATCTTACACATGTAACATTGATACAATATACATAAACTAGCGTATGCCCGTGCCTCAAGACACGGTGTAAATAATGTTAGGATTATAATATAATTGTAATCGCAACACTATTTAAATTTAAGATTAAAATACAATTATAAAAATATATTTAATAGACTACACTCTACAATTTCAAAAAATATATTTAATAGACTACACTCTACTAATTGACAAAAAAAGTTTTCATTCTTGCATGTGCTTTCATGTTTATACAAATGCTATACACACAGGTAGAGACTTTGCTTATTTATTTCAATGTCTAGGTGGGAAGATAATGTTTGCATGTTCTGGGACTATAATAGAATGCGAGGATGTAATGGAACATTCATCAGTACCATTTTAACTTCTGCAACTCTCCTAAGATCACCTATTGATGCAAATGCTATACCAGATGACATTAAGGTGGTTGTTGTTGTTGTTGTTTTTTTTTTTTTTTTAAATTATAAAATACTTGGCATAGTACAACACTATTCAATGTTTTTTATTATTATTTTTTTGGGTAGGTATGACTTACTATTATTGCAGGTTGAGGTTGGTGTTTATGTAATGAATGATAAACCATTTAACGGTCATGTGATTGCTTACGATTTTCACTTCAACATTGCTACCATTAGTATTGAAACAGATGTAGCATTGCCAACTGCAATCATTAGACCCTTGTATGATTCAATCTCAATAGATTCAATCTCAATCATCATCAATCTTACAAATCAAGCTACTGCGAAATGTGGAAAATTTGGAAAACGAAGTATTAGAAGTTTATATGTTGGCAATTAGAATTTTACCTGAAAGAATTTAACTTGAAAATTAACCGTAATGTTTTGCAGAAACTCTGTTTTCTGGTATCTCCGCAAGCCTTTCAAGAAAAAAATGGTCGACTTGGTGATTTTCAGATAATCAGAAAATCTGAAAGCAAGAACCGAAGCAAGAATTAATCAGAACTATCAACTGAAATATGCTATTATTCTTGTTTTGAACAATGAATTTGACTCCCATTATTAAGTTGTAACACATACTGAAGCAGTCATTTTCTCACTGCTATGCATGCTATATTCTCCTTTCAAACCTAGGCCAAAACTTGAGGTGCAGCAATATATAAGATATTGTTATGTTAATTGACTGTAATTTTATTAAATTATGGATTCTTTATTTTCTGGTGGAAGCTGACTGTGAGATGTTGTAATATCCAGATTTAGGGCTGGAAGGCATTATCAAAAGTGAGAAAACAATTTGTTTGTTCTTTGATTAGCAATTGCAGCACACAGAGTCATGCTGGTTATTTAACAGCATAGTTGCTTCATTAAAATACTCACCTACATGCACACATGTAGTGATTTTTACCGCTGATGGTTTCTTCAACCTTCAGAATAAGATGTCATTATGGAAAGAAATAGAGGGCAAGGTCCACACCACGTCAATTGTACCAATAACAGACAGACTAAGAAATATATGAGCTCTCTTGTTATTTGTCCAAAACCCTATTTAACATAGTATCCTATGTAATTTGGGTTGGCTAAACAAATCTTTATGAATTGCAACTTTACAACCAAACTCACAAAAAAAAAATGGTCGACTTGGTGATTTTCAGATAATCAGAAAATTTGAAAGCAAGAACCCAAGCAAGAATTAATCAGAACTATCAACTGAATTTTGCTTAGAAACCTTATTGGCAAGTGATTTAAAAAATCCCAAACATTTTGAAGGATGAGTAATGATTACAGATACAAAATTTAAGAAAAATCCAGCAAGAATTGTATTGGGATGGGTACAGAATTCAACTGATTACAGATAAAAAATATCCATATTCAAAACTCAGTTAAAAATCAACCCAACCAAACAAAACCCACAAAAAATTCAGATTTAAGCAAAAGAATATTATGAATTGCAACTTTACAACCAAACCCACAAAAAATTCAGATTCAAGCAAAAAATAAGCAATAAATGAACCCATATCCATTCAGTTAAAAAATGGAACACCCTCTCAGACCCATTCAAACAAACAGTTTGTATGATAGGGTTCAAGAAAGTAGTTGAAAAATTCGAAGATCTTCGAAGATCCTTGAAGAACAACTTCGAATTCTCTAGAAGATTATGAGAGGCTTAGATTCTTCAATAGTCTCAACTCAAGAACACAAGAGTAAATGAGATGATGGAGATAAGAGATTGGGTGAAGAAGAAGGCAAAGTGGCTAGAGAGAGAATAATGGCAAGGCTCTTCCATGGATCTCCCACTTTCACTCTCAAGGTTGATAATGGAGAAGGGAAATTAGTTCTTTCCCAAGGGTTAAATCTCCAAAATCCATCCCTTGTAAAGCTATGGGTGGGTGCTATTTATAGGCACCTCATGATGTAGGATGGAGCCCATATGCAAGGCACATGGGGGATATTCTCTCTAACCACCTTGTCCGAAGAGGTGACCTCTCCGAGGAGGAGACCTCTCTGAGGATGTGACCTCTCCGAGGATGAGGAAAACCCCGAAGAGGAGATCAACCCCTCGGCAAACCCTTCTTCTTAGCCACACCTAACCAATGATCCCCAATCATCCCAAAGGGTCAGGGGTAGTCCCAGAGGACGTCCTGCCGCATCAGGGTCAGGGGTAGTTCAAGAGAACGCCCTGCCGCAAATATTGCCGAGTCTCAGGGACCCCCTAGATCGTGCCACCTCGACCCGGGTATAGGCTAGTTTAACCGAAGAGTGAATTTATCTCCACTCACCGTCCTCGGGATCGGGTCCTTTGTTCGGACTCTATTACGCCCATGGTTCTGGTGCGTAGATCCCGGAAAGCTTCGAGCCTGCAAGTGTTCTGGGACTCATTAACGGAGCGGCTTCTAGTTTAACCGAAGAGTGAATTTATCTCCACTCACCGTCCTCGGGATCGGGTCCTTTGTTCGGACTCCATTACGCCCATGGTTCTGGTGCGTAGATCCCGGAAAGCTCCGAGCCCGCAAGTGTTCTGGGACTCATTAACGGAGCGGCTTCTAGATTGTGTTTGAATCCGTTCGAAGCCAAGTGCTTCGGACCTCTAGGTTCGTGGATCCGAACCCTTTCGAGTCCGAGTGCCTCGGATCTCTAGGCTTACTTAATACCCTTTCGAGTCCGGGCCCGAGTAAGTCTCTAGGTTCGTGGATCCGGACCCTTTCGAGGCTTAGAGCCATTCAGCCCGTTTGACGGCAAAATACCCGAGAGAATGAATTGTTGATATTGAAATTTCATTCGAACGTGTTGCTTTAATTCCAATATTTTGAATTTTAATACGGTCACCTCCTTGCAATTTATACCTGTTTTTTTTTTTCAGTCACATGTCTTCTCGAAAGAAACCCGTTGTCCCGGGGTCATCAGAACCGGCTCTCATGAAAGAGAGGGATGTACCTCCGGCATCTGAGTGGAGGAGATCTCTTTACTTTGGTCGGAAGGACCCCTTTTGGCGGGCGGCTACCTCCACCACTTCTCTTCTGACTCCGAAGGGAGCTCCATTATGTCTCACCGAAGACACTGACTCCGAACATGAGGCCCCTATTTCTCCTTCCTCGGTTCAGAATCTCACTCACACCATGTTGGTGATGAGTTCTAATTTTGCACCGGCACCAAACGGAAATCAAGCTGGTGGTGGAGTCATTCCCGTCGGAGCACAAAATCATATCCAAGGAGAAATATGCACCAGTCAGCCCATGGCTCATGGCAACACGGCCACAATAACACATGCTCAAACCGCAGTAGGCGGCAGCAGTTTGCCTATGCCCGGGCTCCATGGTGTGCCAAGCCAAGATCCAATGGTGACTAGAGGAGGTTCTGGTGTAATGAATGGGGCTCCGGCGACTGTTGGTGTCCAGGCAAATACAAGGGGCATGATGGCGCAAAAGGGAGCTCTGCCCATACCTAATCTTGTTACGCCACCAGTAAATGTTACTCAAGCACCAAGCGGGCCTCCTTTGGTACCAACAACAAATTTGCAAGCACAACCTGGTATAGCGGCGCCGTGCGGTGGACTTTACGGGCCTCAATCTAATGTCCCATCACCAACTGGCTTGTCTATAGGCGCTGATGGCCAGTATCGTCAAATGTCCTCACCAATGATGAATTCGCAGCACCAAAATGGCCAAGTCGCCCCTAGCTCAGTCTTCGGGTCCATAAGCCAAGTTCCGGGAATACCACCATCAAACTCTCTCCCTCAACAGTTTCTCATTCTCGCCGATGTGCAAGCCATGTTCGATCTCGAACGAGGCAAGAGGACTTTACCCTCTTTACCTGATCTGGATGTCAAGCCGCCTTACCCTATTGAGGTGCTGAGTTATCCATACCCTGAGGGGTACACAGTGCCGAAGTTCATTAAATTCGACGGCAAACAAGGAAATGCTCGAGAACATGTTGTGCGATTCATCGAGACTCTGGGCATTCATGGTCCAAACCACGTCCTCCGGCTGAGAGAATTCTCTAAGTCACTCACTGACCGAGCATATAGTTGGTATGTTAATTTGGCTCCAAACTCTGTCCGAAGTTGGGAGGAAATGGTCAACAAATTTCACTCTAAGTTCTTTCAAGTGGCGGAGAAGGTGACCACACTTACATTGGGAGACTAAGTCAGGATCTAGTCCAGGCATTTCCTTATATGACCAAGCAAACACATCTGAGTACCGGCTTATCAATTTTAACAACTGTTCCCGCTTCTCTGGGCTAAGGCTCGAACTTATGAATATTGGCCTCGGTGCATCTTGTCCATCACTCAAATCTATTTCAATAAGTTGTTCGGGCTGAGGCTTCGGCCCATCTTGCATGCATTCTGGACATAAGGCAATTTTAGCTCTCCATCGGCCACCCATTCCTTAACTAGAGCTTTTACTTCCTCAATTCCACATGGATAAGAGACATTTCCCTTTTCACCATTATACTGCTTTCTCTTTTGGCCTCTATGACCTCCTCTTTGTGACTTTCGGGTATCTGGGGCAGAGGCAGCAGCAACAATAGGTCCACGAGACGATTTGAAGCTAGTCTTGTAACTGGCTTTAAATTCGGACTCCTGAGCCTGAGGGATGCTAATGTTCCGAGCTGCTTCTATTAGTGCCGAGAATGTGGGTAGCTTGTGATTAACTAGGAACATTTTGTACCTGCTCAATGCCCCTTCTAGACAGATTTGAACCAGATAACTCTCCTCCACTGCTTCATGGCAATCCACAGCCTTGTCCTGAAACCTTTTAACATAGTCAAGGATGTCTTCGCTTTCTTGCTGTTTTTCTTTACACAATGTAAGTGTGGTCACCTTCTCCGCCACTTGAAAGAACTTAGAGTGAAATTTGTTGACCATTTCCTCCCAACTTCGGACAGAATTTGGAGCCAAATTAACATACCAACTATATGCTCGGTCAGTGAGTGACTTAGAGAATTCTCTCAGCCGGAGGACGTGGTTTGGACCATGAATGCCCAGAGTCTTGATGAATCGCACAACATGTTCTCGAGCATTTCCTTGTTTCCCGTCGAATTTAATGAACTTCGGCACTGTGTACCCCTCAGGGTATGGATAACTCAGCACCTCAATAGGGTAAGGCGGCTTGACATCCGAATCAGGTAAAGAGGGTAAAGTCCTCTTGTCTCGTTCGAGATCGAACATGGCTTGCACATCGGCGAGAGTGAGAAACTGTTGAGGGAGAGAGTTTGATGGTGGTATTCCCGAAACTTGGCTTATGGACCCGAAGACTGAGCTAGGGGCGACTTGGCCATTTTGGTGCTGCGAATTCATCATTGGTGAGGACATTTGACAATACTGGCCATCAGCGCCTATAGACAAGCCAGTTGGTGATGGAACATTAGATTGAGGCCCGTAAAGTCCACCGCACGGCGCCGTTATACCAGGTTGTGCTTGCAAATTTGTTGTTGGTACCAAAGGAGGCCCGCTTGGTGCTTGAGTAACATTTACTGGTGGCATAACAAGATTAGGTACGGACAGAGCTCCCTTTTGCGCCATCATGCCCCTTGTATTTGCCTGGACACCAACAGTCGCCGGAGCCCCATTCATTACACCAGAACTAGTGGTGAAATCCAAGAAAGAAGAAGACCATCTCCGAGACCTTGAGAAGGTATTCAAGAGGTGCCAGAAATTCAAAATGAGGATGAATCCTCTCAAATGTGCTTTCGGGGTGACAGCCGGGAAGTTCCTCGGGTTTCTTGTACATAGGCATGGTATCGAGGCAGATGAAGACAAGGTCAAGTCTATCAAAGCAATGCCTCCCCCACATTCTCAGAAGGAGTTAAAGAAGTTCCTCGGAAAGGTGTCTTATATTCGGAGGTTTATCCCAGCACTGGCAGAGATCTCTGCGCCTTTTGGCTCGTTATTAAAAGGAGATGCCAAGTTCGAGTGGAACCAAGAACACCAAAAGGCCTTCGAGAGAATCAAGGCGGCCTTGACCTCGCCTCAGACCATGATAGCCCTGCAGCCCGGGGTGCCTCTAATGTTGTACCTAACTTCAACCCCCAAGTCCATAGAGGCATTATTGGTCCAAGGTGTAGACGGAGCGGAACACCCGGTGTATTACATCAGCCGGAAGATTCGAGGAGCAGAAGTCCGATATACTCCGATAGAGAGACATTGCTTAGCTTTGGTATTCACCACCCAAAAGCTCAGACATTACTTCTTAGCACATCAGATTCAGATTGTTACTAGAAGTGATCCAATCCGATACCTCCTCAGCAAGCCTGCTCTAACCGGGAAGGTGGCAAGATGGTTGTTGGCACTGGGTGAATTCGAGATCACATGTGTAGCTCCCAAGGCAATCAAAAGCCAAGCCTTAGCTGATCTCCTTGCTCAATTTCCAAGTGGTGACTATGAACCAGTGAATGAAGAATTAAGAGGAGAAGTGCATGCAACATACGGCTGAGGGAGATCAGCGTCAATGATATTTTGGCGAAGCTAAGGCTGTGCCACAAAGCGCCGAGGATCATCTACCAGAGTATTCAAGGATGAGGTGGAAATGGTACATGACCAACGTGTAATCAATGGCTGGCAAGACTTCGCTTTCTCAAATGTCCGAGACCCATCAGTATCGAGCACGGGGGTGCCATCCTTATCCACTATCTCCCGAAGAACCTCTGCCTCGAATACAGTTGGAGCAGGGGCAAATTTTGGAAACCTCTCGAAGAAGAAACAAAGCAGGAACTGGCTGTGAATGAAGGAGACCGGCTCATATCGACCCACAGAGCGAACCATATCTCGATGTAATAGATCCAGCCGATAGTAGAGATTCCCAAGAAATAGTGGAGCCAAAGGGATCCGATCTCCTCTAAAGAGCCTGACTGCCAAGGGGAAGACGAAAGGATTGAAGGAATCCGGAGGTGTGCTCGGAAGAATGAAGAATGAAAGGAAGCAAGCCAGAAATCCCAAGAAATAGAGCCTGGAGCCATACATTAGATCGGCCTCATACTCCCGAGAGTCAGGGTCAGTATCTCTGGCCAAGGGCTGAAGATCCTTGAAGAAGTGGCGGATCCATGCAGCATAGAAGGCACGGTCCGTCCTTACTCGACTAGTCCTCCTCGCTGAACCATCAAAAACGGAACTCCATCGGCCACAAGCTTGAAGATTTAGCTTCAGAGATTGGATCAAAGAATCATCTTCGGGGGATGTCTGCTCAGGGTCGAAGGCATCAGGGCCGGTCACTTCCAGACGCATCAACATAAACACATCCTCAAGGGTGGGCCCCATCTCGTGCTGGCCAAGTATAAAGGTGTATGTCTCGGTGCTCCATCGAAGAGCCATGGCCTCAAGGCTAGCATTGTTACGCCGGATGGATAGGGAGCGAGATATTTTCACCGGGATCAATAGCCGAGCCTCCTGAAGCCGCTGACAGAGGCTCTTGTCCGAGAGGACATCATCGACCCACTCCTGCCAACCAAAAGGAGGGTTTGAGAAGGCCTTGAACTGAGGATAACAGTATGGAAAGTCCCCTCGCTCAATCCGGAAGCGTAGCACAGAGGAAGAAGAAATAGGGGCCTCATATCCGGAGTCAGTGTCCTCGGTGAGACATAATGGAGCTCCTTTCGGAGTCAGAAGAGAAGTGGTGGAGGTAGCCGCCCGCCAAAAGGGGTCCTTCCGACCAAAGTAAGGAGATTTCCTCCACTCAGATGCCGGAGGTACATCCCTCTCTTGAAGAAAGAAAAAAAAAAGTGGATTTCCACTTTTGTAGAGAGAGAAATCACATGGGTCATCATGATATAGGACCTGTTTGTTTTCTAATGGAAAAATTATTTTTTGGGTTTGAAGTTTCTGGAGAGAGAACGTCCAAAACAAGAGCAATATGTTTATATATTGTAAAAAAAAAAAAAAGGTGCTTAGGCTTTTGATCTTATTGGTTTCAAGAAAGAAAAAGAATTAATTATTATTATTATTTTTTTTGAGCAGCTTAGTTGGTGCCATATTAATTACATGTCCTGGTTGGATTGGTGGAGCATTAAACAATTTAAGTTTTGATTTTCTTTAAAAAAAAAAAAAAGCTTAAAAAAAAAAAAAAAAAGGAGATATTTATTTATTTATTTTATATTACTTGTCAATTTTATCTGTAAATTACGGTGAGCCCTCGGCTTTATCCATGGACTCTGTAAAGACCAAATATTCGCCAAGACGTAATGTGAAGCATGGCTGACAAGGTGAAATTATGCATGTCCGAGAAAATTACAATTTCTCATACACGCAAGGGACAAATGTAAGAGGGACTAATTTGAGCCCACTAAAATTATTTAGGCCCAATAGCCCAAGATTAGTGGGCTCGAATTTATCGCAAGTCCAAGATTGGTGGGCCCAGATTTATTGCCGTCAAACGGGCTGAATGGCTCTAAGCCTCGAAAATGTTCGGATCCACGAACCTAGAGACTTACTCGGGCCCGGACTCGAAAGGGTATTAAGTAAGCCTAGAGATCCGAGGACTCCGACTCGAAAGGGTTCGGATCCACGAACCTAGAGGTCCGAAGCACTTGGCTTCGAACGGATTCAAACGCAATCTAGAAGCCGCTCCGTTAATGAGTCCCAGAACACTTGCGGGCTCGGAGCTTTCCGGGATCTACGCACCAGAACCATGGGCGTAATGGAGTCCGAACAAAGGACCCGATCCTGAGGACGGTGAGTGGAGATAAATTCACTCTTCGGTTAAACTAGAAGCCACTCCGTTAATGAGTCCCAGAACACTTGCAGGCTCGGAGCTTTCCGGGATCTACGCACCAGAACCATGGGCGTAATGGAGTCCGAACAAAGGACTCGATCCCGAGGACGGTGAGTGGAGATATAATTCACTCTTCGGTTAAACTAGCCTATACCCGGGTCGAGGTGGCACGATCTAGGGGGTCCCTGAGACTCGGCAATATTTGCGGCAGGGCGTTCTCTTGAATTACCCCTGACCCTGATGCGGCAGGACGTCCTCTGGGACTATCCCTGACCCTTTGGGATGATTGGGGATCATTGGTTAGGTGTGGCTAAAAAGAAGGGTTCGCCGAGGGGTTGATCTCCTCTTCGGGGTTTTCCTCATCCTCGGAGAGGTCACATCCTCGGAGAGGTCACCTCCTCGGACAAGGTGGTTAGAGAGAATATCCCCAATGTGCCTTGCATATGGGCTCCATTCTACATCATGAGGTGCCTATAAATAGCACCCACCCATAGCTTTACAAGGGATGGATTTTGGAGATTTAACCCTTGGGAAAGAACTAATTTCCCTTCTCCATTATCAACCTTGAGAGTGAAAGTGGGAGATCCATGGGAGAGCCTTGCCATTATTCTCTCTCTAGCCACTTTGCCTTCTTCTTCACCCAATCTCTTATCTCCATCATCTCATTTACTCTTGTGTTCTTGAGTTGAGACTATTGAAGAATCTAAGCCTCTCATAATCTTCTAGAGAATTCGAAGTTGTTCTTCAAGGATCTTCGAAGATCTTCAAATTTTCCAACTACTTTCTTGAACCCTATCATACATTTGGCAACTCTGCTGGGGAGACGGATTGGTTAATGGTCTCAACGAGATCTGGAATCCACACAACTCCAACAAGGATGGCGGGAGAAGATGAAGTTCACCAACAAGGATCCTCTAATGGTGGTGATGACAGGACCATGGCTCCAGATCAACCACTTTTGCTTGAAGCCATTCAAGGACTTCAAAATACTCAGCAAGAGATTCTCACCACTCTTCAGAATCTCACTCACACCATGTTGGTGATGAGTTCTAATTTTGCACCGGCACTAAATGGAAATCAAGCTGGTGGTGGAGTCATTCCCGTCGGAGCACAAAATCATATCCAAGGAGAAATAGGCACCAGTCAGCCCATGGCTCATGGCAACACGGCCACAGTAACACATGCTCAAACCGCAGTAGGCGGCAGCAGTTTGCCTACGCCCGGGCTCCATGGCGTGCCAAGCCAAGATCCAATGGAGAAAGAAAATCCTGGGCTTATGAATATGGACTTTAGAAAGGACATTCTTGTAATTTGCATAACGACCCATTGAATCTTGCTACGGATGAAAAATACAAAATACTTCTGATCTTGGGCCTGAAATTTGCTATTGAACTTCACTCTGTCCAAATTTTGAGCCCCGTACAAATTGGACCTTTAATATAGAACATAGTGACTTAATACCCTTTCGAGTCCGGGCCCGAGTAAGTCTCTAGGTTCGTGGATCTGAACCCTTTCGAGGCTTAGAGCCATTCAGCCCGTTTGACGGCAATAAATCTAGGCCCACCAATCTTGGACTTGTGATAAATTCGAGCCCACTAATCTTGGGCTATTGGGCCTAAATAATTTTAGTGGGCTCAAATTAGCCCCTCTTACACACTTAATGGGTGTGAAGCCCTGGACTGAAATGGGTTGGGGATTAACCTCTGAAATTTCAAATGATGAAAATAAAAAGATTCAGAACTATGAAATTCTGATTCTAAAGGGTGAGAAGAACAGTTGTGATAGAGATTGCCATACCTGAGCGATGAAATCGCAACCTCTGAAATTGCAACCTCTGAACTATGATCAGAACTATGAACATTGTTCATTGACCCACACACACCAAAAAACCATAAGGCATAACCTATTGTGAAGGGAACAACCAAGGGTGGGAAAAATCATCAAACTCAAACTCAAACTCAATTCATTGACCCACACACACCAAAAAACCGTAAAGCATAACCTATTGCGAAGGGAACAACCAAGGGTGAGAGAGAGGGAACCTTGCGAGTGGTGATGATGATATTTCGGGGAAAAGATTGATTCACTTAAATTTAATCAGTTTCTACAATCTGATCCCATTTAATCTGTTCTTGATCATTCAGAAACTGATTGTATTTCGGGGAAAAAAATACAACAGAGAGAGGGAGGAGGACAGGAATACCTTGTGATGAAGAGGAGCGTCGGTTACAATCTGATCGCAAGAACAAACTGATGAGAACAGAGAAGGAAGGGGGATAAATATAGAATAGAGGGGAGACGTGGGCAAGCGGGAAGGGGAGTAGAGAGAGATAAGGATAGAATAGAGGGGAGACGTGGGAGAGGAGGAAGTTCACTCTTTCTTTGGGCGGGAAGTATGTGTAGGTATATATTGATATATATTTAAGGGATAATCTCAGCCATCTATGTAAATAAACAAATGAATCTTCACCATTCAAATGTCCTAGTAGGACAATTGTCTCCACTATAAATTCAAAAACCCTCTTCCCATATTATATAGATATGATATATATTTTTATCAATATATAAATACCTTTTTTATTTTATTTTATAAACAGTATAAATATATCAATATTCAAATTAATTACCTATAATTAAATAACACATTAAATTAATTAAATACCACGTTAAATTATCATGTATCCACACAATTAATAAAGCCAAAAATAAAATAAAATAATAATAATAATAAGTACTGACTTAAGAAAATTAGGGTCGCTACAGGGTGAAATATCAATAAATCTTAAAATATGATCTTGTGAACTGTTTAGTCCTTCTTTTTTTTAAATGAATCCAAAGGTTCCAATTAAAGTGAAAATTACACAAAACAACAATCACTTACATGTTTAGATTTAATTTTTAAGAATAAAAGTGAGTTTCTCCAAATGTGAAATTACATATTTAGCCAATCTGCATTATAGAGGTTTTGAATTTTCCTTCTTTTGGAACAAATCTCACATTACGAATAAGAACGTAACAACACTCTAATAATGTAACATTTTAATATAACATATTAAAAATTCTGTAATGCACTTTTCCCAAACGTAACAACGTAACACTTTAAATTTTTCCCAAACGTAACACTCTAATATAACACACTCCAATGTAACACACAAAAAAACTCCTTAATGTACTTTTCTCAAATGTAGCACTCCAATCAATGTAATCTTAAACGTAACAATTCAGTGTAACACACATAAAAACACTAAAAAAACTACCAAGTGTACTTTTTCCAAACATAACACTCACTGTTTGAAATGATACATTTACCCAAAGCTTTTTATACTCCTTTTGGAATAGTTTGAAGAATCTCACACTATTTTTAGAATGGTTTGAAAAATCTCATATCCTTTTTTTAGAGTGTTACATTAGATTATTACGTTTAGAAAAAATACACTAAGAATTTTTTTAGAGTGTTATGTTTAGAAAAAGTATATTAAAGAGCTTTTTTGTAGTGTTATATTAAAGTGTTATGTTTGGAAAATATATAATAAAGAATTTTTTTGGACTATTACATTAGAGTGTTACGTTTGTAAAAAGTATAATAAGGAGTTTTTTTTTTTTTTTTTTTTTTTTTTTTTTTTTTTTACATTAGAGTGTTAAAAATTATACATTTACGCAAAGCTTACTAAGAAGTTTTTGTACTCCTTTAAAATATTTGAACAATCCTACACCCTTTTGGAATGTGAAGAATTTCATATATCAAAATTTTCCAAATAAAAAGATTCTCATATAAAAAGTTATTCCAAATTTGATTATTATAAGTTGTATATCTTACATTTCTAACACAAAAGGGAAAATAATAATAATAATAATAATAATAGAAATAAAGGTAAACCGTAAATCTAATTTTGAAATAATATATTAAATTTACCTTTTCAAAATCAATAAGACGAATTGATTTATAAAAAAAAAATTGAGACTAATTGAATTATCATTTCTCAAGATAAGATTTTTGAGTAAATTTTCCTCAAACCGCATATCACTTTTTTTCAATTAATTTTTGAGTAATTATTATTTTATTTTTTTTGAATTTATGTAAGGGAAAAAGAAAAGTACAAATATGCCATCCGGAGTGGGGTTGGGGGATGAAAGAGAGTTTCCTTTTTCTAAGCAAAACAAAATGTTGTTCGTTCAAAAAATGCAAAAAAAAAATGTTGTTACTTTGCTCTATTTCAAGATCTTTTTTTAAAAAATATACTCTAAAAGATCCAATGCGAGACAGAATATGAATGAAATCACAACAGTCTCTCTTTTCATGACTTGAAAAAAGTCGAGGGAGTGACTCATACTTTTTTTTTTTTTTGGTGAACTATGTGACTTATGTTGGGAAATTTATAAAGAGGTAGTTGTGAATTGAAATAGATTCCATTTTGAATGAAATGGTGTAACCTTTCATGGTGTCTTTTTGTTTTAAATGAAGGGTCAAACATCCATTTGAATGAAAGGGTGCAAACCTTTCATGGTGTCTCTTTATTTTAAAGGAAGGGTTATGTCCCTTCTTCATACATTTTCTATTCAAATTGAATAGGTGCCAACAAAGCCTATATAAAGGCAGTTCCATTCTAATTTTGATTGATTTCTGAAAATTCATTTTCCTTACCTTCATTTTGCTCTCTTGCGTCCTTTATTCTTCATATTATTTTAGGAAAAATTTCAGAGAGTTATAGAACACAAGGTTCTAGTTCGCCGGACAAATTTGTTTGAAGTGCTACTACAAATTTGTGAAGATCATTATATCCTGGGAGATAGACGCCACATAACCGTAAGCACCATAGCGGGGCGAATCTGTCTTAAGGACAGAGTGTCACACACTCGACTTGGTCTTTGAATTTTTAATTCGGTTCAATAAATAAATTCGGTACGTTATTTATTTATTTTGTTTGAATTTATTTCAAGTTTTTTTTATTTACACAGAAGATTGTTCCAACAATCTTAAGACAGATTCGAATTTATTCTGTTTACAGAATTTTTTCGTTTGTTTCCTTTTCTCTTTCTTCTTTTAAGAAAATTATTTTCTGTGAATTTACAAAATAATATTCTGGTTGGAAAAACAAATAGTGATTATATACTATTTGACAGATAGTAGTAATATACTGTCTCTTTTCTTTGACAACTAGTAGTACGATACTGGTGTCATTAACAATTCAGAATATATTTTTGTGGAATTTTTTCAGAAATTAATTTTGGGTTTTAGAAATTATTTTCTGAGTTTTCATTACTTAAAATTCTGTTTCAGTATTTTAATTATTGGAGTGTTACAAGAAATTTAAGTTTCTGTGTGAAATTAATTTGGTTAAATAAAATTTTATTTTATTTCCAAATTAATTGAAAAATAAAAGTTATATTTTTATTTCTTTTATTTTACAGAATTTAATTTCTTGTGTGGAATTAATTTGGTTAAATAAAATTTTATTTTATTTCCAAATTAATTGAAAAATAAAAGTTATATTCTTATTTCTTTTATTTTACAGAGTTTAATTTTCTGTGTAGTGTAAATTCTAATTATAATTTTGTTTTATATATTAGAATTGATAGCTACTGAAACTAATGTCCAAACAAGTACTACTGTGGTGGCTGCAATTGCACCAACCCCCTCTTCTGTGATGACAGTACTAATAAATCATGGAGAGAAGCCAGAGAAGTTCTTAGGAACTGACTTTAAAAGATGGCAACAGAAAATGTTGTTCTATCTTACAACTCTGAACCTGGCTCGTTTCCTCCGTGAAGATGCTCCTATCCTGAAAGAGGATGAAACCAACCGGCAAGTGGTTGCTGCGGTTGATGCTTAGAAACATGCCAATTTCCTTTGCCGGAATTACATCTTGAACGGACTTGACAACACATTATACAACGTCTACAGTCCAATCAAGACAGCAAAGGAACTTTGGGAATCGTTGGAGAAAAAGTACAAAACAGAAGATGCCGGCTCAAAGAAATTTGTGGTTGGCAGATTCCTGGATTTTGTAATAGTTGATTCAAAAACTGTGATCAGCCAAGCTCAAGATTTCCAACTCATTCTGCATGACACTCACGCAGAAGGCATGTCTCTCAGTGAATCCTTCCAAGTTGCAGCCTTAATTGAGAAATTACCAAAAGGCTGGAAGGAATTCAAGAACTACCTCAAACACAAGCACAAAGAAATTTCTATGGAAGAATTAATTGTGCGTTTGAGGATTGAGGAGGACAACTGCAATTCTGAAAAACGGACTGGTAACCATCCAATGGAGTCTAAGGCAAATGTGGTGGAACATGCTTCAAAAATCAAGAAACGAAAGTCTTCTGGAGAAAGTTCATCACAAGGCTCTAAGGGAGGGGGAGAAAAATAAAAAATACAAGTTTAATGACAAATGTTACATCTGTGACAAAGAGGGACGTCGGGCGAAAGATTGCCGTAGCAAAGGCAAAAGCAAAAGAAGAACAAACAAGAAGCCTGCTCAAGCCCATATGACCGAAGTGGACAAAATTTCCAATGGTGTAGATGACATCAATCTTTCTGCAGTTGTTTCCGAGGCAAATCTTGTCGGAAATCCTAAAGAATGGTGGGTGGACACTGGTGCTACTCGCCATATTTGTGCCGACAAAAAGATGTTCACATCTTATTCTACAGTGGACAATGGTGAACAACTTTTTATGGGCAACTTCTCAACTTCCAAAGTTGAAGGATAAGGAAAGATTGTACTCAAGATGACATCAGGAAAAGAACTCACTCTCAACAATGTGCTGCATGTACCGGACATTCGCAAGAATCTTGTTTCCAGATCTTTGTTAAGTAAGAATGGGTTTAGGCTAGTATTTGAAAGTGATAAATTTGTACTTACTAAGAATGTGATATATGTAGGAAAATGTTACATGTCTGATGGCCTTTTCAAGTTAAATGTAATGACCGTTGTACCCTCAGTTATTAATAATACTACATTTTCTTCTTACTTGCTTAAGTCTTCAAATTTATGGCATGGTAGACTAAGACATGTTAATTATGGATCTTTGCGTAGATTAATTAATATGGAATGTTTACCTAAATTTGACATTGATTCAAATCATAAATGTGAAATTTGTGTTGAGGCAAAATTATCTAAAACTCTTTTTTATTCAATTGAAAGAAGTACAGAACCGCTTGAATTAATTCAAACTAGAGGTGGGAAAAAAATTTTTATTAACTTTATAGATGACTATACTAGATATAGTTATGTTTATTTAATTCGAACCAAAGATGAAGCTTTGGAAACTTTCATTCAATATAAGAATGAAGTTGAAAATCAACTTGGTAAGAAAATCAAGAAAATTAGAAGTGATAGAGGTGGTGAATATGAATCACCTTTTGGTGAGTTTTGTAAAGAACATGGAATAATTCATCAAACCACCGCTCCTTACTCACCTCAGCAAAATGGAATTGCTGAAAGGAAAAATAGGACTTTAAAAGAAATGATGAATGCCATGTTAATCAGTTCTGGATTACCTCAGAACTTGTGGGGGAATCAATACTTTCTGTTATTTATATACTTAATAAAGTACCCCGAAAGAAAGTGAATCAAACACCTTATGAAATGTGGCATGGTAGAGTACCATCCTACAAATACTTAAAAGTGTGGGGGTATTTGGCTAAAGTGGCTATTCCTAGTCCTAAAAAGACTAAGATAGGTCCTAAGACCATTGATTGCATATTCATTGGTTATGCCAAGAATAGTAGTGCATATTGATTTTTTATTCATAAATCAGAACATTCCGAAATGCATGTAAATACTATTATTGAATCTCGGAATGCCTCTTTCTTTGAACATGTATTTCCAAATAAGACTGGACAAGAGACTAGTAACAATAAAAGATCTCATAATGCTATTACTAATCAGGATCAACAACATGATCAAGAACAAGAGTTAGATCAAAATGAGGAAGAGGAACTTAGGTGTAGTAAACGTGCTAGAACCTCAAAATCTTTTGGTCCAGATTTTCTAACATATTTGTTGGAAAATGAGCATTTAACTTTTAAAGAGGCTATGTCCAGTCCTGAAGCTCCTTTATGGAAAGAAGCTGTCAACAGTGAAGTTGAATCCATCTTGCAAAATCACACTTGGGAATTAGTGGACTTGCCACCAGGTTGTAAACCTCTTGGGTACAAGTGGATTTTCAAAAGGAAAATGAAAGCAAATGGATCAATTGACAAATACAAAGCAAGACTTGTGGTCAAAGGTTTTAGACAAAAAGAAGGTCTTGATTACTTTGAGACATACTCACCGGTTACTAGAATAATATCCATTAGAATGCTAATTGCCATTGCATCTCTATACAATTTAGAAATTCATCAAATGGATGTTAAAACCGCTTTCTTAAATGGTGAGTTAGAGGAAGAAATTTACATGGAACAACCAGAAGGGTGTTCTGTTCCAGGGAAAGAAAAGAAAGTGTGTAAATTGGTTAAATCATTATATGGTTTAAAACAAGCACCAAAGCAATGGCATGAGAAATTTGACAAGGCAATGATGTCAAATGGATTTAAAATTAATGAGTGTGACAAATGTGTTTATATTAAAAACACAGACAAAGGTTATGTCATTGTATGTCTTTATGTAGATGATATGCTCATCATAGGTAGTAATAATGACATGATTAAAACTACTAAGAAAATGTTGAATAAACATTTTGACATGAAGAACATGGGCATTGCTGATGTATTCTTGGTATGAAAATTACCAAAACATCAAAAGGATATGCTTTGTCACAATCTCATTACATTGAGAAAATACTTGACAAATTCAGCAAAGATGATGATCATCTTGCTAGAATACCTGTAGATGTTAATTTGTATCTTTCTAAGAATGTACAGGAAAGTATTTCTCAATTAGAGTATACCCAAATTATTGGAAGCTTAATGTACTTGATGAACTGCACTCGCTCAGATATAACTTATGTAGTAAGTAAATTAAATAGATATACGAGTAATCCAGGAGTAGAACACTGGAAAGCAGTTATAAGGGTTCTGAGATATCTCCGATTTACTCGTAACATTGGGCTTAATTATACTAGATATCCAGCAGTACTTGAAGGATACTGTGATGCAAATTGGATATCGAATACTAGAGACTCGAAGTCCACCAGTGGGTATGTCTTTACTCTTGGTGGGGCGGCTGTATCTTAGAAATCTTCCAAACAGACTTGTATTGCTAGGTCTACTATGGAATCAGAATTCATAGCTTTAGACAAAGCTGGGGAAGAAGCAGAATGGCTTCGCCACTTCCTTGAAGATAGTCCAATATGGCCAAAACCGATGCCTGTTATATGCATACATTGCGATAGTCAATCAGCTATAGGTAGAGCACAGAGTCATATGTATAACAGTAAGTCACGACACATTCGTCGTCGACATAACACCGTGAAACAACTACTCTCTAATGGAATTATTTCCATAGAATATGTTAAGTCTAAAGACAACATAGCGAATCCACTAACCAAAGGGTTAGCAAGAGAGTTAGTTGAGAATTCATCGAGGGAAATGGGATTTAAGCCTATTAACTAAGAGTTACCACAACGGCAACCCAACCTAGTTGACTGGAGATCCCAAAATCTAGGTTCAAAGGGACAACCGAGTTGTGAATGACTCAAAAGGATCATTGGGGGGGCTAACTCCTACCCATTTCTTTGATGAAATAGTGATGTCTGCAGCGTTTGAGGTTAAGTAAAATTTTAATAATTCTTATATCTAGGTAAACCTAGTGGAGTATGGCAGGATACTCTTCATAAGAATCACATATGTGAGTGTGAATTGGGCCGGTTCTATGAGATTTGTGTAGGGCTACAATTCTCTAGAGCACTCATGAAAGACCAGGTTGTTCAGGGCCAAAATGAACACAATAGTGAGAACTAAACTGTGTCTGGGGATATACTGTGTGAGTTCTATTGTCTTGATTTACACAAACAGCTGAACAGTTCAAGACATCATGTTCACTAGTTAGCTAGTAAATCCGATAGTGTCTCATAAGGGAAGGTTCAAAGCCAAAAGCTACCTATCCTTTGCAGAATATTTTCAATTTCTGTTCTCTCTGTATTTACATCATGTTGTTGCATTTTCTCTCTGTCAATTTCATCCATGTGGGGGATTGTTGGAAAATTTATAAAGAGGTAGTTGTGAATTGAAATAGACTCCATTTTGAATGAAAAGGTGTAACCTTTCATTGTGTCTTTTTGTTTTAAAGGAATGGTCAAACCTCCATTTGAATAAAATGATGCAAATCTTTCATGGTGTCTCTTTATTTTAAAGGAAGGGTTATGTCCCTTCTTCATACATTTTCTATTCAAATTGAATAGGTGCCAACAAAGCCTATATAAAGGCAGCCCCATTCCAATTTTGATTGATTTCCGAAAATTTATTTTCCTTGCCTTCATTTTGCTCTTTTGCGTCATTTATTCTTCATATTATTTTAGGGAAAATTTCAGAGAGTTATAGAACACAAGGTTTTAGTTCGCCGGACAAATTTGTTTGAAGTGTTACTACAAATTTATGAAGATCATTATATCCTGGGAGATAGACGCCACATAACCGTAAGCACCGTAGCGGGGCGAATCTGTCTTAAGGACAGAGTGTCACACACTCGACTTGGTCTTTAAATTTTTAATTCGGTTCAATAAATAAATTCGGTATGTTATTTATTTATTTTGTTTAAATTTATTTCAAGTTTTTTTTATTTACACAGAAGATTGTTCCAACAACTTATACCTGAATACAAAAACAAAAATGTCTCGTAGTTCAAAAAGAGAGAAATTCGAATAGTCTAAATTGGTGTTTATCAGACGATCACTTGGACGATCAGATGAAACATTTGTCTACTGTAATTATTACTTTATCGACCGCGGCTGTTAACCTTCTCACCGGATAACCGACCGAATGACCAGCAAGATGAATTTTGAACCAAAGTCAAATTCAAATTACTCAGCAATATTGATACAAAAATCAATCTTTTAAATTGTCACTTGAGGCCTTCTCATTGGTACCAATTTTGGGTACAAACAATATTGCATATTTTGCTTTTTGGGTGCCCCTCCGGGCCCCCGTCGCCCGGGGGGGGTTGGTTGGGGTTGGTAAAGCATTATTAACTACTTTTGAATGGACTTTGTTTGGAACTAACATTTTATAGATCAGTAGTGATTGATACCACTAATTTGATACCACTAAACCATTACTAATGAGGAGAAAAATTAAAAAAGAAAAAAAGAAAAAAAAAGGCACATTAACACTATGACAGTAGGTGGGGCCTACTGCCACATCATTAGTACCACCACTAATTAGTGGTCTCAAACATTTTTGTTTATAGATTTGGTGAAGTTCAAAAAGTCTGGTGTACTATGAAATATTACCTTTTCCATTATTTATACTAGCCTATCACCCATGCTATGCACGAGATAATTATAGATATTTATATTTGTTTTAGATTTTTTTTAATATATAAATTATGTTTTTAAAGATTTTTTATAAAAATAATTTAACAATCTTATCACTAACCATAGTGTATGGGAGAAAGTTGAAAAGAGTATTGCAGTAACTATACACGGATTGTATCTATAATTATTTGTTTGAGGGAATTTTAAATGTTGATCAAGGGATTTTGACAAAATCAATAAATACAGGCATGTGGAAAGACATATGGATTAAAAAAATTAATAAATGCTGATCAGGGAATTTTGACCAAATCAATAAATGCTGAATTTTTTTTTTAATAAATAAAAAATTTTAAAAATTCAAATTAAGATATTGAAACTCCCACAGGTCTTAAGGGTTAAAAATCTCCTTTTACTTAATATATAATATAGATACCTTAGAATCCAATTCATGCCCCCCAAGGCAAAACATTAACAAATAAACAAAACAAAATTCTCCTCAATCATTGTGGTCTATATCTTTACTCCAAGACATTGCTTAGAAGCATTGTTTTGAATATCATCATGTCGGTTGATATGCAACGGGATTATAAAACTTTAATACTATTATTTATTAATATACTAGTAAATATTATTCGATATTAATTGGTATATAATTTTAGAGCAATATTAGGTATCATGAAAAGTTTTTTATGAAAATGATCATGAAAGATTTATGACATTTGGATTATACTTAGAATAAAGCACCACACACTAATCAAGGTATCTGAATGTCACAAATTTTTCATGATCATTTTTATGAAAAAAATTTTATGATCCCTAACATTTCTCATAATTATATTATTGATACTAATAAGTATTATGATATTGTTATTTTAAATAAAATAAAAAATGATATGCTTATAGAATACTTATATGGAAATCATGACAAGAATAATGTGATGCTAACATTTTAAAAAATCTGTCATGTAAATGAATATTTTGTTTTAAAGTGATAAAATTAAAACTCAGTAGTAATGCATAATACAATGATGAACTTAAATTTATGTATATAAATCTCATAAGAAAAATGCTTGGGAGCACTAATTAGTGCTCCCACTAATTAGGTGGCAGTGAGTTTCGCCAGAAATGATGTGATGTTTTGGTCTTGGAGTTGTATTTTTTTTTTTTTCTATTTTTTTAATACATTAGTGCTATTAGTGATGATATTTTTAATGAGATGAATCATTGTTGATCTCATAATCATCTATACACAAAGATCTACACTATTAATGAATCATATCATCAGTGTGAACTTATGATACACCTGACAGTTAGGTATGAAACTATAAATTAAGCAATAATATACAAATATAATTTTTTATATAAAATTTTCATATATAATAATATAACCTCTTGTAATCCTCTCATTTTAAATAATTCCTCATGATATTCTCACTGCTATGTTATTGTGAATTTGATTTTTTGATATAAAAAATTTTCACTTGTAAATCATTTTTATAATATTAACATGAAGGGTTTCTGACCTAGCTAGTGAAGAAATCATTTTTCACAAATCAGCTTGAGTGGTAGTCACCTATAGGTTTTATCCGGGAAGTTTCTAGTATTTATGTCGTATTTAAGTTAGCTGGCGATGGCACATATTCTAAGTTTGTACGAATGTTGTATTTAATTGAGAAATTTAAAGAGAAGTTTTAAAAGAGAAAGAATAAAGAAACGTGAAATTAAGTAAAATTTAAATATATTTTATTTATAGTAATGTTAGGTATTATGAAAAAAATTTATAAAAATAATTATAAAAAATTTGTAATCCTTAAATTTTACTTAAAATAAAGTACTACATATTAATTAAAATAATTTAAAGATTATAAAACTTTCATAATCATTTGATCCTAACTTTTCTCTTTTATTTATAACAGAAGTGATTTGAATAAACTTTTCTACTATCGGTTCTCGGTTACAAAAAAACAAAAAAAAACTTTTTATTCTTCTTCATCTTCTCTCCATCTCCTCGTACAAACTACCACCACTCTCCAAAGTCCAAAGGCTTCCACTATTCACCATCTCAGTACAGTACCCATGCAGTCACCACCTGAGAATTCATGGATGCTAACACCACCACTCCTCCACAGCTCCGCCGCCATTCCATTCTGGTGGGAGGAAGAGCCCGACAAGCACACCGCCACCGCCACCGCCACTACTCGACCAAACAACAAGTACTCCTTAGAGCTACCTCCAAGGCTGCAGAAATTAATGGAGTCCTCAAAAGTGACCAAAATGCCCTCCCCCCAAAACACAGTCCATGAATCAGGTCCTTATTATCATATGGGTAAGCCTATGTTTCGATCTTCTTCATTCAGGCTTAGAAGAAAACGTTAATGGGTCATTTGGGAGTAGTACAAGTACTACTAGCAGCTTCAGAAGCTTGGTGACCTAGTGAGGACATTAGAAGTAGAAGACAACAAGAAGGAGGAGGAGAGAAGAGGGTTTGGTTCTTGGGGAAGAAAGCACCAGCCAAGGCAAGTTGATTGGAGTAGTTTTGTCTTTTCATCTTCTCCTTCTTCCATGAACTTCTTCGCAGGTTTTTCTGGTAAGCAATTAATAAATATATCAACAATACTATAAATTCAGAAAAATACTCAAAAAAAAAAAAAAAAAAAACCTACGGTCTATATTCATTGTGGATATTAATTTTAAAGTTTCACCACATACTCAATTTTTGAAATAAAATTCAAGATTAAGTTTCATAATTCATAGCATTTGTGATAATATATCAATTTCCATGATAAGTCATGATAGTGTGTGGTAAGTTACGGTTAATTATTCAATGATAAGGAAAAATCTCTCTGGTTTACATTATAGTAGACTTAGAGGTCCAGTTGGATTAGATCTGCCATGGCTCCATTTCGATTTTTGTTTATTTTTTAGATTTTTGTGTGTATATTATTTATGAAAAAAATTTAATTGATTTGATAATTGTAATTACATAAGTTAATTATCTTAAAAAGAAAATTCATGGATAATTTATATACAAATATTTAAAAAATAAATGGCATAAACTATCGAAATAAATTTTGTGACTGACCCAAACAAACCAATATTGACCTATTTTGACAAGTTGGTTAAAAGTTAATTTTTTAATTTTTTGACTTTTTTAAGATCATATCACTTCTCTACTTTTTATACATTTTGCCAAAAAAATTTAAAAAAAGTTAAAAAACTAATTTTTAACTTACTTTTCAAAATAGGGCTTGACATGGCGAAGCTGCAAAGGGATCTCGACCCTTTATTTAAGTTTAGCATAGAAGGCTAAGATCATTTAATATATGGCATTGCTGATAGGGAATAATTTTTTAACTATATTACATACTTAGAAAGAGGGGATCAATAGTCTACATTGGACACATTTGAGAATCGACTATTTTACTTGGTGTTTTGATTTTTATGAAAAGATTTACAGTAAAATAAAAAAAATTACACTTTAGTGGAGTTGTAGCCAAAAAATTACACTTTTATGATGGTATAATTCTCTTGTGTGCATAAATTTATTCTTGTGCTTGGTGTAACTTTTCCTATATATCAGAGTTGTACCAAAAAAGATTCTTAGTTATAACACAATTATTTTGTTAATGTCGCATCTATTGTAATTTTTTTGAAAAATAAAAAAAATAATATGATAATTTATAATAATTTTTTAACTATTTTAATCTATTAACATATGAGACAAATGGATATAACTCACCTCTCGTTAATTTTAAATTTATTCCATACTCTCGCTTTCAAAATAAATTTTAATAATTAAATAGTATTTATGATAAAAAAATATATATATATATTGTACAGGAGACATCATACTTGATTCACTCACACACCTAACCGTATTGACTTTGGACTTAGGATCCCACTTTTAGACCATATGTTTTAATGTGATTTTGCTTTATTGAGACAGGCTATAGATCAGATCAGTAGATGCGTGTGAATCTTCACCACATAAATTTGTTATATGAAAAGTAATTTGTAAGGATAAAATTTATATATAAAAAATATTCAAAATAATATATCATTGATATTTTCAAAAGAAAAATTATATTCATATATAAAATTTAGATAAAAAGCTTCATAAGAATAATGTGATATTATTATTTTTGTAAATAAATCCATATTTATAGGTATTGTATTTAAAAATGAAAGGTCTAAATTGAACCACATTATTCTAAATGAAAATTTTGTATGAATTTTCTGTTTCCGTATCATTACTCAAATGCTAGGGTTGTTGTTAAAGTTGAAAAATATGTATAAAAAAAAAATATTGGAATGTGTAGAAAAATATGTAAAAGTGTTTTAAGATATATGAAAAGTATATCAGGATTACAAAAATTTTGACATTATGTACTTAACATGACCCCTTTTAAAATTATAAAGATAATAACAAATGTTTTGATTGGAAATAAAAAATTAAAAAAAATCACAAAAAATCACAACAAATCACACAATTATATACGAAAGTTGGATATGAAAACTCTGTTTATATGTCATTATTCATGCTATATATATGCACATAAAATCTATTGTAGATAAGTGATGTTATTGATAAGAAATGATTTTATGATTTTATTATATCCTTCTATTCATTTATTAATGTGTAATAAACAACGGATTTGAAGTTTAGATCAGAGTTTAATGTGATCAAACATTTAATATATTTAGCGGAGTACAAAATAACTTCTCAAATCTTATTTTTATCACTTGACAATTAATATATATATATATATATATTTGAAAAATGCATAATTTGAAAAGGACATCCACAAAACCAAAAAAAGGAAAACAAATATATGATTTCACTTATATGAGCATAATGCATGTTCTACCTGTTGGAAAACAGCAATGCTAAGTATCATGAAAAACCTTTCATGAAAATAATCATGAAAGCTTTGTGACCCTTGGATTACACTTAGAATAAAGCACCACACACTAATCAAGGTAATCCAATAATCATAAATTTTTCATGATCATTTTCATAAAAAAAAATTCATGATCCCTAACTTTTCCCGTTGGAAAAAGGCTCCACGTTTGGTATGAGGATCTTGTCAGGGCACATGATAAAAAAAATTAAAAATATTATACATCTTTTATTACATTTATTTTTATATATAATGTATAAACAGATAAAAAAAATCTTAATATATACCCTAAGTATACACGTTAACAAAGCTTTCACATTAAAGGTACTCATTAAAAAATGTTTCACATATTTTAAAAATATCAAGTTAATGATGTTAAAAAGATCCATTTTTAAAATTTTCTTCACCAATTTAGAATTGATTCTACCATTTATCTATAATAATAAAGTAATTTCATCACTTCCATTAACACCATTAAAGTTATCGTTACAATAGATCACTGTAAATTTATCAAAATTGTAGTGCTATCTGTTATTTCTTTATTAATTGGAGAAGATAAGTGTAATTTACTCAAATAAATATTAAGTATGTTGAAATTTTTATATTTCAATAAATAAAATATAATAAGAAAAATAACACATCAACATATATATTTTTAAAAATTATAAATTAATAATAAATTTTACTAATATTAATAATTAAAATTTTTAATTTTTTTATGAATGTAATTTTTTATTTTTTTTTACCAATCAGTGGTAATTCTGTCCAAAAAAAGAGTTCAAAAACTTTGGCTCCGTTTGGAATGCACATTTGGGTTAAAATAGTTATATAGGACAAAATTGGTTATTTTAGTCAAATATGACAAAATATCACATCTCACCCATAAGCATTTCATTTTTCTCTCACAAAAGTTAAAAAATCTATTTCAAACAAAACTTTTTTGCCCACGTTAAAAAGTCAACTCATATTCCAAACAAACTCTTTATGACAAAACAAGTGCATGTCCAAGTGTTTTTACTTTTTCATTTTTCTTTGACACAATTACAAATAATTTCTAATAATAAAATTTCAAATGATTAGTAATAAAATTTATGAGTATTAATAATTAAAGTCTTAATTTTTTTTTATATATATTTATAATTATTTTATGAAATATCCTCATTAATCTAATCTTAATTACTCCAGTAATGATTCTAGTATACATTAAGCGAAGATATTGACACATCAAATTTTATATTTTAATTTTTCTTTTCTTTTCTATGAGATGTGTAACCCACAATATATCATTTAGGTCAAGTTTGGCATAACCTAAATGATACAAAAAGTTAAAAAGTCACTATCCTATTTAAGTCACATCATCTTATTTAAATTACATCACCTCTCTAACACATCACATCAAACACAACCTAAACCCAACCCATATAAGTCAATAAATCACAAAATATATTTTTTTAGAACATCTGAAACCAACCCTTAATGAGAAAGTAATTTAGCATGTAAAATTATAACATCATTTAGCGAATGAGAAAGTCAAAGTACACGCACCAATAATTTTTATAAGACGCGTACGAGACAAAAGGTCACCCTATATGTAGAGACAGAAGAAATTCACAAAGGTAGAGATTAGGGACCCACATAATTGGTTTCAAAACCGTGTAAAATACTGTTTAATCTATTAAAATCATATTGACTCGTATTAATTTATACAATTCTATTCGTTAATTGTAATTTAAATTTTAAAATTTATAATTAGTTTAAATTTTAAAATTTATAATTCACATTCGAAATTGCTCCGTTTTGTTATAGTTAATACATATATATATTTTTTAACGGATAATGACATATCAAAATAAAAATTAGTGTAAAAGAAATTTAATATGTAAAATTTATTACAAATTAGTAATTATATATATGAAGAATGTGTTATATATATAAAAAATATTATGTAAATTAGTGTTATATATTATGCAAAAGCTTAATAATTGGTTACAATATTCTTCAATCTGTCAATCTGTTCAAAACAGCTCAAACTGCAATTTGTCAATCCGCTAATCCGCTATTCAATTTATAATTTTACTCTCAAACCATCCGAAACGCGCCGTACACACCCCTAATTGGTTCTACATGTATGATTACCTTTTGTCTCATATCTGTATCTTAACCAAAAAGTTAGGAATCTAGAAATATAGTCTAAGATTTGTACTAATCAAATTATATATTTGTTTGGATGTGAGTTAATTTTTTGACTTTTTATTTTAAAAAATCTCGTTTGGGATGAATTTTTTGACTTTTTTAACTTTTATAAGAGAAAAAATAAAATAATTATGATTCAAATATAATATTTTATCTTATTAATTTTTTAATTTATTTTATTTTTTAACGGCTAAAATAACCTCAATCTAACCTCCTAAACATCTATGCGGTTGGAATTTAACCAATAGTGAGCTCTAAAAATCTAAAGTCACAACTAAAATTTAACTAGTACATTGGGCTGATTTAAAAATTGATTATTTTAACTGGTATTTTATTTTTTTTACAAAAAAAAAATATAAAAAAAATAAAAAGAGTAATCTGATAATTTATGATAATTTTTTATTTTTTAATTAAAATCTTACCTTAATTTAAATAAATCAGAATCATTGACGTTTGATGAATTTGTTTTTTAATTTTATATTTTTTACTTTTTGTATATCCCTAAATAGCTATTGAGTCAAACAAAAAAACAAAATAAAAAGCCATTTTATTCTTCACAATCTCTTTTCACAGTAGACTCATCAGAGAGAGAGTGAGAGAGCAAGAGGGAGAGAGAGATGGGATCCAAGGCAGAAGAAGAAAACAAAGAGGAGGAGGCAAGTTCCACACCAAAGCTTCCACTCTTCTTAACCATCCCACCACCTCTGCAGTCACCAGAGCATTCAGGGATGTTAACACCACCACTCCACGCCTCCGCCACCGTCCCCTTCCGGTGGGAAGAAGAACCCGGGAAGCCCCTCCCCTCCACCACCACCACCACCGCCACCGCCATCACTCCACCACCATCACCACCAAACAAGTACTTCCTAGAGCTGCCTCCAAGGCTGCAGATAATGGAGTCCTCTAAAATGACCAAAATGCCCTCCCCTAATACAGTCCTAGATGGTCCTTATCATCTGGGTATGATGCCTCCTGTATTTAGGTCATCTTCTTTCAGGGTTAGAAGAAGAGAGCGTCAAGGGTCTTTTGGGAGTAGCTGTGAGAGTCCTTCTGAGAAAGGACAGCTTGGTGCCTTGGTTTTTCTGAGCAAGGAGGAGAGAGGAGGAGGGTTGTTTGGTTCTTGGAGAAGAAAACAGCAGCATTATCCAAGAAAAGAAGTTATTGGTGGTGAGGGTAGTTTTGTCTTTTCATCTCCTTCTTCCATGGATTTGGCAGATTTTGTTGGTGGTGGAAAGGTAAAGAAGATGTCAAGGATTAGAAGGAATGGATCAAGCTTTTCCAGCCTCTCTCAAGTCAAGTCTCACTTCTGGGTAAGTTCCCTCTCCTCTATAGCTCTTACACAGAAATTAATTACAGAATCGAATACAATTCTTTCACATGCATACGAAAAAGTTAAATCTATCTCCTGTGATCGTGTCCGGTTCTTTTTGAGTTTCTATACTTTTTCTTCTCTTTTGAAAATCTTAGCCTAGGGTTACATAAGCACATAGACCCTCCCAAAAAAAAAAAAAACACAAAAAACACAAAAAAAACAAAACAAAACAAAAAAAAGTTACATAAGCACATAGACCAAAAAAAAAAAAAAAAACAAAAATAAATGAATATTTTTATTTTTTTTAATTGTGCACACCACACCAATAATTGTTATAAAATCTTAATTACTCATCTGTTCTCTGTTTTCACATTAATTTTATTTTTTTTTATTTTATTTTTTTAAGTGTGCACACCACACCAATAATTACTCATCTGTTTTCTGTGTCCTGAATTGTGTTACACTATTGCATAGACTTGGGATTCTTTTGGTTAATTAACTGTAGGGTAGGGATATGGATATTTCAACCAACAGTCCATCACTGTTATTGATATTGAAGTTGCTCGATTTTCCATTTTGGTAGGCTATGATTTGGTTGTGATTTTATTGCCCTATTACATTAAAGTAGCCAATGTGTGGTGAGGGGAGATGGTGTACTTTTCTTGTTGTACATCGCCTCTTAGATTTTTTATATATTGGAATTCTCATTGCAATTATGAGTTATTTTAGTAATTTATTAATATTTTTTTAAATTTTTATAAAAAAAAATATTAAAAAAATAAAGATAACGATACGATGATTTATAATGATTTTTTAACTAAAACCTAAAGTTGTCAAACAAGATGTGCAATTTTTTTTTTATAAATTTAAAGGTTATAAAAAAAAAATTAAATTAAATTAAAAAGCACTTTTTTCAACTTCCCACCAATTATCCTTTTCAATTTATTTAATTTGTTTTGTTTAATTAGCGGTAAGGACTCAAAATATTTTTATAGTATGTTCTTGACAAATGATAAAACAGCAAAACACAATTTGAGTCATCTTTTATCTTTTGATTAATTAACAAAAATAAGTCATCATTATTCATTAATCGATAGTAACACGTGCACCATATGTCAAAATATTATGAAACTGATGAATAAATTACTTAGGGAGAAAGAAATTTTGGAGAGAGAGGATATATCATATATTATTAGCAGGTGACACACGCGATACCTGTACAATTTAGATAAATAAGAATAAAAATAAATAATAAAAAATTAATATCATAATATGTATGTTGTCTAAGTGATAAGAGTGCTCTTAATAAACTATCTTGGTTCAAACCTTTCTTACGCCTTTGAATAATAATTTTTTATTTTAGGCTAGACAAAGTTGTCATGTGGCATAACGTGAAGGCTTGGATACCAAGTCTAGGCTTCACTTAATAATAGTATTAATGGATTCGATATGTGTGCTATTTAAATAACTAAGAATAAAAAATAATAATATTGAAATTATTATTTTAATGTATACTTAGCTTAAGTGATATAAGTCATCATCCCTTAAAACCATGGTCATGAGTTTAAAAATAAAAAACACTTTTACGTGACATGAGGAGAACAAAAGTTTCACTACACCAATTGAGGCATCACTTAATAATAGTAGATAGCTATAGATATAGATATAGACATATAGGTCTCGTTTGGGAAATAGATTGATTTTTTGGCTATTTTATCTTTGGACTAAACCGTCCAGTTTGGGTTGAGTTTTTTGATTTTTTTTTAAATTTTTGTGAGAAAAAAAAAATAAAATGATTATAATTTAGATATGACATTTTATTTTATTAATTTTTTAAATTTATTTATTTTTTAGTAACTATTTTAGTCTAATAACCCCTCAACTGAGATGCCAAACGAGGGCATAGAAGATAGATAGATAGATAGTTAGGTCAACATTTGCGTGTTTTTTTTTTTTTTTTGGAAAACATTATATTAATAAACAACAATATTATATAAATAAGACACCAAAGGGCCATCTCAACCAAATAATAAAAAACAAATCTGTCAAAAAAAAAAAAGTTACAAGTCAGGAAAAATTATCGATCTTCTCAAAGATATGGTTTGAAAAGTAAAATCTGCTTGAAAACTTGTCGTCCCCATCACTACTGCCCAACTTTGCTGCCGTCATTGGACATCGAACACCGTCAAAAGGTAGAGTTGAGAAGAAAGTATACTCACAATGATATCAAAGAAGGCTTGAGAGAGGGGAAACCATCTGAGTGTTAAAAATTTAAAAATCTATGTCAAAATTAGAAGAGAAAACTCTCAGAATCTCTATTTTGGATATAAAAAATCTAAATTTACACTTTGAAATTTGTAGAATTATACTCATAAGAGTGTAAATTTATATTTTAAAAGTGTAAAATATATCACCGAAACATGACCGAGGACCACCGAAAATCACCTTCTCTCTCTCTGAACTGAAGTCAATATTTGCATAATTGGATAGTTGAAATAAAAACCTTAGTGATAATGGCAAATCTAAAAAGCCATACAGCTGGAAAGTAAATCCAACAAGTCTTGCTCCGTGTCGAGTGAGGCAATACATTTTGTTTGGTTCTGTTTTTAAATTTATTAAAAAATATATTTAAAAAAGGTACTATAAAATTATATTTTAATTTTTTAAATTAATTATTTTTTAGTTTTATTATCTTTTAAAAAATAAATTTGAAAAAGACAACAAACTGAGTAATATGTATAGAGAGACATGAAATTATTTAGAAAAAAGATTGAAAACTCTAAATTAAGAGCTCTAATTAGTGTGTGAGTCCCATGTGATATAATGTTTTGGCTTTATTTATTTATTTTTTTTTTATTTTTCACATCATTAGTGCTCATTTCTGAATTATTTATACATATTAATTTTCAAGTAATTACACATAACAACAAAAAAAAATGGTGTTTTTAACTAATATTTATTAATTTTCTTTTCATACATCAAAAAGGTTAAGGGTTCATCTCCTATATATGAGAAAAGATAATTTGTTTCCTCTTATTTTTGGATATTATGCTTCATTTTCTTGATTATTATCTTATTCTGCTTATTGATTTCCTGTATTGTAAAAATATTTTACAGGCAAGTATATATGATGGATTGAAGCAAGTGCTACCATGGAAGAGTAGAAAATCGAAGAAAGATGGGTTTATTATTTGAATCTGATCTCTTTCATTCATGTTGAACCAAACATCCAAAAAGTCTTTGCCCAATCTTTTGGTGGTTTCAGATTTTCCTGAGGTTGAAATTTAATCTCAAGAAAAGAAAAGAAAAAAATGTACTGTACTACATAATACATAACAAAAAGTCCTGCTTGCTGACTGCCTACGTATCCACCTATAATTCTTGTGTGTGTGTGTGTGTTTTTTTTTTTTTTTGTCATGTATAAAGGCAATTTCGTTTTCCTTTCTTGTAATAAACAAAGTAATGAATTATTCAAACTTAATTTGTTTATCTTGCTTCAATGGAGCCGATCATAAGCTAAACTTGAGTAGCCTAGTTTATATATATAGTTCTATAGTGAGTACAAGCCAAGTTCATGGCCCTAATAACACGTACCAAACTGATCTAAAATAATTTTTTAACAAACTCAACATAAATCCCTAATAACATGTAATGAACTGATCTCGAATAAATTTTTAACAAACTGAACATAAGTCGAACTTGAATAATTTAATTAATTTTATGGCCCCTAACAACACCTAATGAACTGACGTCAAATAATTTTTAACAAACTTAACATAAAATTGAACTGGAATAACTTGATTCATTCTACAGCCCTAGGTAACATATGCCTAATGTAGAAATCTCCAAAACCTAACAATGCGTAATTTATTTCAACTTCAAGAAGCCACAAAGACACCATGCATCATTGTCTGTACTCCAACTTGAACTGATAGAACATAATTTAAGTGTAAGCTAAAACAAATTAATCAACCACTCAAAACATCTATTTAGCACTAACAGCACAAGAACTCCTTTGTGAGCCTCCAACTCTGGTTAAATTTCAGCTCAACATCATTTGAAACTAAACTCATTTATTCATGGTTAACTCTTCTGTCCTCTTAAAGTTGGGATACCACACACGTCATGATGTTTAATTGAACCCGCTAACATAAATGCAACACAGATTACAAATAAATGTTTTAATTAGTGAGATTGTTATGTATTTACTAATACAATGATCCTCCCTGATCCTAGCACTTCCTATCAGTAACAAGGCAAATTACCACAATTTTTTTCTTGGCATTAGTAGGCACAAGCAGATTCAGCTGTACAACTAGACAAGACCAGTATATATCCCCCACTTGGCACAAGTAGACACAATTGTACAACTAGACAAGCATATATCCTCCCCTTGGCACAAGTAGACACAATTGTACGACTAGACATAAATACAAACTGATAGCTACAACTCCAGGGCAAATTGTGAAACATTAAAGCCCTTTTACCTATCCAGCTGTTTATCAAACAAATTAGACAAATCAAACCCACAGCTAACCTCTCGATATTCTTCCTATTTTCTTCAAATATTAAAAGCTTAAACAAAATAAAAACAAAAAATGTTACAATTAAACAATTACTTTTAATATGTGAAACTTTTTTTAATCATATTCCAGTTGGGGTAATATCTGTCAAAACACTTCCAGTATACAATACTACTAATAGAACTTATAAAAGGCGTGTCAATGAAGCACAAGCATTTCAAAGCCCAAATGATGAACTAAAGGTTTAAGATCTAACACGAGGCCTTTAAAGGACTGGGAACATCATTGTGACAAGACATAAAAATGCAATCAAGTACAGACAACCAAACATGCCGAACTAAGCTTCTTATGGAGCTCATCCAATTCCGATTGATAGCATGAGAAACCACATGTTTTAACAGCATTAAAATCCACAAGCAAAAATAAAGGTGAATAACCAGTAGCAACAATAATTCTTTGTTCTCACATGATAAAAAAATCTTATTCCAATCTCTAATCAGAGTAAGAGGGAAAGGGGAATGGAGGCAGGATAAGACAAATCATTGCTTACTTCTAATATCCATACTACCCTTGTTTTTTACCGGTCATACCTGCAACCACCTGCAAAGATGCAATCCGAATAATCAAATTAGTTAAAATTACCTGTGCACAAAATTCTTCCATCAGGTACATATGTATATTTGAAGTAGTACATAAAATGCCCGTAACGTAAAAAATCACTTTCGAAATGTTGAAATGCATAAAAAAAAACCTTAGGGGTAAAGTACATGGTTTTTATAGGGGAAGAATCCTAGTAATTTTTCTAGGCAAGACATCAAAAAGGAGCCCAAAACTCCAGTTATCAAGGTCTAGAGAAAGCAGCTGGGAAGCACTAGGGTCTACAAAAGGCAGCTATTGGAAGATGCCTAGTGATTACAATAACATCCTCATCTCATCATACCAGCACCAAATATAATATAAGGCCCACCATTTGATAAGTCATACAGATAATTAAATTACTAAGAAACATCAGATGGAAGGACTGGAATACTGGCATTGCAAAGTCAGTAATGCACTGGACATTCCTATATAGATTAGCTGTACTACGTCCTGACATGATGTAGGGTGAGTAAACAGAGCTGCAGACATCTCTATTTTAGATTTGGCCAATACCAACTTGAGCGTAAAACATACCACCACAACTTGAAGATAACATAGATTTCAGGTACAGATGTTCAAGCAAGATTCCTCAAATCAGCCATGAAATGTTTTATCTGAAAATTATGCCATTGACCAGTAAATGACTTTTTCTAACATACAAAGCACTAAGAACTCTTAACTTCTGCATAACTATAGTGTATTAAACTTTCAGATGTTATTAAAAATAATAATAATTACCAGGACCAACATTGGGTAACATCCTTGCTTTAAAAAAATAATTAAAAAAAAAAAAAAAAGAAGCAGCAGAAATTAAGCAGATCCTAGTATGGCAAATGAAGATAGTATTTAATAAAAGTAGACATATAGGAAAATTCAGTACTCACATCATTCAAAGCAGGAGGAGGTACTTGCTTTGAAGTTTCAAAGGAGTCCAGTATGGGTCTCACTACAGCTGGAAGGAAAAGGCCTGAAATATTCACAACAAAGAAATCAATAAGACTAAAAAAAAAAAAAAACACTCCCCATACAACAGTTGCTACATTCAGATTACACTATTAGTAGTAATTTCTTTGGGTACTAACACAAGTGTCATCACTCATCAGACATGATTATTGAACCAAGTTGCATGTTATAAACATCCACAAATTCCAACTACTAACTTACGTGCCAAAATAACACTTCTTTTTTCTGTAGGGACAGGAAGAAACAAGCTTAAAATCTCATGAGTTGCAACTATTTGGGGTTGAATTTGGTACAAATCTCCAAATTTTTTGCTCTATCCTTCAAACTGTTTTTTATTCACAAGGAATGTTTTCTGATAGGAAAAGCACCAAACTACCCCAAATTTTTATTTATTTATTTTTTTTGAAAAAGCCCCATTTGTATAAAGATTTCTTTAAAATCCCATAAACTAATGTTTTTTTAGTTATTAGCAATTAAAAAAAAAAAATCATCCACCATGGCCCTTTCAATTTTTATTTTTCGTTCACTGTGGCCCTCAATTTGACAATACCGGCTCGATCCTTACTCACTGCATATACAAGAAAAAGAAAAAGTTTCACTCCTATATATTTATATAAGCAAGGATATACAATTCCCCCCAAAATTTCAAAATCATCTAAAGAAAAAGAAGAAAAAGAAGTCTCTCTAAGCAACAAATACAAGGGGAAAAGCATTCTCTCTTTCAAACAAAGAACCAAACTCTCCAAATTTCTAAAATGTCTTCTATTTCTCTCATTCTACAAACACCACATAAGGCACAACAGAATACACTCCCATGCCTTCCAAAACCTCCCACTCGGGCAACCTTTACTAAGACTAAAATAACTTCTAAATCGATCCACACATCACATCACACTCCACTTCAAAATTTGAGAAGCACACCAAACTCCACACCTCCTTTGCAACCGTGCTATATAAAATAAGATGATTCACACTCTCCCCCTTTCTTGCATATACAACACCAATCCAACAAGAATACTCCCATCCTCAAATTATAGGACATCAGAATAGACTAAAAGCCGCTGTTTAAGCAAAGAATGCAACTTTTTCGAGCACCCTGTAAAGGAGATCTTGACCTCAATCCCCTTTTATCTTTATTCCTACCCTCCATAAACTACTAAGTTGATTCTATTAGAACTTGTAGAACACATTTGAATAAGTTTCACTCAATTCAATAGTAATAGGCCAGAAATTAGATGGAGTCCTACTTTTCTATCAAGAATTGTTTAAGAAAGATTATGCCTGTCCAACACTAGTAGGTTTGAGTTTTCAAACACTGGCCAGAAGGGAGTGCAACAAAAAGGCAAACAAACATGCTTAGATTAAGTAATGCGAGCATTTTCCACTAATATCCTAATGTTACTTGACAAAATACAAGGAACAGTTTATCTCCACTAAGTTTTGCATTTCACAAGGGTAGCTCAAAACCCATTTTTGGGTATGATTTCACAGCCATGTCATTCTATAATATTCATTACAATAATCACCAGATTTGAGCCATGTCATTCTATAATATTCATTACAAGAATCACCAGATTTGACAAATCTAAATCCTAAAGACAGTAGACCTGCACAAGTGGGGAAAAAAAAGAAAAGAAAAAAGAGTAGCACAAATTACGAACTTAACTTCTATGGCATACATGATGACCAGCATCAGCAGAAGACAATAACCTTTTGGGAAATTGCCACTCAAATGCCACCATACACTACTATGATCATACTATCAAAGTACTTACAAATCTAGACAGACTAACATCCACCCACACAAACACGCATGAAATTAATACAATTGCAGGCCAATGAATGGCAAATCGATGAAGTCTATTTTGATGAATGGATTTTAAATCAAGAGATTTGAGATTAAATTTCATAAAAAATATTGGAGAGTTAATTAAGAGAATCTTTGGCATGATTTCAAATAACTAGTTTTATATAGTTACTTGAAATCCATCATGATAAAGCTTGAAATTCATAGGCAAACTATGAATCAAAATTTGAGTTTCAAAACCATAAATACAAATGAACCTAACTTTTAATCACACAATTCCAATTCCAATGCCATTACCCTTATACAATGATTTCTAGCCTTAATGACTACATAGGTCTTCTTCTTGGAACAAAATTACAAAACAATTAATTAGATAACAAGAAACCATAATCAAATTGATGAGAAACAACTCGGAAAGCATAATCTGAAGTTAAAATAGAGATCTTTGGGCAATACAAAATCAAATGAAGTACGATTTATGATTATGAGAGAAAGAAACAAAATTATGAACTAGTTAAGAAGTTAGGGTTTGCAATGAATGGGGGATGGAGGCGTGCGTACCAAAGCCAGCGATGAGGCAAGAAGCAGCGACAACAGGCTCTTGCACCACGAAGATCTTCAGCTTCTCCATCACCGGCATCTCTTCTTCTTCTTCTTCTTCCTCCTTCGACTGTGCTCGTCTCTATCTCTGTCCCGATCGGAAATTCGAAATGGACCTACAATTCTCTGTAGAAACAACAGTCACAGTGTGGACCATATGTGATCGTGTGTCGGGTCGGGTATAAGGATCCGGAAAAATTTAAGGGGACGGTTTGGCAACTTTACAAAATAATTAAAGTCATCGTAAAGATTTTTTTTTCTTTATTTTTTACGCAATTTTTTGTTTAAAAAAAAAGTTAAAATTTATTTAAAAAGTCAATGTCCAAACTACTCCTAAGACCATCTCTAACGTTGCATCACATTGAGCATCAAATTTGAATTTGATTTTTACTTCAATAGTTTCACCAAATTGATATTAAACTGAGAATAGAGCAAATATTAGAGCAAATGTTTCATCAAATTGAGGATCCGCGTGGCCCATCGGTCAACCGGCCAGACGTCTGGCCGGTTGACCCACCGGCCAACCAATTTATTGAAAAAATTCACAACTACTTCTATTTTTTGATGAACCCACAATGCAAGTTCCATGTAATTTTCTATTTTCTGATGAACCCACAATGCAAGCTCCATGTAATTTTCAAAAAGACCAAGATAAGGAACAATGATAAACCTCAAAAGCAAAAATCAGAATTTAGACCCTCCCAAAAAGAGATTAAAATTTAGACTATGAAACTAAGGCCAAGTTTGGGGTATTTAAAAAAAGTTAAAAAGTCAAAAAGTTATTCAAAAAGTTAAAAAGTTAACACTATTCACCAAAAGTCAACAATTACGGCTGCACAACTCCCAATCCTAATTTTCCTCTACAAACCAATTTTTACAATTTTTTATTACACATTTTTTCATAAAAAGTTAAAAAGTTAACCCAAATATCCATATTTTTTCCCTCAACTTTTTAGTCCAAAAAGACAAAAAGTGCACTTATTTAGGACACCCCAAACAACCCCTAAAAAAGACATATAACATAAGGGAATTTTAAAATTTGGCTGTGATTCTAAGTTTCATGGTTTTTGATGATACAGTTCATTCCAGGCAGAACGGGTCGGACTGATCCACACTCCTCAATCCCACGTCCGAATGACCAAGCCCACCGGAAGACCTGCATACGAGTTCAAAGGGGAACTGGGAGTCCCCTAACGAACCCTCCGACGAGCAAGTTAGAAAGAGAAGTGGAGTGTAGTAATGGATTAGAGATAGAAAGCTTAAGCTTTTTTCTGTCTTCGACCTTTGCTTATATCCTCTGACAATCATTTCGTTGTCCCTTCCGACCTGTCACATTGACTGAAAGTCTATGCTCTAGCTTACCTTGTTCATGGTGAAGGCATTCTGTTCCGACAGAAGGGGGTTATCGCAATAAATGCTGTAAGGGGCCTCATTAATGGCGATGTGACGTGGCAATAACTTTGCAGATCTTTGTCTGCTGATGTGGCTTGCCCTTCTCTCGCCATATATCTTGGTGCCATTGCTTCTTATTGCTACATGGGGCTTCAGCAATGCTGGGCTTTAACATTTGAGTTATGTATTAGGCCCTGAATGGTGGGCTATAATCTTTATAGGTTTACCCATGTCAGTTTTCTTTCTGAGATTCTCGGCAACCAAACAATGAATTTCAAAAAATCTTGTTCAATATTACAATCATTGATGATGAACCCAAATACCAAATCATTACATTTTGGAATTAAAAGCTGAAGCAGTGTATGAGAAATTAAAATCATACCTTTGGCATTTCAAAGAAACAAAAACAGAGCATTTCACTCTCTCTCTCTCTCTGATAGTCTTGACTGTGGTGGGAGCAGAAAGAGGAAGAAGAGGGTTTTAAAGAGGTTTAATTGATTGTAGAATATGAATCATATTACCATTATTTATCTCATAGACCCTCAACCTTGAAGAAGAGTCTTGACTATGGTGGGAGCAAAAAATAAATATTTCAATGCCTTTTCCGGTTGATCGGCTGGTCGTCTAGCAAGACATTTTTTATGCAAGTTACAGTGTAACCGTTGGAGCACCTCGTATCAGATGGAGGAAATCGTCTTTTTTTTTCCCCTCAAATTTGATGAAAAAAATGGTTCATCATTGGAGATGCTCTAAGTTAGCGTTTGAAAATATAAATAATAGTTAATGATACCATCATAATCACATTTGTTTTATTATATTTTAATTTTGATTATTATGTAATGTGTTATTATAAGTAATGCTATAGATCTTAAAAATTTTACCAAAAATTTAACCAAATGTCTCACATGTTGTGGGTCACATACCCATATGAGACATTTGATAAAAATTTTGATAAATTTTTTAAAATCTCTAATATTTTTGTGTTATTATTGCACTTAAAATGCTGATATTGGAAATGATAAAATAACTTTTAATACTCTCAAATGTGGTTAAGATGACTTTTCTCTAATTAGAGAGGTGAACTTTGATTCTCTCAATTTCATATATGTAATGGAGAATTTTTATTACATATCTAATAGTTATGATTAAGAATGTAAATTTATAGTAATTAATTTAAATTAAAATATATCATTAATACTATATGTATCAATTGGTATATCATTAGTGTATTAACAAATGATGTGATATAATTTTAGAAGTTTTGGATATTTCAATAATAATGTCATAACATATGTTGGTACACTAATTGGTGCATGTAGCACTACGGTTATAAATATGAACAATAGACAGACTAGGGGTGAGTATGGTCGGATTGGGATAAAATCAGAACCAATCTATTATCTACGGTTTTCTGAAAAATTAGAATCAATCCAATTCGTTTAAATCGTGAAACCAATCCGAACCAATCCATTTAAACACGGATTAGATCGGTTTAGAATCACGGATTCATATAATTAAATAACAAAAAAAAATATAGAACATTTTAATTTCATAAAACATAAACATAATATCATATTAGTTCCACAATAACAACATATTTTTTTATAATAGCGACATACTGTTTTAAAATTTAAACAATCATAAGAAAATTGATTCCACCATAAGTATTTACACCATTACAAATTAAAACTAAAAACTAACAAACAAAAGCAATAAAATAAGATACTACGCGGATTTAGGTTTGTGCTTAGGTTTGTGTTTAGGTTTTATATGGAATAAGAGAAGATACTATGCAGGAGAGTATATAATATAAATATAGGCTATTTGTATACAGTCTGGATCGGTTCCAATTCGAAACCGTGGGGTTCAATCCGGAACCAATCCGTGAACTATGAATTTCTAATTTTTCAATCTGGAACCAAATTACGAATTCAAAAAATCAATCCGAACTTACTGGATTGGACTGGATCAAATTGGATTATGGATTCCTTGATTAGCCTTAAGACAACCCACCAAGAGAATCATTTATGTAAAAAAATTAAATTGATTAGATATCAATATTACAAAAATGAATAATACGTATGCATAGAAAATATGCTCACCACGCACAAGAAGTGATCATCATGTAATATCCACTAAGCAAATCATATATATATATACAGGAAAATTAAATTGATCAAATATTAAAATCACATAATCATATCATAAAAAATAAATATTATGAGCATGTAACTATTATTTTTTGGGCAAATTACATATACATCCCTCGAGATTTAGCTAAATTACAGATACCCCTGAGGTTTTGAAAATTATAGATACTCCCCCAAGGTTTATATTTTCATAACAAATTGTCCCCTGAAGTTTATATTTTCATAACAATTTGCCCCATAATTTGTTATGCAAATAGTACCTTCAAGGGGGTATCTGTAATTTCTCAAAACTCAGAGGGGTATCTGTAATTTTGCTAAACCTCGAGGGGGTATATGTAATTTACCTTTTTTTTTTTATCAATTTTATTTCTTCACATAAATGATAGGCTTAATGAGTCCTTCACCAAAAAATAAAAAAATAAACTCGGATTAATGAAGTGAACCCATTGATCTCCAACAATATTGAAAAATTAGCTCCCCTGCACGTCTTAGATACCCTCCCTCATATAACAAATTTTTTTTTTTTTTTTTTCATGCTAAAAAAGATAAAATTGCATTTTTTTTTTCATGCTAAGAAAGAAAAAGAGAAAATTGCATCGTGCATAAGGCACATGCACAATGACGCATTTCATTTATTAGGCCAACTCTTAATCTCCCATTCGTGTTCATTTCATATACTAATAAATGAGCCGAAGATGCACTTAATTTTTTGCATGCATGTCTAGTAAGTGAGCCAAATATGGGCGATATATATATATATATAGAGAGAGAGAGAGGACTTATTGAAAAAGACCTGCTCATCACATCATATTTACAGCATCAAAGGACTAATTAAATTAGGCCTGCTGATATGTTCAAGTAAACCAACATTTCATCACCACCATCACTTTTACAACACTTTTACAAACTCATCAAAGTTCTAGTACAAAACCTAAAAACTCTAAGATTATATACATAAAATGAGAACTAAAAATGAAATACACGGCCCAGACAAACTTTTCCAGTAACCAATCACCTCAAACAACAATAAATCCAGATAACACCACAAACGCACACAACTTAAAAGGTCGGTAACATCCATCCAACGGTCCATCCCAGAATCAACCCCGCACCAACGAGACTCAAGCTCACCGCAAAAGCAACTGCAAACTTACTAATGCAGCGTCGGGGACGACCCCGCTTTCCTCGTTTTACTTTGGCAGGCTTTTGACACCTCTTCGGAAGTTTCCAAGATTTGTTTGGCATCATCCACGGTAGCACCACAGGAAACAGAGTCGATGTTGGCTGGTTATTGTTCTTGATCTGAAAAAAAAGGTTTTCGAACTCAAGAAGTTGCAACCATTGCTTGTAGGCAAAGAGGTGCGACGCCTGTTTGAAAAAGAGCTTGAGAACGTGTTCTTTCTCTGCGTAGGCTTGTTTTGCAGCTTTCTCGGCTTCCCTTGCACGTGTTTGAGAATGGCGGAGTGCTTCCAATAGCTGAGCCTTGCTGGAATCAGTGTTGGAAAATTGTGCTTCGGTCATACCATTGTGGGCTGGGCCATCACTGTTTCAGACATCATGAAGTTCCAACAACCAAGATAACGTTAAAAGATTTGAAAATCACAAGAGAGAAAATTCAATTGTTCTTGGCTTAGTGATCATATTCAACATCAAAGAACAATATAATACAAAACATATTTTTTGTTTTCATGTGGCTTTGAAATCACAGGGTGTGTTGGCTAAAAGACAACAAATGTAAACATCCATGTTTTTTATGTTCTGTCAAGTCTTTAGATAGAGATCCTCCAAATAAATAAACAAATATAAAGAATAGGTTATAACTAATTTGCAAAAAATTGTCAAAAGGGATTGTTAATGAAACAATAAAACCTGCCTGAATAATTTCATAACCCTGTAATTCTTCAAATTTGTAGGAAGACCTCAAAATTATGAAAATGGGTCCAACCGAACAGTGAAATATGAACCATTTTCTTCATATGTACGCATCTAAGTATGAAAATCCAAACAAATTGGGGGAGATAATTAGGGATGGCAATTTCACTTGCCCCCACGTCCCCCGCTCCACATGGTTTTTCCCGCCCCCGATAAGGAAGTGGGGCAGGACGAGATTTCATTCCCCTGCCCACACCCCAGTTAATTATTAGATCTCTTTGTATATGTATACAATAAATATAAATTATAATTTAATTTTCTTAAATGTAGTAGGACTAAAACACCAAAGTAATACACGTAACACTCATTTTTACTTTTCTATCTCTCGTCTTACATTTCTAACTCCCATCATCACTAATCAATCATTAACTGTAACTTTTGAAGAACTTGGTACCCTATCAAGTCCATGCTTAATTCTTTAAGTTTTGAACTTTCTGACCTAATTTTCATTGAAAAGTTCAATGTAACAGCAAAGGCAAACAAGCAAGTAGATCATACAAAAGTCCTCAACTATAGAGAACTCAGCAGCTGTAACTTCACAAGTAGAGGTTCACACATAAAATTGAATGAAGACTAATTTTTAGTATTTTCAGAAAATAGATTCTGAAAACAAAACCAAATAGAGCAACAAAATGAGACAAGCAAAGCCCCTAAGTACCTATGTATGTTGCAAACCCCATGCAGTTAATACAAATATTGTGCTCCCACAATCAAACTTTTAGTCAAACACAAATTTAACTACAAGACAATTAATATCACAAATAATTATAATTATCTTATAAAATTAGAGAAATGAAACCAGATGAAATACTTCAACAAGAAAATGGTGACAGAACAAAGAAAAATAAAATTCAAGCATTACCTGTTTTGCTTATCTAAATCATATTGTGGTTGCTCCTCAGATAAGGTCCACTGCTTCCCACATGCACTTCGTACGGTGCGATTGCTTAGTGCATTACCTGTTTGTACCTTGAAATCTTTAGATGACGGTAAAATCCCATCACGATAAAAATTGCCAAGATAAGCATATGGGTCTTCTCTTTTAACATGCTTGCTTTGAGGCCGAGGGAGATCACAATTCTCAATAAGGTCAAGTGATCTCTGTGCAACCAATGAAGCCAATTCACCTCTATCTGCCATACGCCACCACGGCTCTGTTTTTTCACCACCAATCCAAGGAGAGTCCGAATCAAAACCAAGCTCATTTGGTTGCTTAGAAACTGAGCAACCAACAGGATCGATATCCAATAACTCATAATATTCCCCCATGTTGTCAGGTTTAAGAGGTTCTTGGGCACTCTTACTATATACAGTCTTTAGCTCTTTCTTCTCGACTTCAAGATCTTTCTTCATACAAGTTGTGGAAGTCCTATAACAAGCGTCAAGGGAGGGTTTAGAGTGGTCATCGATGTGCGAACCATCGTGGACTTCACTTGGTTTAACAGTACATTTTAAAACACCAGCTTGAAAAGTTTCCATCTCGCCCTCCAATGTATTTAACTGTTCGTTTGTTAAAGTTGTTTGGCGCCCGTAATTAGGTTGCAGCTGCTGCTGTTGCAGCTGCAGCCACCATCTTGATTCGGGGGGTAGATTGGAATATGAAGTGTTTCGGTTAAGAGGCATGAAACCTACATTGGGATTATCATGGCCGTCTGCTGTATTTGCAGGTCCCGCATCAACCTGTTTGGACGATGAAGATGCTGAGGGGCAGCACGCTAATTTTGGAGCTCTTTTGGCATCTTCTTGGACAAAGCAACGGTTAGCTGTTCTTTGCCAAGCAGCCCTTGCTTCTGCTGCAGCCATCATTCACCCATATTTCAAGGTGTTTTACTGCGTAGAGGAAGAATTTCTCAGAAAAAGGATGGACGTCTTCAAGAGTAAAGGAAGGATTTGATATCAAATACAAGACATCTGTCATTAAATAAAATCAAATATATAGATGTAGTAATATGAAAACAAACGGAAATTTGATAGATACAGATACAGATTCAAAAGTTGCTGCAGAAGAAGAAACAACATGCAAAAATGAGGTTCTATGCATCAATTGAGTAAATCATTATTCACACGGAAAGAGCCTTTTCCTTAAAAACCTAGACTCCAATCGGTCACACGACTAAAATCTATTATTAGAATAAAAAAAAATAAAAGGAAAATCAGAAACTTAAGCAAATGACTATCTTCTCTCACCTGTGAGTTGACGGCTTTAAAAAGTAATACTCAGAATTAAAACAAAATAAAGCTCATGAAGAAATAATAACTAATATATTTCTGGAAACAGTCCGCATTTCTTTTCAAGTTATGATTCCATGTACTCAAAAGTCAGCTATATGGAACTATAAAATAATGAAATAGAATACAGGTTGGAACGCAACCCAAAGTGAAGCCAAACATAGTCCCAAAGTAATGTCCCGGCCCTTTTGAGACTAAAATGTTCCCTATCCTGTTTTCGCACCTAAGACTAAGAGACCATAACAAACAAACAAACAAACAAAAAAGTTTTAAAATAAAGACTAAAAGATCATATGGTTTCCCTGTTTACAATTCAGGTTTTCAAATAATTCAGAGTCTCTTATGCTGTGTTTGGTTTGAGGATTTAGAGAGGGATTTGGAAAGGGAAAGGGAAAGGGAAAGGGAAAAGGTGTGTGAAACTATGTGAAATATAGGCATGTTTTATTCACATTTCACCAATCTTTTCCATTTCCCTTTCCAAATCTCTCTCCAAATCCTCCAACCAAACACAGCATTAGTGTTTGGGACGAATAATAGAAATGGCCCAAGGGAAAGAAGATTCTGATCAACCCATTCCAGATCACTTAAACACAAGCTTTCAAAGAAATCTTAGCAGTTCCTATATGTATCAATGTACATGCACGTGTCAACTACACTATACTAATTAAATCATATAAAATACTAACAAATACTATCACATAATCACATAACACTTAATGAACAAAGGCGTCAAGATAATAACAAAAACAGTGTCTGCGAAACAAGTGTGCATATCAAGATTACATCTACTTGGCATACATGTAAGCAAAGGAGCTCCAACCAGACTCCATATTTAAGTCCCATACGCTCCATCTATACTCAAAGAAGCACAATTTTATTTGTGTGTGTTTGCATTTGTAATTTAACTATCTACAGAAATATCAATGCACAACACATTATGGTATATGTCAAAGTAAATGCTTGTCAATAATACATTTATAGATCATAGGGGAATTATATAACCCCAAAAAAAAAATGTGCACTATGATGTATCGATGAATGTTGATTGCTCAAATGCTTGTTTATTAGATACAGTGTATTTAATGACCCCCAAAAAAATAAAAAATAAATAAAAAGTTTATTGGTGAAAACGTGAGATTTCAGCATAAAAGATTGCAAATCAAAGACAAAAATTAACCCAAAATAAAGTCAGGTCAAAGAGAGAAGATTTACTGCAAACTTGTGAATTTTACCCCAAAGCGACCCTTATTTAAACTTGAATAATTTATAAGAATATTACATTAAAGTAAAATGCAAGAGATCCTACTTTAGATATCATTTTTCCACTTTTAAGCTAAAAGCAAGCCAAACACAACTGATCTGAAAAAAACAAATCAGATCCACAACAAATAATTTATAACCTTCATGCTCAACATCTCATGAAAACTGAGATAGTAAAAGTCTCCAAATCATTCAAATGATTAATAAAACTTTTATTCACAAAACTTTAAAATAAAAATAAAAAAGGGTATAGAATCACCAAAGGAATACCAGAATTAACCAATACCCAGAAAAACCCATCACTCACAATAGTAAAAAAGATGAGAAAAACCTAGAATGATCCACAGTGGACAAAACCTTTCACTATATTATTATCCATAAACATAATACATAAAAACCCAAATAAAAATAGAACAAAAAAGGATAAACATTAATGAAATAATGAAAAACCAAACACCAAATAGTTCATATACAAACATATATAATTATAAATAGAGAGGAGAAAAAAAAAAAAAAAAAAAAAGGACCTGAAAGAAGCCAACAGAAGAATTGAATAGAAATGAATTGGGAAAGTGGGTTTTGTAGATCTGATGATTGAATCCAAATCCCAAATTGAGGAAGCGTTTACAGTAGTTGAGTTGTAAAGAGGCGAGCCCTCTTCTTCATCCCAACGCTAGAGAGAGAGAGAGAGAGAGAGAGAGAGAGGACGAGACCAGACGAGACGAGACCTCTTCCGTTTTGTTTTTCAATTATCATTTCTATTTTTCTTGTCGGTTTGAGCTGCTTTTACAGCAAGTACATACAACGACGACGTTTAGATGACTCAGTCTCCTTACACAACGCACAAAGCACGTCTAACTTTACAAAAAACGGTGTCGTGTAGTATTTGGACCACCACTCTGTCCTAAATTGTCCACATCATAGGGGTGGGGTGGGGTTCATGAGTGTCATTCATGTTTCATAAAATTAGAATATACAAATAAAATATATATATATATTGCTTAGATTCATTCTAATTATGGTGTAAATTATATTTATAATAAATTTTAATTATATATTGAAAAATGCTTCAGAGCTCAAAATTTTCGAAACTCGAATGGCCTGAATTTAAAAACGACGTCGTTTTGGATTTGTTTGTTTTTTTTTCCTTTTTTATCTCTAAAACAGAAGGAGAAAGGAAAAGAAAGATTAAGAGAGAAGAGGGAGGGGAATAGAGAGAGAGAGACAGAGAGAGAGAAAGCTTTACCCATCACTGACGTTGCCATCCTCTATGTGTATACACAGATCTGTATAGATCTGTTTATTTGTATATCTCTGTGTATCTCTCTCTTTGTGTATCTATTTGTGTGTGTATCTGTATGTGTATACATAGATATGTATAGATCTATGTATCTATCTCTTTCTCTCTGTGTGTTCTGTGTATCTCTCTCTCTCTATTTCCCGATCTATGGATTTTGATTTTGGGTGTTGTGGTGGTGGAGCAGAAAATACTGAAGAATGAGAAGAAGAAGAGAAGAAACAGAGGGGGGGTGGTGGAGCAGATCTGCGTATACACAGATCTTGTTTGATTTTTATTTTTTATTTTTCCTCTCCTCTATCTCTTTTTTTTATTCCGAGTTATGGAAGAAGAAAAGAAAAGAAGAAGAAGAAAAAAAAAAAAAAGTGTCAAAACGACGTCGACGTCGTTTTGGCACCTTGAGCCATTCGAGCCTTGAAGGATTCGAGCTACCTATATATTGGTCTTTGGTACAATTTACAAAAATTAGCAGGTAGCACATGTGATGCGTGTATAATTCAGATAAGTAAAAATAAATAATAAAAAATTAATTAATATCATAATATATAAGTTTGCTTAAATGATAAGTATGTTCTTAATAAAATTCAAAATTTTGGGTTCAATCCTTACTTACGTTGTAGTATAATAATTTTTTATTTTAACATATAAAAATCTATCATATGACATGAGAAGAAAGTTTGGACACCAAATCCAATGTTCACATAAGAGCAGGACGATCTACTATTTTAATCAATCAACTTTAAATTTGAGTGCCACATAAATTTTCTCCTGGATCAAAATACAATCTCATTTATAAGGTAAATATATATATATATTTTTTGAGAGTGTATGTTAGAATATTTAATGTAATCTTTGCTTATAGCTTATGAGATTTAAATAGTTGAATAAGTTGAATATGTGAAAGTTAGTAAAGATGTGTTTTTAGCATATATTTTTTTATTATTAATTTTTAGTTTGAAAAAAGTTACACTAAACAAGCCTTATTTGTAAAATTAATTTTAAAAAATAAATTAACAAAAAATATCTTAAAATTAATGACAAATGTCTTGTGTTAATTGTTTATTTATTTATTTATTTCTAGAGGTACTTTACTTGTTACAAAAATTATTTTTAAAATAATTTTATTCTATTTGGTTTTTTTTTTAGATAGCATATGTAAGAGAATTAAATATTCGTAATTCTGTATTTTTTTTTTATTCATGTTGTTAAATTTTTTTTTATTATAATAGTAGTACTAACTAGAGCTCAATCACAGTACATGTGTTAGCTTATAACTTTCATAAATTAAAAATCTAAAAAAAAAATAAATAAAATAATGGATTGTGAGCTTAAAAATGAATTAGTGATCATTACTTTTGGTAATTACTTGATACATATGAACATGAAGTGAGTTATTATAATTAATTCATATAGTAAAAAGAAACAAAAGAAAAAAAGAGATTAACAAAGACACCTGTCCTTCATACAATAAATCAAAATGGGTGGTGGGACGCACATTGTTGATAGAAGAGATAAGGAGGCGATTAAGGAGACGATGACATGACTCTGCATCCAATTTTGTTTTATTTTTATTGTATTTTATTCATCTTGGGTATGAAAGCATTGGAAGATTTTTTTATTTATTATCTTTGTATTTTGTTCTAATGATAAATACACAACCATGAAATGAAAGAGACCCCCAAAGCAAGAGCAACTTTGGAAGGAACCATATTTTCAAGTTTGGTGGGCCACTTGGACTTTGGGGTGGTCCAAGCAATGGTGATGCAAATTAGGGATTTTTTAATATGAGTAAGCAGGGCTACAATTCAATTCAAGCAACCCCAAATTTCTTTATTAAGATCAATCAAGAAATGTTTATATAAATATATTTCTTAATGCTGTATTTGGTTAGGGGATTTGAGGAAGAATTTGAAAAGAAAAGGAAACAGTTAAGTGAAATGTGAATAAAATATATCTACATTTCATCTAGCTTCACACACCTTTTCCTTTTCCCTTTCCATTTCCAAATCCCTCCCCAAATCTCCAACCAAACACAGCATAAGAGGAACTTGTTACCAAACAACACAACTATCCCCTTTGGGATTTTCCCTTAGAAAGAAATGTATAAACTGTATATCTATAAACATACTTAAGTGATGTATTTACATAAATTGAATTAGAATACTACGTCATAATATGTTATCATTTAAAAAAAAAAAAATAGATTGGATTTCCCTTGAATTCATGTGTATGGATTGGACGATATGAACCAAATTGGACTAGTATACAAGGTTGTGGGCCTACTATGGAATTCATTCTCATAAAATGATAAATTAAATTTATAAGTTTTTGTATATATCATTCATAAAAATAAAAAATTCAAATTAATCTTATTATATAGTTATTATAAATATTTTTTTTAAATAAAAAATAAAAATAAGAATAGACAACAAATATAATTTTAAAATATATCATATATTTTTGAAGATTAATATTATATAATAAAATTATATAATTATAATTATCAAATTAATTTAATTTAATTTTTTTCATAAATAATTTTTAAGAATCTTAAAAAATCAACAAATAGAATATAACTTTGGTGGACTAACAAGCCCGAACTTAACAATCTAACTCTCTTAGGCCATGATTGTTTGAATATACCAAGAATAATATTTTTAACTGTTTTTGTAAACGAATGTGAAAATTTTAACAGTAAAAAATGAGCATTTCTAATCAATAAAGCTAAAATCAGTGGTTGCCCATGGTATCACAAGTCATTATACCCCCATTTTGGGTGGAAGACGAATCAGGGTTGTTGAATAGATCTTGTGGTCCACGTGTCACTTGCATGCCTGGTTTGAAAAATTCTCCCTAAAGTAGGTGGGTGACCATCATAGGCTAGTGGTAAAAAGCCTCATGTCAATTAAAATTTATGCCCACTTCCGTTATTAATTTTATGACCACTCTACAATCTAACGATTTGCTTTTAAACATTATTGTAAAAAATTTAAAATATATAAAATTTGGTGCATAATTTAATGATTTGGTGGAGCTATTGAGATAGAGAAACAAGAACTCTGTACTCCTAAACTTAACTTGAGAAAGTATTTATGAATTTTGTACCTTTAAATCTAAACTTTTCATGATCAGCTCTTTTAACTTATGTTTGATAATAAAATTAAGGTAAATTATATTGACACTCTTTAGGATTTATATTTATTACAGTTTTTTTTTCACCTTTTGAAAATTATATCTTTCTTTCTGAGGTTTAAAATTTCATTATAGATTTCCTCCTCATCAATTTAATTTTTTAAATATCAATTTTGCTCTTACTGGATAAATTACATTAACACCCCTCACATTTTAGAAATTACAATTCCCTCATTAAGGTTTAAAGTAACATTACCAATTGCTCCATCGGTTAGTATTAGTTGGAAAAAAAAATTCATTGAAAAAAAATTTATTTGAAAAAAAAAAATTGTTAGTAAAATTTTTTAATTTCTGTTTAAAAATCAACGTAAACTCATTTTTTGAATTTATATTTTTTCCTCAAATTTACAAACTGAGACAACCATTTATAAACCAAAAAATTTATCAAACAAGTTTTTACGACAGTTTTTAAAATTTTTGTAAATATAAATTGAAAACTGAAAACGAAATGGTTACTAAACATGCTTCAGATGGTAAAAATATCATAAAATTAACAAATAATTAAATAAGTTACCAATGTAAGAAATGACTTATCAAAAGATTTTTAGGTTATGTATGATTTAGTTTTTAGAATATTTTTTTTAAAAATAAAAATTAATTTGGTTAAGAAATAAAAAAATAAAAAATAATTATCATTTTTATATAATTTTTATCTTTCAAGTGGTTAGAAATAATTTTTTACAAATTAAATTGAAACAGTCATATGTATGTATACAACCTGCCTGAAAGTTAAAATGATAATTATTTTTTATCCTTAAATGATAATTATTTTTTATTTTTTTTATTTCTTAACCAAATTAATTTTTAATTTTTAAAAAAATTTCTAAAAATCAAACCATACATAGCTTAAGAATCTTTTGATAAGTCATTTCTTACTTTGGTAACTTTATTTAATTATTTGTTAATTTTATGATATTTTTACTATTTGAGGTCTGTTTGGTAACCATTTCGTTTTCAGTTTTCAATTTATATTTACAAAAATTTTAAAAATTGTCATAAAAACTTGTTTGATAATTTTTTTGGTTTATAAATTGTTGTCTCAGCTTGTAAATTTGAGAAAAAAAACATAAATTCAAAAAATGAGTTTACGTTAGTTTTTAAACAGAAATTTAAAAATTTTGCTAACAAAATTTTTTTCAATTAATTTTTTTTTCAATGAATTTTTTTCCAACTAATACTAATCGAGGGGACAATTGGTAATATTACTTTAAACCTTAGGGAGGAGATTGTAATTTCTAAAATGTGAGGAGGGTGTCAATGTAATTTACCCAGTGAGGGCAAAATTAATATTTAAAAAAATTAAATTGCTGAGGGAAAATCTGTAATGAAACTTTAAACCTCAAGGAGGAAGATATAATTTCCAAAAAGTGAGGGAGAACTGTAATAAACATAAATCTCTGGAGGTGTCAGTGTAATTTACCCATAAAATTAAGGAGTGTTTTGAAAAAATAATTAAAAATTATTTTTTAATCTTTTTTTATAAGAGAGAAAAGTAAGTTAAAAATTAAGAAATAACTTTTAACCCACCCTCTAAAATAGTCCTAAGAAAAATTAAGCAGGGAAACAACATTCATTGTTTGCGTGGATATATATTTTTATGTGGCGGGATAAACCCTTCTTGAATTTCTTATTTCCACGTGAGATTTCAAATGAGAAGAATAAAAATCACCCAATTGAGTTCGAGTCTTTTTAAAAAGTCACTGAAAGTTTATTCACTCATTAATAAGATTTCGTTTGAGATGCGAGTATTTTAATTTAAAAATTAAAAAATTATTATAAAAAGTTAAAAAATTTATAACTTATATTAAAAAGTCAAAAATTATTTTTTCTCTCTATTTTTTACATATTTTTTTGTAAAAAATTTAAAAATTATTCTAAACATACTAATTTTTTTTTACCTCATATTTTAACCAAAAAGTCAAAAAATTACAAAAATAGCATGTTCCCAAACGAGGCCTAAGTTAAAGGTCTCGGGATTAGTTAAGATGCCCGTGAGCTGATCTGAACACCCAATTATAAAAGAAATATATGCAAAGGTGGCATTCAGCTTGTTTGGTTTGAATCTTTAGGATTCACTTTTCAAAATATTAAAATTTTTTATTTTTGTATTTTTTTTTTATCTTCATTGAATTTTTTTTGAATATTCTAAGCAATTTTTTATTTTTATTTTTTGTTTGGATTTTTAGGATTCACTTTTCAAAAAATTAAATTTTTTTATTTTTGTATTTTTTTTATTTTCACTGAATTTTTTTAATATTCTAAACAATTTTAAAATTTTTTAAATATACTTAACATAAATACACTTAAACAGTATAATATTTGTGAAAAAAAACTTTAAAAAATTCACTAAATACGAAAAATATATTGAATTATCTTCTACTCATACTGCTATTGTTAAACAGGTTAAACAATATGTCAAGTCTCTTCCTTGTCTTGGTATTCCTACTGAAAATTCATTCAAAATTATTCAAACTGATGCCTCTGATGTTGGTTATGGTGGCATTCTCCTTCAGAAAGTCACTCCTCAATCATCTGAACAAATTGTTCGTTATCACTCTGGTGTCTGGAATAAAGCACAATTAAATTATAGTACTATTAAAAAAGAAATTTTATCTACTGTTTTATGTATTAGTAAATTTCAAGATGATATTTTAAATCAAAAATTTTTACTTCGTGTTGATTGCAAATCTGCTAAATATGTTTTAGAAAAAGATGTTCAAAATCTTGCTAGTAAGCAAATTTTTGCCTGTTGGCAATCTATTTTAAGTATTTTCGATTTTACTATTGAATATATACCTGGTTGTCAAAATTCCATTCCCGATTTCCTTACCCGAGAATTTTTACAAGGGGGATAGGGATGGCCACTCCATTTTTTGCTAACCTTTGTTTCTTTTTAAACAGATGTCTCGCCCAAGGCCCCCTTCTAAAGCCTTGGTTCCACTAGTCAGCCTTTTATCCCTCCTTTGGAGTTAGTCACCCAATACCATCCTATTGAAATGATTAACCGTTACCAAGTTCTTGGTAATACTCCTCGACCCAGTTTCACATCTGCTTTGGCCTATGATCCTTTTGCTTCATCTAGCCAAGCAGTTACTCCATACCCTCCTAATCCTATTAAAACTGCTCGATCTGATTATGTTGACTCAACAACTACTAATCTCTTTTTCAAAGAACCTAGTCACCCAAAGAGTCAATCTGTTAATGATCTGGTTAAAACTTATTTCCCTCCTGGATGGCATTTTGTTCCTCTCCATCCAGAGAAAACAATTACCTTCTATAAAGACATCCTGTTCAACCATCAATCAATTGTGATTAAACCCATTTATGATCGTACTTACACTAGTAAAGTGGTTTACCATTCACTTTATATTCACAATATTGTTTCCTTAGTTGAATGGGGTTCTCCTTATCAACTTCGAGATTTACCTAATCACTCCCTTCAGTATAATTATTATGATTATATTGATGCCTGGTTCAAAGTCCTCCTATATCAAAATGAAACATTTAGTCACTCTTGGTTTCTTCAATTTGATCAAAAGTTTAAGTCAGAATTACCTACTTGGTTTCTGAGATGGTGGACACATTATGGTGCCATTCCAGACATCTTCCCATCAGTAATTTTGGATCAAGTCAATTACTTTTCCACTGTTTTCTCATTCACTCCACAGCAAGAGAATTCCCTCAATTGCTTATTTTTATATCCAAATATAAGATCCCTTGGATATTCAAATGGCAATATGGTATTTCTGGTAAAGTGATTCAGCGGCTACATAAGGTTAAATGGTGGGATAACTTCAAGATTCAACGAATTGTTGATATTGTTCAAACTGAGTTCCCGATTAACATTCATGCTCCTACACCTGCCATGGTTAAAGCTCATCAGATCTCAACTGCTCTAGTCACTCAAGGAAGCTAACTTCCTCCAGTCAATCTTGGAAGCCCATCATCCAGTTCTTCCAAGCCCAAGTCATCCAAATCAAAGATTAAATCCAAGTCAGCAAAGCCCAATTCTGACCAGCCCAAGTCAAAGGATAAATCCAAATCAAAGGTTAAGCCCAAGTCCAAGTCATCCAAAGATGAACTCCTCCAAATGGCTCATTTACTCATGGCCCAAGCCAAATCAGACTCGGATAACAGCAGTTCAGAAGGTGGTTCAGACGGTTCAAACTCTTCTGAAGGTTCAACTACTCAAAATCCATATGGACCCGAGTTCCAAGATGCTCAGGACCCATATGCTTAATTCAGTCATTGGATTCTATATAGCTATAATTATCAGCTTCAATCAATACTCGTCTTTTGAGAAAAGCTGCTGATATATATATCTATATTTGATTCCCTCAGTCACATGCCTCCAAGCAATGAATAGTAAAAAAGTCAACTTTACTGTTCACTATTCATCAAAAAGTCAACATTACTATTCACCATTCATCATGATTCATTCCACCGACAAATTCAGCACAGTAAAAGCTTTAATTATTCACCGAAAGCAACAGACAACTCCCATGTGCTTCTGATGCTCCTTTCAAGTCCAGACTATTCACTCACAAGGCTCACAGCAATCACTCACAAGGCTAACAGTGGTGGTCTCTTTTGATTATAAAAGGGCCTCTTCAGTCAAGAATAAGGCAGAGTTAGAAAAATTGAGAGCATCCCTTCCTCAAGAGAAAAACCTATCTCTGTAATTTTCTTTTCAAGTCCGTTTTCAAGTTATGTATTTTGAAGAATTGTTAGTTTCAATCCATTAAACAATTGTAAGTTTTATTATTAATGTTTATTTAAACTGTTTTTTTTATTATTTCTTATAGTGCTAGTTTAACTTATTTTTAGTATTATTTGTGCTGTTTCCTTCTTCATGTTCTTTATGTTTCTGCTTCCGTTCTTCATAGTAAACATGATAATTCAATATATTTTTCGTATTCTTATGTATTTATTTATTGATTTTTTAAAATAATTTTTTTACAAATAATTTACTTTTTTAAATCTAAGTAAGATGCATCTAAAAAAATATTAAAAAATTACTTAAAATTTAAAAAATATTCATTAAAAATTAAAAAAAGCACAAAAAACAAAAATCTCAATTTCAAAAAATTGAATTTAAAAAATTAAAATCAAATACTGCTTAGTTTTTTTTTTTTTTTTTTTTTTTCCCCCTTGGGGTGGCTAAAGAAAAGAAAAAAATAAAGGCAGGGTTGAATATCTCTGTGGAAGTAACGTGAATCACTTTCACACTATAGCAGAATCATTCTCTTGTAGTAAAAGCTTCATATATTTAGGATAGACTTTTTAGAAGAAACAAACGAGTCTTTGGTTGAATTGAATTGGTTGGTTGCTTAAAACGACTTTTTATGCGTACTTCTTTAAGAAGCACTTTGTCTGTTCCCTCTCCAGTCGGTTTGGTCATGTGAGATGTTTTTTTTATCTAATTAATTAGTAAAATTATAAATGAGTAGTTGAATAAAAGTTACTAAAACTTTTAATGAATTTTCAAAATTTTTTTTAAATTTAACTTGCGTATTTTTAAGTCAATCTTAAATAAGTTTTAAAATAATTTAGGTATTGTTTGATTTATTTTTTAGAACTCTACTCTATTTTTAAATCATAATTTGAATGTAAAATATTAACCAAACAAATAATCTTAAAACTATTTTCAAAACTCATAACTAAACAAATTTTTTCTTTTCAAATAATGATTCAAAAACTCAAAACTCAAAACATAACTCCACATTCAAATCATAATTCTAAAATTAAACTAAACGGATCCTAAAGTTTTCATAAAAATGTATTAATTTATTGAACTGAGTTCAATTCGAGTTTAAAAAGGAGAAAATTAGTCTAAGGTCCCTCTCTCACTTTTAGTAATCTATAAGATTCACAATATTATTTTATAATATCTAAAAGGTCCCTCAATTTGACACTCTCAAATCAAATCTCTTTCTCTTTCTCTCTCTTACAAACACAATATCAGATCCAAACAAAAAATCCAAACCCAATATATAATGGATTAATAAATACACAAAATTTAAACCTTTAATTTATAAAAATTACTGAAATGATGCAAATTCATTGCTCGGACTATCTTCTTAAAAGTGACTCAACCATTAAGTCACTTAAAGCTTACAAAAAATTTATTCTCGAAAGCCTCAAATTTTATTAGGCATAATTGGATAAGATCTCAATTTAAAGTTTAGCCTGAATCTCAAAAATCCCTGAGCTGCAACTGGTTTTGTCTGGTCCAAACCATTAGCACCAAACAGATATAACATCCCCAAAAAGATTCATTGTCTAAAAAGTGACTTTTATCTAAATCTATGGACCTTACCCACAGTATCAAGCACATTATATTCACTAAAAATTATAAATCTCCATGAAAATACAAAAAAAAATAAAAATTCCTGTCTCAAAAATCATCTCACTTTAAATTGTGTTTGAATCTTGAAGTCATGGAAGAAAAAAAAATTGAAAGAAAAAATGAAGAGTGAATTACCACTCTTGAGATTTGAAATTTTTATCATATAATTTTGACATAATTACATTAACTTCCGTTTTAAGAAGATTATAGGATTTAACAAAAATGATAGAAAAACACACACAAGGATTTAACCATCATCTCAGAGATTCAGATTTTCGCTAGCAAAATGATAGAAACTCATACAAGGATTTAACAAAAATAAAAAATAAAAAAATGCAACCAATCTTATTTTTGCATTTGATTTATGAAATGTTTCCAATATATACATTAAACTCAAAAAATTAACAAAATCTCGTATCCCAACTGCTTGGGTCTCACTACACATTCACCGGGCTCCTTAGCTCACCTAAATACAACAATAAACTCCATTCAATCACTCACCAATCCACAAATACATTTCTCTTTTTTGTTCAAAATCGGCACAAAGAAGTTAAGAGTTCTGAGAAAAGAAAGCGTGAAGAACAAGAAAACTTGCCAATTAGTGGCTTTACCTCTCATGGAGTGACCGTGCTAAATCAACCATCCTTTTTGATGGAATATTTCCCATAGCTTAGGTTCATTTCAACGCCCAAGCAGAGAATGGCATGGCTACTTGAAGCACAAAAGAGTAAGATGTCGGTGACAAAGCCACAGATCGGGCAGAATGGACAGCAAAATCAACCTTTCTCTGTTGGGTGATTTCCGAGAAGAAATAACTTCTGTAGGTTTAGTCGAGAATTTTCAGACAGCCCAGGCAAAATTTGATTTCATTCACTAAAATTCCTATGTTTGACCTTTAAGCTGAATTAACTTTACACAGCCATCTCCGCCACAAGTCAAAAAGCCATGAGAAATCACTTGAATATCTGTAACGGCAGCCTGCAATTTTTTTGATTCATTTAGGTCACAATCACAAGTAAAAAGCAATATATGCTTCCAACCTAAAAGCATAGATATGGACACGTGACACGAAATATTCAAATTTGTAATGTGTTTCATGTTTGTCGAAGTGTTGAGAAGTGTCCGATGAGTGTCAGGTCGACATGGTATCAGGCACGACATGTTATACGTGCTTCTTAGTTCCAACATATAGAATATACAATAAAACTTGGAAGATCAACTGGGGTAGTTAAATAGATTACCCGAACAACTCCACCAAAGCCCCGTGAGCTTGGTTGGAGAAAGGTATGTCTTTCATGCAATTTCGACCAATGACATACTAACTTGGCTGTTTTTGCATCCCAAAGTTTAACGTCTCCATCTTTGCTTCCGGTCAAGAATAAACTAGAGTTTGGGATGGTCGATATTTTGGTAACAGTCCCTTCAATAAGATCAAGCAAAACATTAACAAGAAAATTTATTGTACTCAGTTATGTAACTCCACAGAAGACAATGTTTCATTACCTAAGTGAGCCTTTGGTATATACCAAAGCATCCCGTCTCGATTCTGGTCCCCGGTCCGGTTCTGCGCATCAGCAGTCAAAGATGTGTTGCTGTCTGGTTCACTATTAGCAAAATGTCTGTGCCTCTTCGTCCTTCCAGTAGCTATGTAACGGAAATCATGAAGTCCAAGATCACCACCTTTTCCTCCGGTCACAATGAAGGGAGAAACAGAACCACTTCCAATGTCATTATCGAACACAGAAAGGGAACGGGCACCACCTGCTCATGCAAGTATACATGCAGAAGCAGGTTCAACAAGCAAAACTCATCATGGAAAAAAGTTAAAAGGAAAGGCAATTAAGATTTCCCTAGATGTGCCAATCATGATAGCAAAATTTACACAGAAAGATGATGAGCTATTGATTCTTTTGAGGTTATAATTATTTCCCCAACAAGAGAAAATAAAAAGGAAAAAAAAAAGAAGAAGATAATACACATTTAGCTTACAATTCTTTTAATCCCAACCAAGTTCCTTTTTTTTAGCATGCATAACCTAGTCCAGATTTTCATTCATTTGATAGGACATCTACACGACATCCAATTCCAAAAACCACATTGAATTTTCTTTTTTTATTTTCCTTTAGTAATTATGTCATCACCAACAAATTATCAGTTCCTCCTCAAACTAACAAATGCTTTACCTATACTAACATAATCAGCGCTTTGGTTCCAGGCTTCTGACAACATTAAAAGAAAAAAGTACAGCTTCCATTGACAGTTGTAACTGACTTCATTGTCAGATCCCATGTAACTTTGAGGCGGGAAAATAATACACACAATATAATAAACTGCAGTTAACAGTTTATAGAGATATAAACAAACCTTCATGGCACATTATAGAAGCTCGAGAGGTTGTGGGTGGAGCAAGTGTATCCCATATAACCACATTGACACCATTGGAACTATACCCAGCAGCCGCAATTATTGATCCACTGGCAGTAACATAAGTGACATCCCTGCAACAAGAAGTACAAATATGACACGGTAGTATCACTCTGATATAAACCTATGAATAGAGGACATTTATCTAAACCAATACAGATTGTGAATGGAGACATCAGATTGCTGTCCATATATACAACACATTAACAGCACAATTTATGTGCTATTTCATTTTATGTAACGGGTTTTGAAGGATTACTCTTTAGAAGATAAGACTATATAACAGTCACGTTTTAAACCAATTTCAATGGATAATGTCCAGAATATAAAAAGAGGAGACAGATATCTAACTGGATGGTCCAGAAATAGAGGGATAAAACCAAAAGGAAATAGAACGAATAGCACCACTAGACTTCCGCTGGTCTCATGTTTTACAACTACCATCAAGCCATTCATAACACACACACACAGAGAAGGGACCATAAAGGTAGGCGATTAAAAAGAAACCCACTCAAATTTATAGAAAGCAATTTCTTCTTCAGCAAACTCTCAAATCGCAGCTGACAAAAAAGCATAATTATTAAATTTCTTCAGCTGAAAGCGTGACTTGGCTCAACGGTAAGGCTTGCCGTTAGCATCCCTGGTGGCGCAGGTTCGAGTCACTGAAACACCCTCTCCCAAAATGGGAGTAAGGCTATGTATATTTTGTCCTCCCCATACCCCACTTTAGCGGAAGCCTCATGCATTGGGTGCAAGCCCCCCCCCCCCCGTTTTTTTTCTTAAATTTCTTCGACCCCAAAACATATATTTAAAAAAAAATTTAGAATCAACAAAGCATGAATGGAACAAGGAAAGAACTTGGGAAGGGTTCTTTAGGTGCAAGTGCTGCAAGTGTCTAATAAGAGCAAGTTGTGTGTTCATCTTTCCCACTCATAAATCTAAGCTTTAATGCTGGGCCCCACAAATGTTCACTTTGACTTGCAGATATGACACACTTGTGACGTGCTTTTATTGGCCACTTACAACATCTGCACCTAATGAATTGTGCATAAAATTTTTCCATAGAACAAAACAGAAACCAAAATTGCATATTTAAGTTAGTTCAGATAATGTACATACGATGCATGGTTGTTAAAGCATAGAGATGATTCTGTTGGACGGATGTTGCTCCTTCCTCCCACCTCAAGCTGCCATGTGCATACAGTTCCATCTAATGCACCAGTTGCAAATCTGTGTCCACAGTTATCAAAATGCACAGCTGATATTGATGCAAGAGCATATGGCGGAGGTACATTTGCAGCAGGAAGCACTCCGTATGTTGCAGTAGCTTTGTCCTTACCGAACTGCACTTGTTACAGTCTTTGTTAGCTGCTTTATCAGTTCATATGAGAGAGACCAGTACCAATTCAAAAGAAAAAAAAAAAAAATGCAATTATGCACTGCAACTTCAAAATTTGAACAGTATGCCTTGTACATAAGACTAGTTATGTTTTTATGACTTTCCCATATAACTATTTGCCATGCTTTCATTGAATATATATATAAGTGACAATAAAATATGGAATATATAATCCGTCACCAGATAAATGTTACTCTTATTTTTTTCATCTCTTACGTGGACTCACTCAACAAATGTCATGTGTACATTTAGCACCCACCATATCTTAAAAAAATAGGCTGGTCCCATTATTTTCTAGATATGGTGGGTCTTACATGTAGACATGGCATTTATTGTGGATCTATGTAGGACATGGGAAAAAATTGGTGAAATCCATCCAGTGATATACAACAACACTAGTCCAAATATCCAATATACAGGATAGAATTTGAATTGGCGTTTCTGTATTTTCAGAGTCCATCAGCTATACACTTGAGTATTAAATATGCAACTCGAGCATGGTTGTTAATCAATTCATTGGCTAATTCATTCTTTCTTACATTTTGGATTCACGGATGATTTTGACCACATTATTGGCATCTAAGGTAAGGTTGCGAAGGTCATGATTATGACGAGAATTACCACATGGAATGAGACTCAAAACCAAGAAGAATTTTTCACAGAAAACAGAGGTGAAATTATAGTACTCCCCCCTCACAAGAGTAATCTGGAACAATTTCTTGCTCTGAAAAAGTTTACGAGAGCATATCTGAAGAGAATAAAATCCAGAGGCAAAAGTATATAGTAATGAGATTTCTTGGTCGACACTACATACCTCCCATAAGTATATGTGTGTATTACTAGATCCAACCAAGAAGAAAGGCCTAGAAGGGTGACTTGAGAATGCCCTTGTATTAATGTTTTCCAAAGTGGCAGGTGGATCAATGAACTCCTCAAAATCATCTTGAATCCCCCAACCTAGGCCAGATGCACCCATACCAGCATAACCTGGAATTCCAAATGCTCCACCACCTGTTAAGTCTTTCCCTGGTCTTGCCAAAGAACCTACACCAATGGTTGCTCCACCCAACCCAAGGTGTGTCCCCTTCTTGCTCCCAAGACCAACGCCAGGAGACACACATGTAGGGACCGGAGTAGATTCAGATCCTGCCCACCCATTTTGTGGCCAATCAGCCTCCGCCCAGATGTAATTAGAATGATCTCTGATAGGCAGCTCATCTTCCCAATTAAAGAATATTATCCCCTGAATCAGATAGAATATGATGTCAAGGGAAACATATAGATTTTAAAATTGAGATATATGAGGAGAAAACCATTAAATGAAAAAGGAAAATAAATTCAATTCCATGTATGCATAATATCAATAATTTATTCAAATTAAAGCCCTGATACATCCTAAAGCACACGTGAGTAGTGCTCATTCATTTAAGAAAATTGGTGTATCCTAGGTGAGATGGCAGTCTTCACCTTCATGCTGTCCTGATTGGAAATTGGGATTAAGAAACACTTTTACAGCATACACCAATACAACTACAAGAAGAGCAACATGCATCATGATTTTGTAACTTGATTCACAAATTCTTCCTTTTTGAAAGATTACCTTTATGTAAATTAAAAAATTAAACTCAATGTATTCCTGCTAACGTGGAAAATGAATAAAAGCATTTTTTTATTGGAGTGACTAAGTAAATTTCATTAGCTTGTAAGAGTTACGGGTGGTTATGTAATTCAAAATTTTGCTAGATATTGGCTACATAATGGGTTCATGGCTCATATTACAAGTCAAACAATGTTACTAGGTATTATATGGAGTCTTTAATAGGCCTAGAATATCTAGTTGGTCAGTACAATTAGGAGAACCCAACAACCTATAAATACTCATGGAACCTTTCTATCCATTGAGTTTTAGAGAACCTGTGATTGTATTTATTTGAGGATAAGCCCTTCTTCTCTCTACAAAATCACCAAAATATTGTTTCATGGGTACGATACACAGCCACAATTTCAGCCTCAAAACTCTTCTAGATCAAGCATGCATAACTCTTCCCTTGCCCATCGGTCGTTAATTCAACGGCAAAACTCCTTAAAGAATTTCAGCGAATTCCTTAAACCTTGTGACCACACATTAAAAACCAAGCCAAACTCACCCTGTTCTATCTCCTTTGTCTCAGCTGTTTCTTTTACCCTTTTTCTTTTAGTTGGCCACAGATTAAGCTTGGTAGGGATGCAGGTTTGATGTTCCTTTTTTTGGTTCATTATTCTGCTGGTGGTTTCCCACAGTGCTCTATTTGTAACACCAATGGGTGCTTACGGCTCCTTAGGGGCTGGTGCGTTTTTGGGCCATGCCATTTTTGACCAGATTTTGTGTTGCATAGTTAGGCCATGCTCTAGTGTGCTCACGTGGTGTGAGATTGTTTCCTTTGGAATTGGCTGCCTAGTATCACTGTGAAAGATTTTATTATCATAGACTAGGCATTTAGGAGTATTGTTGGCCTAGCCACTCGGGTTATGAGAGGTTTTATCTTATGTAGGATATGCATGTGTTTCCCCTCTAGCGGGAGTGTTTGCCTATGGGTGTGTCTTGAGCTCCATTTTAAATCATTAGTTTTTTTTTTTTTTTGATAATAACTAAGGTTGTTAAAATCGGGATCCTACGTTGGATCGCTGGAGGTGTTTATAGGATCGGATCGTAAGATCCTACCGAAAAAGACAAATTACATAATAATTTAATTTAAATAAATATTTCTTAAAAAGTATACACAAAATGAGCCTATATTCTATTAAAAAGAAGTAAAGATATTGTGAAAAATATAATACTCCATGTAAAATGTATATATAATATTATACAATAGAAAACTCAATGGTAAAAGTTTTGTATTTCATCAAAAAAGAAGGTGAAGAAGAAGAATTCTATAACAAAATACTTTACAATCTATAATAATGCATAAAAAGTGAAGAAAAAATATTTAACAAAGTGGATATGCAAATAGATTAAGAACTCAAAAGAGCAACTTAACTGAATGATAAGGCTTGTCGTTAACATCCCTGGTGGAGCGGATTTGAGTCACAAAAATAATCTCTCTAAAAATTGGGATAAAGTTGCAATCATCTTATCCTCCTTAAACTCTGCTAAAGCTAAATTTGTTTTTCCGACTAGTTAATTTTCTTAAATTACCGTAATATTTGAATATTTGTTTTCTATTTTGTTTTTCTTAGTCTATTTGATTCAATACTACTCAATTTTTATTATTTATTTTGACCACATAAATTGGTATTTAGACGACAAACATAAAATTTACAATAAAACATGTCATACAATACAAAATAAGGCTTGTAAATTGGATCGGATAGGATCGGATTCGGATCGGAATTCTACGATCCTATAAGATCCCATTACCAGGATCGAAGGATCCTACCTATAAGGAACTTTTTACACGATCTGGATCGATTGTACTCAAATGGATCGTAAGATCCTAGGATCGTAAGATCCGGATCGGGATTTTGATAACCATGGTAATAACACACTTACTTTCCAACAAAAAAGAAGGAACTCTAGAGACTTGAAGCTTTCCATAACCAAAACCTACCACAAACCAATTGTGGGCAACACTAGGCGAAGTTTCCATACTTGTCCTGCATCAATTATTTCCTAAGAAAGGCACTTCACTTTTTCGGTTTTTAGTTTTCACATGTAGGTCTATCAGGCTAAAGTTCACAAGTTCACATATATATATATATAGAGAGAGAGAGAGATAACTTGTTGCTGAAAGCCCTAAGGTTATTCTTTGCATACGGTACACTTTCAATTACATGCAAAATGCAAATGTGGATAAGCAGAGTACAACAAAGACAATCGATGAAGAAGATCAGCATCTTTCACCAAGCAGCCACATCATCAAATAATTCAGATGAATGACAAAAATTTATGGATGGGGTCTCACCTTTCTGTTACTAGCAAGAGCAGCTTGCTTTTGATCAATGGAGTTAATACACAATGCCTGCTCATTCATGAAGGATTAGTAATCATCAAATACATTATGAAGCTCCGAATATTTGGTTGCCAGGATGTCAGTGACATAAGAATTAATAGAAGGTAAGCAGAAGAAGTACCTCTAAAAGTTCTCCATTTCTCTTATAAACTTCTTTAGCGTTCTGGAAAGGCAAAACCTTCTCAGTAAGCATTGTATTTGATTGTCCAAAACTTAGAAAAGAATGACCGTCTGGAGATGGGCCCTGTACAGGTGATCCAGTTCCACTGCCAGCAAAAATACTGCCAACCCTACTTTCTTGGTCACAACTTTCCTCAGCTTTATTCTCACCAGTGGTTGCCACAAATATGTCACTCCATTCTTTAGAGGACTTTGGCTTAATATACCGTTTCCACTCAAAGTTTTCTTGTGCAAGTCCTTCAAGTATAACTTTAGGATCAGCAAAAAAATCCCATAACATATCAAATGCTGATAAATCATTTTCAGTGTTCATCACATCCCAACTGTCAACATCTTGACTAAGATGCTTACCAAGGGTTTTTTGATGTGACTCACTAAACCCTTCTAACCACATAAGAATAGGTTCATTGGATCCATCCTCCATTTTTTGCAGCACAAATGATGCAAATTTCTTCGTACAAGAAGAAGAAATTTGCGCAGACGTAGTCTTCAGTAACTTAGCCAAAACCACAGAGACCAGCCTCATTTGTTTCTGCATATTATTTCCATCAGATTCAGAGATGTCAGGATTAGACATGGAGGAAAGTCTATAAAAGGGACCAAAAGAATAACTGTCTTCAAGATTCTGAGATAATGAATTGATCTGATGTTTTAGATAAGCGGACATGTGTCCCCACAAAGCAGCCCCAATGATTTGCCATCTTACATCTTCTGGTAGTGAAGATATTATGACCTCATCTTGATCAGGTTGTGCTGCTTCTGTGAACTGAACATCACTTCTCATATTATCAATCAATGTATTGTGAGAAGACAACTCTTCATTCTCATGAAGGAGCTTCTTCAAATCTGCCATGGTGATTTCATAAGCATGCCCATTTATACATGAGAGCAAAAGGGGTTTCATAATCAGAATAAGACCTTTATAATTCCTTTGAAGCCAAGCTGATGCAAAATATACACAATATTCAGATAAATCAAGAATGGTAGAAGATATCCTGATGAAGTCTTCAACACAAGAATCAGGGAACAACTTCAATGTGGCTCTCAACCTCCACAATGACCATAGGAGACCTTGCATGTAAAATTGCCAAGCAGCTGACCAGTTGAATCCATTTTCACCAGCAACATTACTATTGGTGGAACGTGATTTTGGCAGAGAGCAAGTTATAGAACAGGCAACAATATATCTCGAAAACAAACAGGACATTTCTTCAGTAGCCTTCACAAGTAGCTTGGGCTTGATAGGATATAAGAGAAAACTGTCATATTCAGCCCTCTTATCTTGTGAGGAATATTGAGAAGCATAGCCATGCAATATATGGTATCCGATAAAGAGTAATCCATTATTTGACAGGGAAGTAACAATCTGTAGGGTGAGAAAACAGAACATATCAATCTCACCTGGAAGAAAGTGGGCATGCATCAAAACAGATGAGATAATGAGATGTGTATGCATGGGTCAATAACTACATACCATGTTAATTAAATGGAGAGGAATCAAACAGAACTTCTGCTCAAAATATGCAAGCCCTGCCATTAACTTGTGTTGAAAATTTTCAAGTAATATCTTGAACTGTTGAGTCTCATACTCGGCGGATTTACATGCTTCTGTAGGTGCCATGTTGGTATCTGGCCAGCTTGGATGCTCTCTTAACAATTTTGAAATGTACCGCATTGCTAAATCTAATTTAGCATGTGTCTCCATATGAAAAGCCACATTATCTGATATCCAGTTACTTGAGGAATTATATGGGAATGGCTTTAGCAGTTTGTTTAAATCTTCAATTTTTCCAATATCTGATCTGTTTCCTTGATCTGAACCTCCAAGCATGTTCAAAGGAGATGAAAGGCACTCCAGCGCTTCAATCTTAAAATGCATCCAAAATGGATCAGTTCAATATGCCTAGCTGGGCATGAAATTATGCAAAATAGATAGGTGATATCACACACACACACACACACACACACACACACTCAAAGAACTTCCAGAAAAGAAAAAAATAAAAGAAAAGAGAAAGGAATTAAATATCTGATAATCCCCATTTGTCATAATTTCTTCAATGATTATGTAGTTCCATTACTTGCAACGTGCATATTCAACAAATATGAAACATCCGTAGAAAATTTATGAATCATGCTCAAACAGGAGTTATTGTCTTGTTACATATTATGATATACTATATCTAATATGAATTCACATTCTGTGAGAATAAATCTAGCTCTACAAATTATACAAACAGCAATTGTTTGAGAGTGTGTTTACAAGTATATGAGAAAGTTTGCCACCCAACCTTTTCCTATACACAGTCAGCTAAGGTACCTGAGTCTACAGTGTGCATAACATACACTATTTTCCAAGATTATTTGAATCTTCCCAAATGCATATTCTAAATTTGCCAACATTTAGAAACTATACTTGCAATGGAAAATTTCATGATACGTGTTTTCATTGGTGTTAAAAAAAGAAGGAAGAATTAGAGATATTTGCAAGGGATAGATTAGACATGGACAACAATATCCTCACCTTTCTTCCTGATACATGGGTAGAGTCTCAACAATCACAGAACAAGACTTGAATCTTGCCATTAAAGAGTTCATTGTCATGGCATGTACTAGCACGAACTTTAGAAAATAACATAAACAAGAAAGATGGAACTGGAAAAACAATTTGCCGGACCTGGATAGAAAATGAAAGCGGGGAAAGACAAAGAAAGGTGGGAAATCACATTTGAAGATAGAGATCCCTGTTGATTCCAAATAATAAGTTAGAAAACAAATGGGCGGAGTGTGAAAGGAAGCAAAATAGTGGATATGTTGAAGAAAGCCATGAACTCCCCTCATGCATATTAAACCTGTCAGAGAGCTTCAACTCTCAGGCCACTCCTACAGACGGACACAACTGTTTCATTCATCTCTCACATTTTATTCTTGTACTATGTACCTTCATGCAGCTAATGCACTGTGAGGTATCTTTCTGTATTTGTATTCCTCGTCCCTCAGAAATAAAAGGTTATTCACTTACATTCAACTTTTATATATTTCACCTTCAAACTTCACTTTAGACATCAAACCTAATTCCTAGGCTTTAGCTATCAACTCCTTGAAAAATGAAATCAGGACCTATTAGGGAATAACCTGTCCATCGAGTCACTAGATGAAAAGGGTAACTGATGAATAATGATACAGCTCAGTTCATTCATTTTGTGCCAAGGTTGAAATCAGGTTGAGTTAGCTTCTGGCACACCTGTTAACCCAAATCAGTCAGAAGACTCCCAACATATATATGAGACAAGTGGCAATTGTTCTGGAACTGAAACCTCGAAATTGAACAATAACTTGAATCCCAACTCTCATGTCGGAATGTAACATAGGTTTTCTATTTTATACTCCAATTGAAAATTTTTCCATAACAAAAACACATCTAATTAGGCACTCTTTAGTATTAATTAGGAAACACAACGAAGGTACAAAGTTTGGTAAGGTTCAAACAACTAAAAAATATTTTGAATATCTCAACTTCTCAATGAAACAAGAATATCCAATCTAAGGGCCAAATGATTTGACCCTTATCAGAAGATATTAAAAAAATAAAAATAAATAAAAATCATCAAAAAAGAACAGGGTAATTATGTACAGACTCACACACAACAATGACAACCGTGCATTTGAATATTACAAAGTGTTTCATAATTTCAACAGCTTGCTTAGCTTATGAGTCATACAAGTGATCCAAATGAATAAATAAAAACTGGCTTAAGAAGGTGGGTTGTCAATATCAAAAAAGAAATGAAAACTTTAAAAAAGTAAACTCAACAAAAACAGCTAATACCATGCCATAAACCAGATAACAAGAATATACATTTAGATGAACTTACAGGCATGCCAGATCTGTTAAGAGCAGTAGAACTCATCAAAACTGCCCACCTTCCCAGGACTGCTGCATTATGCTCTCCTACAGCATTCTTCATTCTGTTCTTGTTTGCCAGCATTAGGCAGTATTGACCAATGCTTGGATCCAAAAAAGAAGTATGATTGGATAACAGGGCCAAGTTATTGATAGGAGAATCCTTTTGAATACCAAGCATGCTCAGAAAGGATTGTGCATAATTCCCCAATATCCACTGCAAAACAGATGAGATTTAACAAGAATTATTACACACCAAAAAATAATGAAATATCATAAATGAAGCCATAGTCCTGAACCCCTTTTTTTATGAACAAACTTGAATACTTAATTTAGCACCTCTAGAAAGCTTGCCAGCCAGGAGTCGCCTTTTTCAATTGCAGATGGAAGCAGAAACTTTGATATAAGATGACGCTCTAATGACCCACCATATCCCTCAACAAGGCGACAAATTACAAGAGCAAGCTGCTCATCCCCAAGGTTTTTTGCACAGACATTAACAGCAGAAGAGGTATCACCTCCAAGCAAAAAGAAAGCAACAGCCAGCTCCAGCTGATGTCTTCCCATTAAAACATAAGCATTCTTTAAAGCAGCTGCTTTATTTTTATCCTCCTGTAAGAGTGAGTCCATGTGAGTGCTCATTGGATACAACAGGAAAAAAATTCAATCCATTTTATGAAATGCCAGCAGTCAACGGCATCCTATGCACAACAAGCAAAATGCAAGCCACAAACTTGACGAAATTAAGGCCAAGTTTGGCATCCTCAAAAAAATCTAAAAAGTCAAAAAGTCACTATCCTATTTAAGTCACATCATCTTATTTAAGTCACATCACCTCTCTAACACACCACTTCAAACCTAACACATCACTTCAAACCCAACCCAAATCCAACCCATATTTCATAAAAAGTCAAAAAGTGCACTTATTTAGTCTTCCCAAACTTGGCCTAAATGTGATTTTATCTGGGTTAAGCCTTAGTTTTGCAGTTTGACTCTGACAGGAGAAGACAAAAGTTGATTAAGATTAATTAAGGGGGAAAATAAACATTTTATGCTCCCAATTGTTTATCCAATGTACCAAAAGAAGGATCGATGACTTATTATCCTCAGAAACATTAAAGAATTCATGCACATAAGAAAATAAAAGTAAATTTCAAAGAAATTATTCAAGACTGCAACATGCGGACCAATTATTCAATATCCATAAATCAAGAAGATACCTGGAAATTGCGTGAAAGGAATCCCACCAACGGCTTGTCCTTCTCATCTTTGCTAATTTTAAAGAGACTAGACAAAACTTGAAGCCTGTTTAATGCTATATATAAAAGTGCACAGGCTTTAGGATCCTTACTTTTCAAATACTGTTGTCTAGCTAGCTTCTCCATCTACAATATAACAACCTTATCAGAGTCAGGGAGAAGCTGTATGAAATAGAACTTAAATAAACAACTATTCCTTTAGAAACAGCTGTGGAAAATGATAAGAATGATAAATTTGATGGCATGAACAGCCAAAAAAAATACAAATGAGACATGTATAAATGTATCCATGTGCTTGTGTATATATAACATAAATTTGCATGCATACATGATAGACCTAACAAATTTCTCATAATATGAAACATGTTATAAAAGACAACTGCTACCTTAGTAAACACAAACCAAAGCTTAACAAGAGTGCAGTTAATATATGTGTATATATATAAATATATATGATGTACTCAAGTAATGTAAGAAAAATATAGAAAGTACACATGGTGATACAACAGATATTAAACATATTCTTACTACATCCACCAAATTAATGCTACTTAGATACTATAATGCTGTTGGTAGCAATAGAAAATGGACCCTTGAAGTGCTCAATTAAAAACCTTAACACAGGTTAACAATTACAATGGAATGCCTCAGTATATCTTTTTATCCTTCACAAAGGGAAATGAAGTGGTAAAACAAAAGAAAAGAAGAGAACAAGCAAAAGCATTCTCTCCATTTGCAATTAAATTCATGAGAAATATGCATTATTGCTTTCCATAAAAGCTCAACAGAAATTCAATGCTCGTCTTCAATTTCTCATTTTCAACTAAACAGCAGACAGCAGAAAAACACAATTGATAACATAAACAGAAAAAGCACACCCAAAATGCTTTAAATCACCTTAATAGATTGGGTTTTGTCAAAAATATAACTAAGTAATATTACAAAAGCAACAAGAAATATCACGTAGGAAAAAAGAGATTAAACAAAGTAGCTCCAAACATTACCTTTAAGCGCAATTGCGTTGCATTTATATACCAAAATCCGACTCCCATATTCTGCATTTCTTGCCAAGATGGTTCATTAGGTAGAAGTGAACTGAACAGATTGTCTTGACAATCAGAGTGAAAAGCCCAAGCAAACAGCCCTGAGTCAACAACCAACTCTCCCACTGGTGCAGATCTACCAAATCTTCGGGAGAAATATAGTTGTTGAAACCTTACAGCCACCCAAAATCTTCACCAAAAAAAATAATTATAAATAAATTTGATAAAAAGAAAAAATTAACAAAGACCACAATTGTAGCATCAAGAGCAAGACCAATAGAGATGAAGGCAATCATGGCAATGAACCAAAATACTATATAACTGCATAGATACGATGAACAAAGAACTTAACTCACAGTATTTTTTTAAATATAATTTCAAAGCAATAAAGGCACCTTAACACAAAGCTCTTGGTAGACTCGTTAAAAAAATTCAAATAAAATGGCATATGCAACCTCAAAGGGTTGGCCTGGTGGTCAAGGCTGGGGGCTTGGGGCTTGGGGCTTGGGGGTGTGTTCCCTCCAAGGTCTCAAGTTCAAAACCTCCTAAGTGCAAACAATTTCTTGGGGCTAGTCCATACAGGACTTTTCCCTGGCTTTAATTGGGACCCCTGCAAGTGGGTAGTGGGATTAGTCCCCCAGGTTAGTCGATCCAATAGGCTGGATACTGAGTTATCAAAAAATAAAATAAAATGGCATATGCATTACTATCTTTAAGGGCATAAAATACAGATATGGTAGTGTAGGTAACTTAACAACCCCCGGTATGCGGCAGGCCCCATGGGAACCACGAATTAAAAAGTCCAACCCACACTTTTCTTTAAAATCCAGGTGTTAAGAAGAGGGAAATTAGAGCCTTATAACCAACACAAATGGGGCAACTTCAGGCGATGTGGGATACATTCCACCACACCCTCTTGAACACAATATACAGTAGCCAGACAAACGACACACCAGTCACAAGCCCAACCAAGTTCTGATACCAAATTGAAAAGCCTAACCCACATTCTGGAGCCTTATAACCAGCACAGATGGGGCAGCTCCAGGTGATGGGGACACATTCCAACACCACGTCACCCACAACTTAGGAATACGACCTCCGCATGGAATGCCCTCAGGGTGCCATGACATCTGCTAAACAAACTATTGGAGTTATGCGCCTAGCCTAAGGCACATGAATCACCAAGTATGATAGCTTGGCCCACTAACACACTCAGTGTCTTAGAGGTATGCCAAAGCACCAAATGGAGAAAGTCAAAGCATGGGGAGTCCAAGGCGTTGGGCCAGAGCACCGCTCAAGCACCCCTACTCAGTAGTGACATAGATCGACAGTCCCTATTGCCTCAGCAAAACATATATGAACAAGAGTACAAGAGTGAAGCGAGCTCCAATACAATCCTCTAGTTTTTGCTTCAGCATTTCTTCCATCCACATAACACAAGTGAAGTCCCATCCTCCTCCATAGCAAGTTAGCAACTAGGTCGTCAAACAACCAGTTTTATGATTTTTGGTACAAGAAATCTAAGAGAATAGACCAACCTCAAAATCAAAATAAGTCTAGTAAAATCATAACCTAGACATGAAGTCTTTATGTGAGAGATACCCCAAATGGCAAAGAACATATATGTTAAATCCATGGTACCCACATAATCAACAAAAATCATAAGTACCTTCGACCAGGTTCGTCAAGACTTTTATAAGCAGAAGCAGAGTGTGGATCACTAACATCACAGAGAAGATCAACAACAGCAAGAATTTGCATCTTTTCTGTGTTGCTTATAGCTGCAATATCATGCAACTTCTCAACTGCTTCAATGCAGCCACTAAGTTCAGAATTTGTTGAAGATGAAGTGAATGTTTTACTGGAAGTATCAGACCCCCAACTAAATGCAAATTGATTCAAGTCTTTAGGAAGCTGCGAATGTGAGGTGATTAATGAGGCATGGTCCCTACACTGGAATGCTTTGCCACTCAAACTTGTTGACATAACTCCTTCAACATAATTTGACAAGTGAACAAGTGGAATGGCATGGCTACACTGTGCAGAGCAATATCCTCTCAGAGAAGCATTACTAGAACTGAGATATTCAACAAGATGTCGTAGAGCTACACATGCACGTTTCCAGTGACCTGAACACAAATGAAATTTTTTGGTTAAAATTAACTTTAGCTGAAAGAAAACACTTATTACATGCTTGTATCTGTGTTCAGATATGCATTAATAGCATTCAAATATAGTTGCAATTGAAAAAGAGCATATTGTAAAATAGAGAGAAGATGGATAACATTATTGCAGATTGGAACTTTAATGGCATGTGGAAACACAACAGGAAAACAAAGGAAAATAGGTTGTCTTCAGTTAGAGCACAAGAGTACCTTTTCTGCAAAACAATGGTGTGTTTATCACTACTTCAAAGTTTAAACACAAAGAAAATTGAATCTTCACTCTGTTACACCCCACTACAATGATTGCCATAAAAAAAACCACATCTACCATCACCACACCAACAGATCCAATGGCACCGTCACTGCTGCCGCTTCCTCAACAATCCAGAATCAAAACTTCCACTACCTTATGAATATTGAACAATGCCTTCATCATCTATTTAACCACCCAACACCACCATCACCACTCTGCTCTCATCATTAACACCACTAGCCACCAACCTTTACCCCATACATGATCTTCCATATCTAGTAGAATAACTAAATTCCAAAATTTTGTTGTTTGCAAAATTCTACACTTTTGTTTTGACATATTTTATAGACTATGCTGATTCTGTTTTAAAAAGAAACATAGAGGAAGGGTCCGGTGCTTTGGAGTTGTGTCATTTTCACTTTGTTCTAGGTTATTTGGTTGGAGAGAAGCGCTACCAATTTATAGGGATAAGTTTGATGTTCTTGAAGGCTTATGGGATAAAATCTGTTATTTGTCTTTGCTTTGGGCGTCAGTGACGCCTTTTAAGGAAATTCCTTTGTTTTTGAATAGTAGAGATTGGAGAGTTGTTCGTGATTTCTAATCTTATTTTCTTTTGTCTTCTTTTGATCTTTCTTCTAGTCGCCTGATATAATCTTCTTATCTTTCATTAATAAATTTTTGTGTTGCTAAACCAAGAAAAAAAAAGAAAGAAAGAAACATAAAGGCAACTGTACAGACTAGCCTTTTCTTCTAATGAAAATTACTCACTTGCCCCCTCTCCAGTACAATTCAAAAATCTCAATGTTACTGTTAAGATGACTGTTCCCCATAAATACGTTGTGGACAGAAATGAAAGTGTGTGTGTGTGTGTGGGAGAGAGAGAGAGAGAGAGGTCCAACAGGCTATGTGCACGTGTAAATTTGAGCATCTAATAAATGGTCGTCCTAAAATTTATTCGGATTTACAAAGCTGAAAATTGAGTGTAGGAGTTTCCAAAAGAAAAACACTCACAAATTACAAACCTGAATAAATATTCAATAGGAGTGCCTTGGGATGATAAGCAGGTAGAGATCCATGTAACTTCTCTGCTATGTCTTGCATACTACAGAAAGCAATCTTGATATCTGAATTATATTTCTGCAGAGCACTTGCTACAAGTATGCTTGACAGAATATCATTTTTTATATTCATCTTCATAGGGAGTGTGGACCGTGGTTCTTCGCAATTGTCTTTTGCTGCTGATTCCTTGGATTCTAAAATATCATGAGCAATGAAAATTGCACTAACCATATCTTTATCTGATCCACCCTTGTAATTAAAAAAATTGTCCTTGCTACTTCCTGAATTGAACTTAGTCTGATATTTCTTATCAGCCAAGAATAACCACTGACTGAAGAGAGAAAAATACCGATCATAAACAACCACAGCTATGGCTCTAGGGCCCCAAAGGAACTCACGGATAGCAGGGTAAGCATGAGCAAATGCAATGCAAAACCAAATGTTTCCTCCTAAAGATTTTCCCTGTTTCATCAGAGGCTGAGAATTACTATGTCTTTCACCATATACCTGCAATTCATTTTGTAAGCAAATCCCAAGTAATAGCTGGCCACTTCCCATAGTTAACCATTTTAAAGCAACAACTTCTCCATCAAAAAATAATGTATCTTCAAGTAAAAAACTGCCTGTGCCTGCAAGGTGCACAGATTCCCATATATGAACAGTGCTAGAAGTATTTGAAGGACCTGTAGGGCAGACAGTTGCAATCTTCCGGCCACAATCGGTTAAAGATATTGATGTGATGGGGCCTGGATGTGCGGCAAGCATACCCACAAGTTCCCACTGTAAATTTGAGTTTGATTGTTCAGTCAACACACTTCTCCATAGCTTCAAACTTCCATTGATGCAGCCTGTGGCCATGTGATATACAGAATAATTGCAGCACAATTTATCAACAGAAGTCCTATTTTCTTCTTCAGACAAAAAAGAAATAGCAGGACAAACCACGGCAAAACTTGTAACCTCATCCTTGTTGTGTGGTTCTGGCAATGACGAAGAACAAGAATCAACAACAATACAATATCTTTTACCGGCAAAATTACTTTCAAATGCCCATGAACTATTTCTAACTGCCTTTCCAGTATCAAAATTGCATCCACAAAAGTTATTATCCAAATCATAAGAATGAATGGTGATTTTCCATGACAAAGCCTGAAAGCCCTTCTTCCATACTGCTAAGAGCAAAAAATTGTTAAAGCTAAAGGTTTTCTTACAGGATGAAGGCAAAGGAATTGAGTAGATATTGGTGGGCCCGTTTCCATGACAGTGGCCAGTAAAAGGGATAGTGCATAACTTATGACATAATATCTTCTCTTCTTCATTTCTGAAAAACTTAACCATAATACAATCAACACCCCGATCATGTCCCATAAGAAGAAGCATATCCTCATCTAAAACTGAAGGTGCCCACGTCAAGCTCATATATTTGCGATAAGAATCCTGCATTTCAATTTTTCCAGAAAGTTTCCACATCGGATACAAAGTAGGCAGGCCCATAACACAATTAGAATTGGTTGAAAGTGACCAAAATAAAAGCAATCCATCAGTATCCAAAGAAACAGCAAGTTCAATGGCAGATCCATACGGATGCACTGCAACTTGTAAAATTTTTCCAGTATGACCATCTATATTTAGAACTCCACTAGCATGAGTTGACAAAAAGTTCTCTTTCTCAGATTTATATAAAGGTCCCTCCTCTACATTAGTTGATATCGGAGTATAAAATTGTGACCAGCTGAAGGAATTACAAGGTAATAACCGAACTAAAGAGCATATGTTTGGTGGACCAAAAAGTTCATTTCTCAAGATTACAACTTTATTGAGTAGGAAACCATTAGTTCCAATGTTCGGACCCATTAATTCTTGTCTCTTCCATAAAGTCACTCGTGGAGACCTCATTGGGACGTCATCGAGACAGTGAATGGCCCAGAAGGTCACCGACATATGAGGCCCAAATGCTACTAACCACTCACACCTTCCAATCTTGTCATGCTGATGATGACCTCCAGAAGAAAAATATTGGTTGGCTTCTTTACCAGCAGTTACCAAACCATCAATTTCTGTTGCCCAACTAACAAATATATTGGAGCCCAGAGTACCATCCAATGTTTGGTTTATCTCAATTATGGCAGCAACATGGAAAGATCTTCTCATGATTTTCTGATCATGAATGTCCTTACCTATTCTTCTGCCCCTCCCATCACTAATCTCACTCCATAACCTTACTGTTCCATCTAGGCAGCATGTTAGCAACACATGCCTCGGTGAATGTCTAGCATCGAGCTTCGATTGTTTTCCTATTAGAGGCCTCCATTGAATCAAAGAAACGGGCATAGGATGCTGTAGCTCAACTTTCATGTAATTGGACTTTCCATCACCATAACACACGAGCACACATTTGCTTGCCTCAATGACCCGGGATGATGATTCTTCAGCATGTAGTGTATTCAAAGGTGCCGTTGCCAATGGTCCTTCAATAGAGAAGGTTGTAGAAACCAAAGTCTGAAGCAGTTCTGTTTTAAACTTCCAAGCTATTTCCCAGGACCTGGTTTTCTTTCTCCACAAGACCACTTCAACACCACCTACAATAATCCCATCGCCAGAGCCCGTCCATTTGATGGTTTCCACTTTCGTATGTTGCACAAGCACTGCAGTCTGGCTCCAAGAAAAAGAACCTGAATATGAGTAAGGAAGTTCAAATTTAAGATATTCACAAAATAGAGAGGGATATATATGTGATATGTATGTGTATAAATGATACCCAATAACTAATACTTACGGTGAAAATTTATTGAACTTCTCGATGTAGGAAAATATTTTAAGAGTACTTATATTTTTACTCTTAGGATTTTGAAATTAGTATTTGATTAGGAATCTTATAATTTGGTATGAATATCCTAGATTTATGAGGTTTCTTCATTTACATTGATTTTGTTTTCTTAATTTTTCAGTTACTTGCTTTTCAAGAAGTAGAGTAGTTGGTTGTCTCTTATTTTTAGATTGCTCAATTAAGGTTGTTTCCTAATTTTTGTATTTTTTGATCTCCAAGATTATTTAGGGCACCTCCAATGCTACTCTTCATCTTTCACTAGCTAAAGTATAAAAAAGTATATACTTTTTATTTTACCTAACCAAATTTTCATCTATGTGCTCCAACGCTACGCTTTATTTTACCTATCTATCCACACAAACTGGTTTAAAAAGCCTCCCAACGCTCTCCAAATGTAGCTAGTTTGGAATAATTTTGTTAAAATAGCTATATATTGTGGTAGCTAGCCCATTGGAGAGAGTAAAATATGATGAAGTTAGCATCCCAACAGGCTCTTTAAAAAAGAGCCAGTTGGAGATGCTCTTAGTCTCCAAGCCAGACCTGCATCTCCTATCAAGCTCTCCTATTTTTATCTTTCTCAATACAATCATTACCTCAAATACCTTTATTCTTTGGAAAATTCTACTCCCACTGATCTCCCTAATATTATCATTTTCTTCTAAAAGCCAAGTTCCCTACAAAGATTTCAATTAATAACAATCTTACGTAATACACCCAAAATTTAAATGCATTCAATGAATGCACGCACTCTCAAGAATACTCGTAGAAAAAATCATTATTTGCAAAAATAGACAACAAAAAAAATCAAAACTCATCAATGTGTATATCATAAATGTACACACATACACACAATTACAACAAAAACTTATCTTTTACGATCCATTCCAGAAATTTATAACTAAATTCTGGGGGAAAAAATTAAAATTTAATTTACACTTACCATCAGAAGAACCAGAATTATGCGAAAACAAGCCGACGCAATTACCAACAGCAGCAGCGAGTTCACCGTTCGAAGGGAATACCGGCGACCACGAAACCGCCGATACGGCGGCGGAACCGTCGGTGGAGAGTTCGAAAACTTGCCGGAAAATAGGTCCGATCAAGTTTTGTTCTTCGGAAAGAGGAGAGGGAAAGTGAGAGATCACGAGGAGAGAGGAGGCTCCGTATGCGATCCATGAATAACCGGCGAACTCCGGCAACCAATCAACTGCGGAATCCGACAGAGTCGGCGCCGGAGGGATTGTCTCCGATTTGATGAGTTGGAGAGGTAGGTGGTCTGCGAAATCGACGGTCGTGATTGAGTTGATTGATTCGATTGGAATGGTAGACGAAGTAGTGGAACTTCTCTCTCGCATTGTTGCGTGTGCTTGTGTTTGTGTGTGCGCGAGAGAGAGAATACAGAGTCATGAAGGAACGAGCAAGTGTACACCGAGGGTTTGGGAAAAAGTGACTTTGTTTGGATTTGGATATGTGAAATTATTTACGGCAAAATAAAAGATATTGTTGTAAGCTTCTTGTTCTATCTCTATCATTAACTGTTTATTTATTTGTGTGTAATAGAGATTTATCGGAAGTTAATAATAATAGAAATTGATATATTTGTTTTTGATCTTTTAATTTTTGTATATGCTCAGTATTGGATTTGATTTTAATTCTAAATTCTTCTTCTAAAAGTATAAAAGTCTGATTTTTAAAACTATTATATTGAAAATATTTTTTTAATATTTCTACTTAAATTACTCTCCTTATATTTTAAAATTCTTTCTCTTATTTAGCAAAATTACTTTTAAGTGATATTTGCTTTTATTACATGTATTCCCATCTTGAAGCTAGGTCCCGTTTGGGAACAGGCTAATGTAGACACCCCATTTTTGGCCGTCCTCAAGACTTGGTTGTGCTTGTAGGTACACCCAACGGCTGGTTCGATTGCTCGCCCAGCATTCGACAGTCGCGACGAAACGTCACTGGTTCGGGTTTCCCGAACCTTGTATCCTTTTTGTCTCTTTTTTGGACCCTGACCTGGTCCTTTCAGGGTGGCCCCTGTGGTGCACTGCCGGCCATGGCATGGCACTGCCGGCCATGGCTTGGCCCCTCCGGCCACTGGTGAACACCTGCCGGCCATCAGTGTGGCACTGCAGGCCATTGCTGATGGCCGGCACCCCCTCTATTTCAGCTGGTTTCCGGGAAGATCTTTTGTACCAGCTGGATTCCTCATATCTGCCCTCCATACACGTGTATGGAGGGATCAAAGCCAAGAAAAGCTTGTTCAAGAAGCTTAAGCTTTGCTTTGTTCTATATAAGCAAGAGGCCTTCCTCTTTGACCAGGGTTCTGAGTTTTGGAGAGGAAAAAAAGCTGTCTCTCTCTATATTGTGTGTACTTTGTGCCTTAGAGTTGGATTTCTTTGCACTTTTGCACTACAACACCTAGATATACACCTCCATCACTCATTCCAGCATCTTGGAAGCCTTTTGCAGAGGTTGAAAGCACCTTTCCTTGGTCCAAAAGCTGTTGGAGGCCTAGTCTACAAGGGTAAGTCTCCTTTCCCTCTCTTTTGGCTCTTTCTTTGCATGCAATTTTAGCCTTTGTTGCTTACACTTTTGGGCTCCAACCCAAAATGGAAATAGTCATATTTTGAGCTCATCTCCATATTTGATTAAGGGTCTTTCTCTGTTTGAGATTTCCTTCTCACCCTTTGTGTTTAAACTCTCTTTTAGGCCTATTTTTGCATGGTATTTTAAGCTTAGTTGTGAGCTGTTTTGGATTTGGCCATAAACTGGAAAGAGGTTTGTTTTGAGCCTCTCTTCAACTTTGTTGAAGGGCTCTCCTCTGTTTGAGGACATCTACTACTACTTGCCTCTTTACCCCTCTTTTAGGCCCCTTTCTTGCATGCTATTTTAGGCCTACTTGTGATTATTTTCGTGGCTTGATATAAACTGTAAAGTGCCTTATTTTGAGCCCCTCTTCAACTTTGTTGAAGGGCTCTTCACCATTTGGGGCCAGCTGCTGTCCATTGTCTCTATTCTCACTTTTAGGGCCATTTTTGCATGATAGATTAGCCCTATTTGTATCCATTTTTGAGACTTGTTATAAACTAAAAAAAGGCTTTTTTTGACATCATCTTCAGGTTTTATTAAGATTCCATTTTTGTTTAAGGTCATATGCTATCTTGTATGCTTGATTGCCTCCCATTTTGAGCCTTACATCCTAGCCCTTGTTGCATGCCTTGTTTGACTTTCTAGCCACTGGAATCCAGTGGATTTCCAGTGGCCTTGATGCTGTTTTGAACCTCCAAATCAGAGGGGGGTGACCCCCTCTCACCTTGACTTGTTTGATGGCCATTTTGGCCTTTCAAAGCGACCCCATCTTGCATACTTCCTAGTCACATTCTAGGGTCAATTTGGTGAGTTTTGGGACTACCATATTTGATTTCCAGAGCTGTTTTGGTTATGCTTCATGTCTATCTTGTATGTGCCTAATAACTCCTTGTATGGCCACCTAAAGGAGCTCATCATTTTTGCATACCATGGTTGCATATCAGTAGTTATTTGGGCCTATTTCACATGTTTTATTCACTGATTTTTGCTGGTTTAGTGAGATTCCATGTGCATCATACACTTGCCATGTAAACCATGTTTACTAGTCAAAATTGCATGCTAATTTGAGCCATCTCGCTAGCACTTTTTGGCCTTGCTTTAAACTGGAAAAGTCCATGTTTTGGGACTGCCTTGACTCTGTCTTCATGCTTCATGTTCAAATAATGCATGCTTTATATAGCTGTAAGTCATTCCATGTGCCTAGTTTTGAGTTTCGGGTCTCACCTCATGCATCGGGTGCCATGTTTTCATGATTCGGGGCTGTTTAGCATCATATTTCAGTGCTGAAATTTGCTTGTTTGCATATCATGTTCCATGCCTTACCATGCTTTGGTAGAGTGGCATTCGTACCTTAGGTTCGGTCCTCGGTTTACGTGCACGCGTGCACGCATTTCGAGTGTCTCATTTTCATCTAATGGCCTTCTATGTGAGTGTGGCTGAGGTCCACTCATGTTGGTGTAAGTCCATTATGCATTGTGTATGCCATTTCATTTCATAGCATTGTGTATGCTAGGTTGTATGTTAGCGCATTGTGTATGCCATATTACCTCGTGCATCGTGTATGCCATTTCATAGCATTGTGCATGTTAGGTTGCATCTTAGTTGCATTCATGCATGCCATGCATATTGCATTGTGTTTGGGATAGGAGTTAGCCCGAGTACGGGAAACGAGGTACGTTTCGTACTCCGAGTGACGGAACGTGTCTCAATTCCCCAGTCGCCGACACTCCGGATGACCCATGATGGAGTTCAGGTCTTGTTGTGTTTAATATGTGCATTCATTCCATATTGAGTCGTGCAATTCGACTCCTCGGCCATCATGCATTGAGATGCGTGATTGGTGGCACGAGGATCGAGGCATGCATACATATGTGAAAATACATTGCTATGCCCTTTTCCTGCTCTCTGTTACAGCAAATCAAAAACCAGTAGCCTTCCGGAGCTTGGCGCGCTTTCCAAGAACAATTGCAAACAGAGGCTAATTGGGGCATCGCGATGGATTTCCGCGCCGAACATGCATCATTCATCATCCGGAACGGAGTCGAGGCAGTCCCTAGCTTGCATGCTAATTTTAATGCTTTCCTAGATTAATTTGTAAATTAATTAGGATTTTGTATTTATTCCGACTATAACTATTCATTTGGGACTGTATATCATTCTTTCGGACCCTCCGAGTGAGGGCAATGTTGTAATAAGTGTGCGTGAGTGTGATGTATGTCTTCCAACCCCACGTCTTTCTCCCTTTTATTTACCAGCTTATGATGGTTGGATTAGGGCATGTTTTAATTAGCATACAGTATGATAGCATGTTTGCATTCATTCATCTGTTTTGCATGCACCGGGCTCGGCGCATCATACTAACTGTATTTGTATTTCAATTCTAAGTTGAATACTTGTTAGCTGTAGCATTTCATATGCCATGTTTAGAATAGCCGAGCCTGCTATAGTTGCATTTTTGCATGTGTTGCATTAGGCATTTCTGTATAATTAGGATCATGCATGGATTTCTAATTAGCTTCTGTTTTGGCTTGGAGTACTCGGTAAGTGCTTATGTTTTAGCATCCTTGCATGCGTGTGAGTGATTGCCATGATAGCATGCTTACCATGAGACTATGTGCTTATGTGATATATCTGCCTGAATGCCTGTGGGTGAAGGTTGGGTTATTTGGATTGGGACAAATCATTGACTGCGAGTTTTAAGCCCACTAGATAGTGGCAAAACCATCTTTTCTAAGCTCACCTGAGGGTGGCAAAATTTGCATTTTAAGCCTACTTGCGAGTAGCAAACCATCTTTCAAACAAACAAACATGAAATGTTTTGTTCTAATTCAGGCGATCTAGTCTATACTTATATGTTGTGCGCATCACATAGTAAATCTAGGCTAATAACCAGAATAAGAACACACAATGTTTTCAAAACTAGATATCATGGTTAGTAGAGGCCGATCTTTGATCGGGCGAGCGGGGGTGCTCATAGCTGACCTTTCCCAATCGTACCCAAGTTCCCGAGCCGAGGCAACTTTGGTGATGACGGACACGTGGCCTTAGGCAACGAGTCAGGGTTTCCTAAATTTCCCCAAAATAAAATATTTAGGTGGCGACTCTGTATCTGGCAAAGCAGTCCATGTTTGGCACTTCTTTTCTAAAAATCTGTTTTTCTCAAAACGATTTGCCGGATTTGGACTCTTTGGTTCAGATTTAGAACCGTGACAAATTGAGTCCGAACTGTAGTAAACCCAAATGAACAGAACGGGACTCACCCTCCCAGGGCGTTCGGGGACGTCTACAGCTAATTTAATAACTTTTTTGGCTATTTGGCTAAAATATGAGCTAAAAAAAACTAGTATGTTTGGGATGACTTTTTGGCTTTTTACGAAAAGATGTGCAAAAAGTAGAGAGAAAAGAGAATCTTTGACTTTTTGGTATGGGTTGTTGGCTTTTTGGCTAATTTAGGCCTCGTTTGGGAACTCTCTTTTTTAGCCAAAAAGCCAAAAAGTTATTAAATTAGCCAAAAAGCCAACAACCCATACAAAAAAGTCAAAGATTCTCTTTTCTCTCTACTTTTTGCACATCTTTTCGTAAAAAGCCAAAAAGTCATCCCAAACATACTAGTTTTTTCTATCTCATATTTTAGCCAAATAGCCAAAAAGTTACTAAATTAGCCTGTTTCCAAACGAGGCCTAAGTAACTTTTTGACTTTTTGGCTAAAAATGAGGGTTCCCAAACTGTCTATTTTTATTTTCTATTTCTTACATTTTCCTTTTTGCCTACAATTTACCCACAATTCCTAACCACGGCTCGCATGGGTTCTTCAGCTAAGGGTACTCAGTAATGAAATAGAAAACAATAGATACTATGAAAGTTCAAAACATGTAATATTAATGAGTATGCAATCATTCCATAAACTTAGGAGTTGTTCGACAAGTGCTAAATTAGTATACTTTTTGACTTTTTACGAAAAAAACGTGAAATATGAGTTAAGCTTAAAGTGATGTGATAGAGAGATGATATAACCAAAATAAGATGATTGTGACCCAAATAGAATAATGTGCTAAAATAGCATGTGTTATTTTAGCACATGCCAAACAAGCATTTAATTTCCCAAAAGAAAATAAATTTTAGAACAGAAGAGTTATCCTTTTGAAATATCTAAAGAAAAAGAAAGATTACTCACACTTCATATTAATATACATTATACTTACCAAAGATTATATTATAGATTTTGAGATACTAGAAAACCTTGAAGACTTGAACACTTGGAATTTTTTAGACAAAAGCTTGAGTAAAGAAGTTGGAGAATTTTTGCAATGAAGATTGGAGAGAATTTATATTGCTTCATCCATTAGCATGAATGCCAATTTATACAATACGTCTTCAAGAAAAACAAAATCTAAAAGTTAACCTATACCTAATCTATAAAAACAAAGTCTTCAAACCAATAAAGATAAAGAACAAAAAGTAAAACTATAATTATATACACCTTTTCTGACACACTTCTTAGATAGCGACTAAAAAAGGAATCAATAAAGAGTTAGGATAAGGATGCCGGGCAACAATTGCAATTACAATCAGCAACCGAATTTAGCTAAGCCTAAAAGGGTTCCTTGATTGGTTGTTGGTTGTAATTGTATGCTCATATCTAGTTGTCCGTGCTTTCTATGAAACTTGTACTTTACATTACTGGATGTGGAAAAGGGTAACAACCCAAAAGTTAGGTATTGACAATATATACACATGTATATTCTTCCGAATTCCAACAAAATATGCCAACATACGGGTTTTCCAAAAATAAACAAAAGAGTCACTTCGGGTGACTCAGCAAAACGAGTCCAGCAAAAGGCTCCTGGGTTGACCTAAGGTTGTCCCGTGACTTGATCACCAACAAAACATCCATAAAAAAAATGGAGTGAGCAAGGCTCAGTGAATGATAGTAATACGAACAGATCAGGAGTAATATGATGGGCCTAAAGCCGTTTTGTATTTCCTTAGGCCCAAGGCTATTTTGCTATTATAATGGGCTTAAGGTCGTTCTGTATTACGATGGGCCTAAGGCCGTTCTATATTACGATGGGCCCAAGGTCGTTTTGTATTATGTTGGGCCTAAGGCCGTTTCGTCTTATATGGGCCTGAGGCCATTCAGGAAGGGAAATATGAATAAGACTAACTTATGATTTAAGAATATGCACTGTTAAATTATACTCGTACTCTTGATCTGTTCGTATTACTATCATTCACTGAACCTTGCTCACTCCATTTTTTTTTATAGATGTTTTGTAGGTGATCAGGTCGCGGGATAACCTTAAGTCAACCCAGGAGCCTTTTGCTGGACCCGTTTTGTTGAGTCACCCGAAGTGACTCTTTTGTTTATTTTTGGGAAACCCGTATGTTGGCATGTTTTGTTGGAATTCGGAAGAATAGATATGTGTATATATTGTCAATACCTAACTTTTGGGTTGTTACCCTTTTCCACATCCAGTAATGTAAATGGTGTATAGAATGTTATGTACCTATGTATGGTAATACATTTAGATCCTGGCATGTAGTCACAGCTCAATGAATGTTTTATTCTATTATTTTTGCTTCCGTTCCAGCCTCAATATTGAGTAAAACTTATTATAGCAAAGTTGAGGCCTTAGGTTAGGCTGGTCATGTCCAAACTTTTAGGGGCAGGTTTGAGTCGTGACAGTTGGTATCAGAGCATGAGTTGCTACCTCACGCACGAGTTCATTGAGCTTTAGAGTATCTAGAAAAGACTTAAGTTACATGCATGTAATTTTTGGTGCATACCAAATGATATGTGGTAGCTAGATTGTGCATTCAATAATTACTGATATATATGTAAATTTTGGTAATGACTATGGCCCATGCCTACTTGTGTTTTTTTTTTTTATTTTTTATTTTTTATATATGTACTATAACTAACCGTTATGTAGATCATAGTGAGGATAAGAACGGATGATCCGGAAGATGCTATCTCTGTATAGTTGGATAGAATAGAAAGGATGATTATGGAGATGGCAGAAACCTTGAGGCAACAACAACAACAGCAACAACAACCACACCACCAGTACTTATACCACCACGAGAGGTACAAGACTACCAAGCTGAGGATTGAACAATTACACTCACAAGGGAATTTAAAAAGATGAAGCCGTCCTCGTTCAAAGGGGGAATTGAACCAATGAAAGCAAAAGCGTGGGTGTTGAGTATAGAAAAATTATTTGAGGTTTTTCCTTGTACTGAAGCCCAAAAGTACAACTTGTTGCCTTCACTCTTGAAGATGAAGCATAGAGGTAGTGGATGCTTACAAGAATTGCACATCAAGGGTTAACATGGGCTAGATTTTTGGAGTTGTTTTATGAAAAGTATTTTCCCCAATGTATGCGAGACAAGAAAGTGACCGAGTTTGAGACCTTGAGACAAGGGAACAGGACTGTTGCAGAGTATGAGGCTCAATTTGCTGAATTGGCCTGTTTCGCACCACATATGGTGGATACGGATTACAAGAAGGCAAAAAAGTTTGAAGGTGGATTACAGACTGTTATTCTCGACCGGATCAACGTGCTGAAATTACCTACGTATGTTGATGTGTTGGAAAGGGCAATAATCACTGAAGGTAATATTGCCGCTCAAAGCCGGGTCTCAGAATGGAAAGGGAAAAGACAGAATACCCAAGCCTCAAGGGGTTTGGTGTCACCACCAAGTAAGAAACTGAATTCGAGAACCTCTAGTACATTTGCCTCTACCCGTGACTCTACACCAATTTGTTCGGACTGTGGAAAGAGACATCGTGGGATTTGTTATCGGGTAACAGGGGCATGCTTTAAGTGTGGCAAGACAGGTCATTTAGCCAGAGAATGCCCGCAAAAAGATCGTTAGAATGGGAATAAGACTACCATAAGTTCAGCCGGTTCAACTTCAACTCCAACTACAAAGGCAGCTGTGAAACCCGCCAACGCTAAAGATACTGCTAAACAAGGGAGGGTATTTGCGCTAATTCCTGGGGACGTGTATAATACCGAGGCTGTGGTATCAGGTACATTTTCTGTTAATGGTTATTCCGCACATGTGTTATTTGATTCGAGCTCTGCCCACTCATTTGTATCAAAAGCATTTGCTAGTCATTTAAATAGGTCAATGGAACCACTACGTTATGTGTTGTGTGTATCCTCACCGTCGAGGGAGTCCATGGTATGTGCGCCTATTTATTTTGCATGTGAAATCCTAATCGGGGATGTTTGAGTAGATGCCAACTTGCTGCCTCTTGACATGGCTTATTTTGACATAATTTTGGGGATGGATTGGTTAAGCAATTATCACGTAACTATAGATTGTATGTCGAAACAAGTTACTTTCCAACCCCCAGGACAATCTGAGTTTATTTTCAAGGGACAGAGGGTAGTTTCCCCACCCTATCTGATTTCTGCAATAAAGGCGTATAAGTTATTACAAAAGGGTTGTCAGGGGTATTTGTGTAGTATTTTGGGTGACCAACCAGTGAATAGGGGCATTGACGTAATTTCAATCGTTCGGGATTTTCTGAATGTTTTCCCAGAAGAGTTACCAAGAGAGTTAATTGATCGTGAAATTGAGTTTACAATTGATATAGTGCCGGGAACTCAGCCCATTTCCAAGACCCCTTATAGAATGTCACCAGCTGAAATGAAAGAGTTAAAAGTCCAGTTGCAAGACCTCCTTGACAAAGGGTTCATTCGCCCGAGCACTTCTCCTTGGGACGCACCAGTTCTTTTTGTGAAAAAGAAAGATGGGACCCTCCGGTTGTGCGTGGATTATAGAGAGCTCAATAAAGTGACCATAAAGAATAAGTATCCCTTGCCTAGGATCGATGATTTGTTTGACCAGTTACAGGGTGCTCAAGTCTTCTCTAAAATAGATTTGCGATCTGGATATCACCAACTAAAGGTTAAAGCTGAGGATATTGAGAAAACTGCCTTTCAGCCCCGTTATAGACATTATGAATTTTTAGTTATGCCATTTGGGGTTACCAATGCACCAGCGACCTTTATGGATCTAATGAACCGAGTTTTTAAGCCCTACCTAGATGACTTTGTGGTTGTGTTTATTGACGACATCCTCATTTACTCAACAAGTGTGGAAGTTCATGAGAACCACCTATGGTTAATTCTTCAGACTCTTCGGGATAAGAAACTGTATGCAAAATTGAAGAAATGTGAATTTTGGTTGCATGAAGTGGGATTTTTGGGTCATGTCATAACGAAGGAGGGTGTTTCTGTCGACCCATACAAAATTGAAGCTATTGTGAATTGGCCAACTCCTACCAATGTAACCGAGGTGCGTAGCTTATTGGGGTTAGCTGGGTACTACCGAAGATTTGTTAAAGATTTTTCCAAAATTGCTGTGCCACTTACTCAGTTAACTCATAAAGGTGTCTTGTTTGAGTGGTCAAAACAACGGGAATCTGCTTTTCAGGAATTAAAGACAAGGTTAACTACAGTACCTGTCCTTGCCTTACATCTGGTACTGAAGCATTCGTAATTTATAGTGATGCTTCTTATAAAGGGTTGGGCTGTGTATTTATGCAGAACGAAAGGGTCATCGCATATGCCTGTCGCCAACTTAAACCTCATGAAAAAAACTATCCTACGCACGACCTTGAGCGATCTGTAGTAGTCTTTGCTCTGAAAATATGGCGGCATCATTTATATGGAACTACTTGTGAAGTTTACACCGATCACGAGAGCCTCAAGTACTTCTTTACCCAAAATGAGTTGAATATGCGACAGAGACAATGGTTAGAGCTCATTAAGGACTATGACCTACAAATCCATTACCACCTCGGTAAAGCTAACACGGTTGCAGATGCTCTTAGCTGAAAGGATACAGGGAATTTAGCAAGTTTGCTCACGAGGCAGAAGGAGCTGTTACGTGACTTGGAAAGAATGAATGTGGAAATTGTGTTGCATGGCCAAAATGCGATAGTAGCAGCGATATCAGCTCAACCAACATTTATGGAAGAAATCAAGCAACGGCAATTGGAAGATGAATTTCTACAGAAAATTTGTGATGAAATGGAAACAAAGCCAAAGTCCGGATTCATGATTGAAAATTCGGTATTGAAATTTCAAGGCAAATTATGTGTTCCAAATGTGCCAGAAATCAAGAAAAGAATTATGGAGAAAGCACATAACTCCAAATTTGCGATGCATCCGGTAATACAAAAATGTATCAAGATCTGAGGCATAATTTTTGATGGCCTGGTATGAAGGGAAAAATTGCAGAATTCGTCTCAAGGTGTTTGCAATGTCAATAGGTAAAAGTGGAGCACCAGAGACCGGCGGGTTTACTCCAACCCCTCCCAATGCCGGAATGGAAATGGGAACATTTAACCATGGATTTTATTATGGGTTTACTGCGAACTCCTCGAGGCATGAATTCCATATGGGCGATTGTTAATAGACTAACTAAGTCAGCCCATTTTCTGCCTATAAGGACTCAATACAACGCAGACAAGCTGGCTACCATTTATGTGGATGAAATTGTGCGATTACATGGTGTTCCAGTTCAATCGTGTCCGATAGAGATCCAAAATTTGTATCAAGATTTTGGCAGAGTCTACAAGATGCTTTGGGAACAGAATTGAAATTCAGTACAACCTTCTACCCTTAAACAGATGGACAATCCGAGAGAACCATACAAACGTTGGAAGACATACTTCAGATGTGTGCTTTGGATTTTAAAGGAAGTTGGGAGACTCATCTACCATTGGTGGAATTTGCATACAACAACAGTTACCACTCAAGCATAGGAATGATACCCTATGAAGCTTTATATGGAAGAAAGTGTCGCTCTTCCGTGTGCTGGACTGAAGTTGGTGACAAGTCGTTGTTTGGACCCGAGATTGTTCAATTGACAACAGAGAAAATTAAAACTAGCCAAGAAAGGTTAAAGATTGCACAGAGTAGACAAAAGAGTTATGTAGATCACCGGTGAAGGGATTTAGAATTCGAAATGGGTAATCATGTTTTTGTAAAAGTTACACCAATAAAGGGACACTCAAGATTTGGCAAAAATGGTAAGTTAGCACCCCGATACGTTGGTCCGTTTCAAATCCTGGAAAGGGTAGGTCCAATAGCCTATCGTGTTGCTCTTCCGCCTAATATGGAGCAAGTGCATGACGTGTTTTATGTATCAATGTTACGAAGTTATCTTCAAGATCCGTCCCATGTTATAGACTATCAACAACTTACCTTAGATGATAAACTGATTTATGAAGAGAAACCAATTCAGATTCTAGACCGGCAGATGAAGTAACTACGAAGTAAAGTGTTCCCTATGGTGAAAGTGGAGTGGCAGGAACATTATGGGAAAGAAACGACTTGGGAGAGAGAGGGAGGAAATGAGACAACGGTACCTAGAATTATTTTCACCCTAAGGTAAAACAAGTTTGAGGGACCAAACTTATTTAAAGGGGGGAGAGTGTAATAACCCGACCCTCTTATGTGCTTTACATTTCGAGTTATATGTATAATTACTTATTTAGTGTGAAATTCCATGTGGAGTTGTGCTTACACATTTGAATTATTTAATTATGTCATTCTATCTGTTGGTTATTGGAGAAATCTGTTAATTACGACGTTTGAATTTGAAATTGGAAGCCGTAGAGGCGCGATAACCCAAATTTGACTTTACATTTATGATTAGCATAATTTTTAGGACATAATATTAAGTTTTGTAAAAATTTGATTTGTAACGAATTAATTGGGAAAAATTTAGAGTCAACACTCTTAAAACTTAGACTAGATAGATATAAAAGACATGGATGACTTAATATCTCCAAAGAGAGGAAGAGAAGGAGCTAGAGAAGAAGATGGAAGAATAGAGGGTCAACAAGAGTGAGGATTGAAAGAATTGAAAAGGGCTTTGAGACTAGAGTTCAAGGTATGTATAATCTAACCAGAACATCCTAATCTCTCTCTCTATTTGAATTGAGAATGAAATCTTTACATTTATGTAAGTTAGGGTTTACAACAAGAGCCTTGCTTAGTTCTTTGCTTAGATGGATGATCCTTGTGTTTGAGGTTATTTTGAGCTATGTTCCTTTAGCTCTACATATTTTGAGCTCACACATACATCTTGTTGTTTATAGAGAAATATTGTGATCAACCAAGCATGGATGAAATATAAAGAACTTGGAATGTATATATGAATTTAAGAGGAAAATGAACTCATTATGCTTGTGATTTATGTTCATTATGATGATATACCATGATATTGGGCTAATTTTTCCCTATCTTTTACCTTGCAATGAGTTTGGTTAGTTGAGTTTTGTCTAGGTTTCGGACTGCCAAAACAGGGTATAGGACCGCACGTGCGGGGAGTATAGCCGCACGTGCGGAAAATAGGGGAGAAAGATTGGGCTACACTACAATAAAAGCACATGCGGCCCGCACGTGTGGCCCAAGCTGAAAAATTCTATAATTTTCTTTCGCTCTTTTCGACCCTCTAAATGTGTTATTATGTCCATTCGATGTTCCTACAATGCATTTAATTACATGAAACTTAACGAATCGAATAATTGAGAAATAAGAGGAAACTAAGGAAAGGTGATGTACTTACGAGTTGAGTGCTATGTGTAGGGCACATACAGGAGGAGACCAGCGCTCACCCGCATCACAGTGAGTGATAGTAGTGTAATATCATGCTCTATTAACGTATTGTGTATATATATGTTGTTCGATATCTTTTCACTCTTTTTAGTAAACAATTTATGTTATATGAGATATGTTTGATATATGTTTGAACTATGGCATATGAGATATGGACCTGAGGTCGTTCTATTTGCTAATATGATGGGCCCAAGGCCGTTTTGTTAATATGATAGGCCTAAGGCCATTTTGTATTTCCTTGGGCCCGAGGCCGTTTTGCTATTATAATGGGCCTAAGGCCGTTCTGTATTATGATGGGCCTAAGGTCGTTCTGTACTACGATGGGCCCAAGGCCGTTCTGTATTACGTTGGGCCTAAGGCCGTTTCGTCTTATATGGGCCCGAGGCCGTTCAGGAAGGGAAATATGAATAAGGCCAACTTATGATTTAAGAATATGCACTGTTAAATTATACTCGTACTCCTGATCTGTTCGTATTATTATCATTCACTGAGCCTTGCTCACTCTATTTTTTTTATGGATGTTTTGTAGGTGATCAAGTCACAGGACAACCTTAGGTCAACCCAAGAGCCTTTTGCTGGACCCGTTTTGCTGAGTTACCCGAAGTGACTCTTTTGTTTATTTTTGGAAACCCGTATGTTGGCATGTTTTGTTGGAATTCGGAAGAATAGACATGTGTATATATTGTCAATACCTAACTTTTGGGTCGTTACCCTTTTCCACATCCAGTAATGTAAATGGTGTATGGAATGTTATGTACCTATGTATGGTAATGCATTAAAATCCTGGCATATAGTCACAACTCAATGAATGTTTTATTTTATTCTTTTTGCTTCCGTTCCGGTCCCAATATTGAGTAAAACTTATTATAACAAAGTTGAGGCCTTAGGTTAGGCCGGTCATGTCCAAACTTTTAGGGACAGTTTGGGTCGTGACATGTACTGTTTATTAGGATTTGTTTTACTATGCCCTGTATTGGTTAGTGGTCTCCTTCCTCCTACTTCATATTGCATTGGTTCTACTAGTTCTTCTACCGTATGATGTAGGTTGCTAGTTCTTGTGCTTTCTGTTGTTTGAGTATTCATATAAAGGCGTCTTCTAAGTTAGACTGTTTTGGTATTTTAAATATTTTACTAGATGTATTTTATCTTCTAAAATATCATCTACATATTTATGATGAAATTCTTCGTCTAAAAATAACACTGCTTCATCATAAGTATCTCCCCTAGCTACATAGTATTGATATATAATATTTTATTCATATCACTTAGAGTAAAATTTTTCAAATCTATTTCATTGATATTATATATCTTATTTTGTGATATTGTTTTTTCTTCTATCATTACATAAAGCTCATTTATGTCACTATGATTATCTTGATTTTCTTCCATATCTGTATTACTAAATTCATCATCTTCGGATTTTTCTGGTGCTACATATATGTATTGAGTAAATCTTACTGCATAACTTCCATTTGCTTTTTGATATAATAAATTTTCTTGAGGGGCTAACCTCTTTTGTCCTAGAAAATCTCCCAAATTCTAATCTAGTGTTGCCTTATCTTCAGAACTATATTTTTTAGTTGGTAGTGCCTTTATTCCTTTTGCGCCTAATATCTTAACTATTTGATCATTTGTGAGTCTATAATGGGTATTGTTTTCTAAGACTACTAAGCCTAAAAATTATGTGCAAACTAATAAATTCTTTTCTCCATTTTTCATTTTATATCCTCTACTCTTTATTCCTATTTTTATCATTTTATGAAAGGTCGAGGTTGGTAAAAGGAAATATGGTGTAAAATAAACTATTCATCCTTTTGAATTCATATATAATTCATAGGTGCCTAAAATACTCTATCCTACATCCTTAAACCTATCATCACAAAGACATACAAAGACTTTAGCTCCTAAATTTTCTCTGGTTAAAGCCTTAACTCTTATCACAACTAATCCTAAGTGGGTCATTTTGAGATGTTCATTTACAGCATAATTATAACTTTCTCTATTTATTAAATCTACCACTATTTTTTCATCTTCTTGAGTTACACTAATCATTTGTTCACTATAGTGTTTAAATAAGTATTATTTTTTATGAATTTTTCCTAACTTATATACATACTTATTAGCTGGAATTAACTCTAACTTTTCCTTTTAAATTTTTTCAATTTGCTGTTCTACATCTATAAATTCTTCTACCTTAACATTTTCATCCTTATTACGCTTTTTACTGCTACTTCCTTTTACTAACTGTTTAAACATTTTTATTTTTTATAAGTTCTATAAACAGGTTTTCTTATTGCCAATCCTGATGGTAATTTAAGTTTTTCAAAATATTTAGCTATATCTTCTTCATTTATCAGAGATTGGGCTTTACTTGCTTGTCCTTACACTTATTTCCCTTTTTGAAGTACTAATTTTTCTAACAAAGCTAAACGATTTTTTAAACTGTGTAGTTATTTTGATAACTCTTCAAATTTTTCACACAACCGAATAAGAAATAAAATTTCTATATTATTTTGTCTTACAAATATTTTATCTGACTGATTTATTCCTGGATAGCTACTAATTCCCTCTGGGTTATTATGAAAGTCTTCTGCTTGTTTTAAAATGACTTGATAGTCTCTGTTGGCTTTTTTTTTTTTTTATCATTACTCATAAATTAAGATCTTATTAGTGTTCTAAAATTTCTAATTTTTGTTTTAAATTATCTTGAATTTGGTTGATCTGTTCTATTTGCCTAGCTTTGATTTATCTGGTTATGAATTTTTTTCAATTAGTTGCTTAAATTTTAACTCTATTTGTTTTGAACTACTAATATTTATAGTTGAAATTAAAGTTTCTATTTCTAGTTTAGTGGGAAATTTGTCTAAATTTAAATCTATTTGTTTTTGTGGAATTGAACTACATTAATCTTGGATATATCTAATTTTTTTCTTGATCCTTAATTATACTATGAGTATTACAAAGATGGTCTATTGAAGAAGTAAAATGTAAAAAGATTATTGATTTTGTCTACGTCCTTTTTAATATTTTCTACAAAATTAATCTGATAATCTTTAGTACTATTTAGCTGAGAATTATGTTCGCTATAGAACTGATGTGTAAAAGTATCTTCAAAATTACAACGAATTTTTTTTTTTATCTATATTAATGTTGGTTATAATTACTGAGTTCTAAATCTAAGTATTCTACTTTTTTCATACACAATTAAATCCTACTTTAAAATTATTGAAAGCTACTATAATATGAAACTTATAACTACATTGTCCAATAATAAAAACTACTCTATTTCCGTAAGCAAAATGCATAAACTAACTTAAACTGTCCTAAAACCAAATACTGCTCTGATACCAATTTTTGGGGGGAGCTAGTGGTTTACCACTATTTTGATATTGAGTTGAGAATTATCTGGTTAATTCTACAGTTATGCTAATATTAAATCCTTAAACTGCCATATTAATTCCTATAAGGCTTCTTGTTCTATCGTTAACTGTCTATTTATTTGTGTGACTTTCAAACTATAGTGTACTAGAGATTTACCGAAGCAAATGATAACAGAAATTGATATCTTTGTTTTTGATCTTCTAATTTTTGTATATGCTCAGTATGGATCTGATTTTAATTTAAGTTATTCTTCTAAAAGCATAGAAGTCTGATTTTTAAAACTATTATATTGAAAATATTTCATTGATGTTTCTACTCAGATTGGTCTCATTGTAATCTAAAATTCTTTCTCTTATTTAGCAAAACTACTTTTAGGTGATATTTGCTTTCATTACATGTACTCCCACCTTGAAGCTAATCCTCATTTGACATAGTGAGAGGGAGATTCGTGTCACGACCCAAACCTGCCCCTAAGGGTTTAGCATCGTAACCGGCCAGTAATCCGTGATTACCAAAGGCCTGCTTAACAGTAATAATAATTATACAATAGGAGGGGCCGGCGGAAGCTTGTAAATATTAAAACATAATATCCAGAGAGCTGTGAGAACTTAAATGCACAAACAACTTATATATATATTCCAATACAGATATAAGTCCAAGTCCATATTCAATATATATGTAAAAACTGAAGTCCAAAACACGTCTAAGTACAAAATAAAATACATGTTGGGGAATGAAATCCCAAAACCAAAACAACTTATAAAACATTCACTTGACTCCATATGGCATTCATTCAAAAGAGGTGGATTTAGACCACCCAAAACAAAGCCTTGACAATAACGGTTTGGAACCTCATGGTGAGGCACAATAGGTTGGCTTGACAAAACGAATTTAGGTTGACGCTGCTAACTTTGCTCCGGTGCCTGACCTCCTACATATATACAATAAACTGTGAGCTAAAGTCCAGTGAATAACGAATGTGTAAAGGGGTTAAGAATGAATGCCCTTTCAATAATTAAAAGAGTCAATCGCATCTGTAGATCAGTTATTCAATCTATGTCTCATATTTCATGTCGTATCAGTCATTTAGAAGTCATAGCAGTCATACGTGGTACATCCAATAGTAGAACAGTACAGTAGGTCTTAATAGATCAAACAGTCAGTTGATGGCCATCAATACAGTAACAGTAGTTCCAAGGATAGGAACTGACAGAGATCTCTGTAACAGTAGCAGTAGCAGTAACAGTAACAGTAACAGTAACAGTCACAGTTAGTTGCTATGGATGCCACGAGTACAATTCAAAAAATAGAACAAACATTCATTCGGTAAACAATGTCATTTCAGAAAACAGTACAGTCAATCATTTAGAAAATAATTATAATTGAACATAGCTTTACAACATTGTTACTGACAGTGGGCTTCTCGAAACACGTGCTACAATGCACTAACAGTGCGGCGTCCGTCCTAAACAAACAAGTTCAAGCACAACAATTCAATACACAGTCCACTCGTTCAATCGATTTGTTGTTTACTTAATCGGTTTTCATTCACTATTTACTCGATCAGTTCTATCCTTTGTTCTACACTTTCTTGGTGTTCATGAAATGTAATGCATATGAGAAACACGTTTAAATCATGAAAACGAGGGCCCGAAAGGTGATAAAGTGGAGCGAAAAATAAAACCCAAGCCTGACCAGAACCGCACGTGTTGGTCACAGTAGATGCTGTGCCTTGTTTTCCGAAATTTTGTTTCATGTGTGAAGCTCAAAGTTTGCAATTTCCACCTCATTTTCATGCATTTCACTTCCAAAAATTCATATAAACATGCTAGAATTTGGGCCTTCAACATCAAATAGGAATCAAACTTGAAATCAACTCCCAAATCTTCCAATTTGAAGAAAGATTATAACTTCAATGAAATTACAAAACATAAATCATGTGTTGTGAAGCTTCAATTGTCAAACCCCATGACTAATTTTCGAATTTCTAATACAAAAATCCCTTTGATCATTATGATTAAAACCAATAATTTCATGAATATAATAATTTCACAATTCTTCTTTCTTTGTTTAATAAAACATAAATTGAAGTTATAAGGCCTTTTCAAAAATATGTACATGTAAGAAATTTAAATCAAAATCAAACAAATTTTGATTCGCAAATATAAACGATAATTTATTTTCATATTGTCCAAATTTTGATTTAATTTATTTTCTCTATATCAACCCAATTCCAAACTCACAAATTCTAAAATATGAATTAAACTTTCAAAATGTAATCTCAAAACTTGAGTTCATACATGGCCTGTCTAAAAGCACACAAACTCTCAATTAATCAAGAAAATATGATCAATTTTAAATCACTTACATCAAAACTCCTTTAATTTAAAAATTGAACTCATGTGTTCATAAATTCAGAATTTTCCAAAGCTTAGTTCTTATTTCATCAAAACATGAAATCAATTCCAAGAAATCTATGATGCATGCAAATTTACATCTCATATATATTAAGGTTTCCAAACCCAAGCTCAATTGAAGAATTATAATTATTTCCATATTGATTAACCTTAACCATGTTCATGAATTAATTCTTTAATTTCTCAAATTACATGCATGTAAAAATAAGACTCAAATTCATATAAGATATGCAAAATTAAACCCAAAATAATTAATTTCTAAGTTGATTTCCATAATCATTAACCTAACTCATTTGCATGGGCCAAATCTTTAATAAACCCTTGTTGCATGTAATTTATAGAACTTAATCCAAGAATAATTCTCTAAATTGAACCCAAATTTAACAAATTAAAAGAATCATAACTCATGTTTTTCAACCTAACTTGATTTAACATTCAAAACCCAATTTTCTATCAATTTATATAATTAATTTTCAAATTACTTCTTAATTTCAATTTTTAACTAAATTATTTATAAAGTCTAAGCTTCAATTTCTTACCTTAACTACTTAATGGTTGGATTTCTTGAGTCCCCATACAGTTTTCAGCAAAAAGTGATTCTCTTCTTCAAAGAAATTTCATCTCTCCCTCTCGGCATTCTCTCTTTGTTTTTCTCTCCCTCTCGGGGCTCTCTCTCTCTGTCTTTCTCTTTCCCACGGTTTCCTTGGCAGAACTTTTGAAGCCCAGGGTTAGCACACTTGCACTCCTTTTGATTCCATTTCCTTTTATTATTATTATTACTAGCTATCACCCGTGCTATGCACGGGATAGTTATAAATATTTATATTTATTTTAGATTTTTTTAATATATAATTATGTTTTTTAAAAAAAAATTCTTATCACTAACCATAGTGTATGGGAGAAATTGAAAAGGGTACTGCAGTAACTATACACGAATTGTATCTATAATTATTTGTATGAGGGGATTTTAAATGCTGATCAAGGGATTTTGACCAAATCAATAATTGCAGGCATGTGGAAAGATACGTGGATTGAAAAAAGTTAATAAATGCTAATCAAGGATTTTGACCAAATCAATAAATGCTAAGTTTTTTTTTTTTTAAATAAAAAATTAAAAAAATTCAGATTGGGATATTGAAGCTTCCATAGGCTTTGGGGGTTAAAAACCCCATTTTGCTTAATATATAGTATAGATATAGATAGATAGATAAATAGATATATCTTTTTATTTTTATTTTTATTTTTGTGTGATTTCTATTCGGGTATTTTTTTTTTTCAATTTATTTAAGATGGAGTTGTGGGTATCTTTTTTTTTTTTTAAAATTTAATTTATCTGTGGTTTCCATTGTTTTTAATTATTATTATTTAGGTAAGTTATGATGTGAGTTAGATATGTGATAGACATGTGAGTTTTATTGATTTAAAGTTTATTTAGATAAACTTTAAAGATTTTTTTTTTAGTTTTTTAGTTTTTTTTGTTATGCTATAATATAATATATAAAATATAGGTAGATATCTACAATTTTAATAGAAAATATTGTTTGATTTTTTGGGGAAGAGAAAATGAATGCAAGTTTTAATATTTTTTTTTGAAAATTTGTGAGAGAGATTAGGAGGGAGAGATTATGAAATATTTTTGTTATTAAATAATAAATCAGTCAATAGTTTTTTTTTAACTATTTTGTAAATTAAAAATCAATAATTTTAGGAAAATTGATTAATTTGTCCCATTAAGTAATTTAAAATTTTGATAGATATACATAAAAAAAATACATAATTATATTATTAAATCACAATTCAAATTTAGATATTATATCTTTTTGAGATCTATAGCTAAATTCTTATCTCTTTTTAAAAAATTTTGTGTGTAACCATAGTATATGGGAGAAATTGAAAAGGGTGTTGCAATAATTATGAGAGAAGTCAAAAGGGATTGTGGGTTGGGAAAAATCAATAAATGCTGAGGTTAGGTTGGGAGAAGTCAATAAATGCTGAGTTTTTTTTTTTTAAATCAAAAAGTTAGAAAATTAGATTAGGAGATTGGAGCTCCTATCTGATTTTTTGGAGAGGAGAAAATGAATGCAAGTTTTAATATTTTTTTTTTTGAAAATTTGTGAGAGAGACTAGGAGAGAGAGATTATGAAATATTTTTGTTATTAAATAAATAAATCAGTCAATAGTTTTTTTTAATCTATTTTGTAAATTAAAAACCAATAATTTTGGAAAATTGATTAATTTGTCCCATTAAAGTGATTTAAAATTTTAATAGATATACATAAAAAAAATACATAATTATATTATTAAATCATAATTCAAATTTAGATCTTATATCTTTTTGAGATCTATAGCTAAATTCTTATCTTTTTTATTTTTTATTTTTGTGTGTAACCATAGTTTATGGGAGAAATTGAAAAGGATGTTGCAATAATTATGGGAGAAGTCAAAAGGGATTGTGGGTTAGAAAAGTCAATAAATGCTGAGGTTGGGTTGGGAGAAGTCAATAAATGCTGAGGTTTTTTTTTTTTTAAATCAAAAAATTAGAAATTAGGATTAGGAGATTAGAGCTCCCATAGGCCTTGGGGTTAAAAACCTCATTTTACTTAATATATAGTATAGATTATTCCTCCAGCCAAAGAATGGCTCCAGAACTCTCCCTAACTTCTTTTCATCTTCATTTTTTTTTTTAATCTTATGTAATTGATTAGGACTGGTTTGGCACATCATTACACATTAACTTAATTAAACCACAATTAACCATATTTAATCATGATCGATAAATTCCTACATAGCTCAGTTAGTCTAATTGACTTCAATTAAGTCCAATCAATCATAACTAATTCATCAATCTGAATCAGATTTTAATCAATATCCCAAAAGGCTCTAATTATTAAATTGAACTTATTATCATAATCAATTTTGGTTTCGTAAATCACCCAAGCCTTCAACTTCGGATCAAACTCAAAATTTTTATCAATAAATTACATACTCAATTGAACACCTCATAATTAAATTTAATTAATAATAACCACAATTCTCAATCCTCATGACTTAATCAACTCCAATTCGGACCCAATTAATAAAATATCAATTTTATAGATCTGAATCGAATATTTAATTAAGCTCCCATACGGTCCGATACTCGAAATTAAACTAATTCAATTCACCAATTATACTCTCTTGAGTCATGTTGGCTTTCAATTTCTAATTCTAAAATAAATCATCAATAGAATCATATACCAATCAAACTGAATAATTCTTATGACCCCAAATTAAATTAGAGCAATGGGCAATTAAAATTCAAATCTCCTTAATTAATTGAGTGCTAATCATTATACGCGGTGGGGTCGTCACAGTTCGCGACCTAATATTGGGCCGAGCCGGTTTGGGCCGGAGTCAAGAGCCCTTGCTTGGTTAGACATTGGGCGCACACTGGACCGAGGATTTAATCCGGTTGATTTGGAACAACTTTGGATTGTCGGTCTGGATGGGATGTGCGCTCTACAGGGTTGGATGGGGTTAGTCCTCAAAACATCAGGATGAACCTAGAAAGAGCTCGGTTGTGACTAAGAAGCTCGGTAGAGCCATGGTGCGGAACCATCGATGAAACCGGACAAGTAGCACAAGCGTGAGGTGACGGCGTGGCGCCGCGCTAAGTGTAACTCGGTGGGGAGTACTACGCAACGCCGCGAGTCTGGACGGAGGAGATCCCGCTGTCCATATGCGCCAACCGTTTGACGGTTTCGTTAGGTGGTGTTCAGTTGTATTAGTGCTGACACATGGAGAAATATGAGAGGAGAACAGGTCCACGTGTCCCAAGAGGAATGGGCGCAAAAGCACGTGCATAAACTATATAAACGAAGCTGCGCTTCCATATTCAGGGTTGAAACATCTTTTGGTCAGAGCTCAACTACCACTATGTCTCCTCTCTTTCCTCTCCCTCTCTCTCTCTTTAAGTGTGCTAACTTGACCGTCAGAGGGGTTTTCCGGCAGCACACCACCGGGTAGCTCACCTTCTTGGTGTTCTTAGGTTGATTGGAGTGAAGTGCAGCTTGGTCACGAGGAGTACGGACAACATCGGATATTTGGCCCCCGTACAATTGGCGCCGTTTGTGGGAAGTCTCTCTGACAGACAAAACCTTGTCTTCCAAACTCTTCCGATCATCTTCCATGGCGAACAACGATGACGTCTCACTGTCTGCCATCGACGGCATCACTCTAGAGTCCGTCCGGAGAAGAGATGGTCTTCCTACCATCCCTGCCATGGCTGGTTTGGAGATCTCTCCCAGAGGGTTTCCTAGAGATGCGCGAGACAAGCGCGCAAGGAGCACTGACCACTCGCAGAGTCAGAACGGGCACCAACAGAGAAAAGAATCGCATGCTCAGTGACTGGAGCATAAGCTGAGAGACCAAGACGCCATCATTTGAAGGATAGCGGCGGAGATGGAGGCGCTGAAGCGGCATGTCAAAGGGAAGGGTGTTGCTGGAGTGGGTAACCACAGTGAGTGCACCCAACTCCGTCGCTCAAGCAGCCAGAACCAGCGGCGGACACCCTTCTCTCCATCACCAGAAGTTATGGGGTTCTTGACTTAGACCCGCCAACAGAGAAGTCTTGCGTGCAAAAAAGCAATTATCGTTCCTCACGTCCGTCAACGACATCGCGATACTCTACTCCGCTTGTTCGGAGGACCTGAAGGATGTCTTGGAAGAACGAGTGCGCCGGCGGAAGGCCCAAAGGGTTCCGGCACTGCAGCGGTTTTCCCATGGATGTCGTGTGAGTGAGGAAGTCGTAATGCCGTCACCACGTCCAGCTACACATGCCCCTTTGGACAGAGACTTGGCGAGGCTGAGTGCCACCTTTTGCTCCCTTAAGGTAGCGACCACATCTCTCCCTGCAGGCTTCCACCAGCCCAAGTTTACACTTTACGATGTAAAAATCGATCCATACATGCACGTAAGCCACTTCCGGCAGGTTATGGCTGGACACCAGCAAAACGACGCTCTTATGTGCCTCATCTTCCCGTTAAGTTTGGATGAGTTGGGCCTAAAATGGTTTGAGAGGCTGCCGGAGGAAAGTATCAAAAGGTGGCAGCAGTTGGCGGAGGCATTCGTGACCCGATTGAAAACCAACACAAAAACGCCGAAGGAAGTCGACTACCTTCTGAGCATCAAGATGGAACCAGGCAACTCCCTAAAAGCATACAACGCCAATAATTGGGAAACCTTCAACAAAATTCTTGATTGCCCAACCAACCTGGCAATCACCCAATACAAGTGCGGTCTCCCGGTCGGACATAGACTGAGGGACTCGCTCACCATGAACCAACCGGCAACCATGGAGCTACTGATGCAGTGCATCAACGAGCACATCCGAGTAGATGATGATGTTACCACAGCCACTGCGAAGGCGAATCCTGTGGCAACAGACAAAAAAGTGGCTGGAAAGGTTCACGCGGTCGGATATGAGGCAAACCGTCTGAGTGACCGCGTAAGAGAGTCAAACCGCGATGCAGACCGCAGCAACCGGGGTAAACATCGCCGCTCTGATTGAGCTGATTACCCTCGTGACAACGCGGCAGACGTAAAGAGAAAGTTGAACACTCGAACATGCATCACCACGGTTTTTAAGATCACAATCTACTGCATCCTTAGCGAGATCTAAAACGAGATGTATGTCCGGTTACCGGATAAGTTGGGCGATGCACAGAGGGGTTTCAATCTGCGGTATCGCTGTAGACGTCCCCGAACGTCCCAGGAAAATCCCGTTTTGTTCATTGGGCTCACTACAGTTCGGACTCGAATGTCACGGTTCTGAATCTAATCCCGCAAAGTGCAATGCGAGATCGATAAATCACCAAAGAGTCCAAATCCGGCAAATCGTTTTAAAAAATAGATTTTTAGAAAGAAGTGCCAAACATGGACTGCTTTGCCAGATACAGAGTGGCCACCTACATATTTTGTTTTGGGGGAATTTAGGAAACCCTGACTCGTGCCTAAGGCCACGTGTCCGTCATCACCAAAGTTACCTCGGCTCGGGAACTTGGGTACGATTGGGGAAGGTCACTTCGTGAGCACCCCCGCTCGCCCGATCAAAGATCGGCCTCTACTAACCATGATATCGAGTTTTGAAAACATTATGTGCTCTTATTCCGGTTATTAGCCTAGAATTACTATGTGATGCACACAACATACAAGTATAGATTGGATCGTTTGAGTTGGAACAAAACATTTCATGTTTGTTTATTTGAAAGATGGTTTGATGGTGCTACTCGCAAGTAGGCTAAGACGTGGATTTGCCACCCTCAAGTGGGCTTTAAGAAAACATGATTTTGCCACTCTCAAGTGGGCTTAAAACTCTCAATTGGTGAATTGTTCCAATTCAAATAACCCAACCTTCACCCACAGGCATTCAGACAGTTATATCACATAAGCAAATAGCCTCATGGTAAGCATGCTATCATGGCAGTCACTCACACGCATGCAAGGATGCTAAAGCATAAATACTTACCGAGTACTCCAAGCCAAAGAAAGAAGCTAATTAGAAATCATGCATGAGTCCTAACTATGCGGAAATGCCTAATGCAACACATTAAAAAATGCAACTAAGATAGGCTCGGCTATTCTAAAATGGCATATGAAATGCAACAACTGATACACATATTCAATTTGGAATTGAAATGCTATGCAATTAGTATGATGCGCCGAGCCTAGTGCATGCAATACGAATGAATGTATGCAAACATGCTAACATAAGTATGCTAATCGAAACATGACCTAAAACTAACCATCAAAAGCAGGTAAGTAAAAGGGAGAAAGACGTGGGGTTGGAAGACATTCACACACGCACGCACACTTATTACAAATTCGCTCTCTCGACGGAGGGTCCGAAAGAATAATACAAACCAAATAAATAATTAATTACTCTAGCTAGTTAATTATTACAGACCCTTAATTAATTAACAAATTAATTACAAAATAAACTAAGTATGAAATTCAAAAGGCCGCCGCAGCTCCGCCTCGAAATGATTGGATGATGCATGCTCGATTCGCCTTGCTCGGAAACCCGATGCCATGCCACATGTTGCCTCTGTTTGCACTGTTCTACACCTCTGAGAATTATGAAAATCCTAAAGTTGCTTTTGAACCACTCCCTGAGAACTTTGGGACGCCACCAGCCAAGAGAAAATACCACCGGCCATGGGAATATGGTCATCGACCAAAAATGGGATCACCGGCTTAATTTTGGTAGTCGGCCGGCACTGAAAGTGGCCAACCGGCCATTTATTCCTGCAGAACACTGGTTTTGCTGCAGCAGAGGACAAACAGTGCATGGCAAGGCATTTACAAGACAATGTATGCACGACCACCCTCCCTATCATACTAAGAACTCAAGGGAGTATGGCTCTCGACCCTCGGGCCACCAATCACGCATTTCGATGCATGATGGCCAAAGATGTCAAGTGTGCAAATCAATATGAATGAATGCAACAAAACAAATGAATGCTACACACTCTATCATGCTGAATCAAGAGTGTCGGCGACCGAGGATTGAGGTACATTTCGTCACTTCAAGTACGAACGTCCCTCATTCCTCATGTTTGGTTTGACACCCCAAACCAAACATATTGCAATGTGTGTATGCCATATACAATGCAAAGCATGTAACCAATGCAATGCAACATGGGAATGTAAGGCAATGTAACATGAGTATGTCAAAATACAATGGGATGCTACCTAACATGCAAACATCATGGCAATGTAACAAGTATGCAATGCTACAATGCAACCTAGATATGGAAATACACAAAGTCATAGGCAAGCGACAATGATACCAACCACAAGGATGCGTCAACATGCAATGAGAGAAGCCTACAACAATGCGTAAATGCATGATCCATGGACTTACACTAAGGATGGATAGGCCTCAGCCGTGTCCAAAACAGTGGCCAAAGTGCCAAGAAATGATGGACAAAACACACCCAAACGTGCACATATGAAGGTCCAACACTTAGGCATGAAAAAAGTCGACTCTCAAGCACATTAAGAAGAGACAAATATGGACAAATCATAAGCATGACAAGCTCTGAAAATGTGTAAAGGATGATGCCAAATCAATCAAACCATGCAAGTAAGGCATGCAACAAAGCCCAAAACTTAAGGCTAACAAAGGGGTTCAAACCATGGCCATATCAACCAAGCCCCAAAGAGCCAAGATGACTTAAAACAATCCCGGGGCAGACCAAAATAAGGCTAAAACATGCACGGCACAAGGCCAAAAACATGCTAAGAAAAGGGCGCAAAACAAAGGGCATTCAAGGCCACAAAGAGAGCACTCCACTACAACTACCTTAACCACACATGGCATGGATTATTCAAAGAAAAACAGAGCTATAATATGCCAAAAGGAGCCCCAAAACCCACTGATATGGCAGCCCAAGGACTTAAACAAAGAGGCATGCACAATGACCTATTTTAAGGCACAAAAGAACAACTCTTCAAAGCATTGAAAGGATGATAAATGCAAGCATACAAGCATGGAGCATAGACTGAAATAGCATGATAAATGATTCCAAATCACTGAAATAACCCAAATGAAGCATGCTCATGGCTCATGCACTCAAAGCTAATGAGCTAGGATACATGGTGGCTATACAAAATATGGCAAACATGACTGAATCAACACCAAACAGAACTTAAACATGTCACAACATGACTAAAAGCTTCATGAAGTCAAGCTAAAACATGCAAGCATGATGGTCTAAATGCATGGTACATGTTATGACAATAGAGGGGATTACAAAGCAAGTGCACGATGCATACAATAGGCCATTGAACCAGCATGAAACAGAGGTCTAACATGATAAACTAACACCAAATACCCTCTGAAATGGAGCCAAATAAAGCTATGCAAACATGCTACCTTTATGAGCCCTAAATGCAAGCAAATAAGTCATAAGGGGAGAGGGGTGTCCCTCCCCTATACAAGACCTCAAAACTAGTTCTCCACCACTAAAAATCTTCTGGATTTCAGTGGTGAGAAGGTCAATACACGAAGGGTTCCAAAGCCCAAAGAGGAAGGCACAAAAGGGGGTCAAACAAGGCTTAAGAGGGGGTAGACAACCCCCAACACCAAAATGACCTTAAGCAACTATAACAAGCATGAAAATACAGAACTTTTATCAGTTATACACTAAGCTTAAAATAGCATGCAAGATAGGTTAAAAGCTTAAGGCAAAATGGGGAATAAAAGGGTAAGTTCTCACCCTTGAAGAACACTTCAAGAACACCAACTCCAGCACCTCCTTTTGATCAAAACCAACTCAAAAACTCTGAAATGAACCCCTCAACACCTCAGTAACCAAATTATAGTGTAACACTAGGTGCCTTAGTACAAAAATAAGAACAAAAACACACTTTTGAACACTATTACACACACAACTAGAGAGAGGGGGAGATATAGAGAGAGTGATATATATCTTGTATATCAAATGAATCAACCCTTGGAAAGGGAGGGGAGGCCCTCCTTTTATAAAAAAACCAATTTGCAAAGCTTCCAAGAGAAGCTAAACAAGGATGAAATCCCTCCATACACGTGTATGGAGGGCAGAGTCTGTGCTCTGCAGCTGGCACAGCTGGCATGCACAATGCCTGAAAAAGGCAAAGAAAAGGTCTCGGCCAGAAAAGGTGGCCGATCGACCAAATCAATGGCCAGCCGACCAACTATAGTGCCGATCGGCCAAAGCTATTGGCCGGTAGCAATAAAACATGGCCAGTGACCTTAGACCATGGCCGGTGGGTTAAGGAAATAGAAAACAAGCCACCCTCTTCCCTTAAAATAGAAACACAAATGCTTGGCCCACAACCAAGCACAAAACAGTCAAGTTGAGAGGTCTTGAGGCGAGGTGCACGGCCGAGACCTCCGAGAACTTAAAACGAACACGAACATGGATGATCACCGAGTGTTCAAACGATGACGTCCAAGTCTTAAGGACGGTCAAAAATGGGGTGTCTACAATCGCTGTACCTTTTATGGCGAGCGAGGGCACTGTACCGAGGACTGTCTGCCTTTGAAACAACATTTGGAAGAGTTAGTGGCCGCTGGTCACTTGGACTGTTACATTGACAAAGGCATCAAGGCCGTGGACTACACTTCGGATGAGCCAAATGGTTTGGCCGCCCTACAGGCACCCCCACAAGGTGTGATCAACATGATCCACGATATTTTCGAGTCAGCATGGGTATGCGAGCTCCATGGAATGATCAAAAAAGCAGAGCATATGAGAGAAGTCCTGTCTGTCCAGCCTGCGGTCAAAAGGGGCAAAACCGAGGTGAAAGATATGATCAACTTTTCAAGTTGGGATCTTGAACGAATTCAAACGCCGCACAATGACGCACTGGTGGTCACTCTGCGCGTCAATGACTTTGACGTTAGACGCATTCTGATCGACTAGGGTAACTCGGTCAAAATAATGTACTACAACGCCTTCAAGCAACTCAAGCTAAATGATAAAGATTTGGCCCCAACCTCGCCATTGGTCGGTTTCAACTCACAACCGGAGTGGTCCATGGAAAGATCATCTTACCAGTCAAAGCTGGATCCGTGGTCAAGCAGGTAGAATTTTGGGTGTTGAATGTGCATTCCATATACAATCTGATCCTAGGTAGAGGATGGCTTCACACCATGCAAGCGGTGGCCTCGACCTACCACCAAGTTATGAGGTTTTCCTCTGCTGCGGGAATGATAGAAGAGATTTGAGGCGATCAGGTCATGGCCAAGCAGTGTTTCGTGGCCGTGAATGGGAGCCGAGCAGCCAAAGGATTCGTGCAAATGATTGAAGGACCGGAAGATCAAAGCGTCTTGGATGATGTGGGTACTAGGGTCGAAGAAAATGTTGTTGAAGACTTGGTAGAAGTAAGGATCAATGAAGCTAATCCTGAGAAATTCTTTCTGTTGGAATCTAGCCTAACTGCCCAAGAACGGCTGGAGATGGTGGTGTTTTTGGTGGCGAATATCAAAATGTTTGCATGGACGCCTTACGACATGCCTGACGTCGATCCAAACTTTATTTTCCACCAACTCAACGTCTTTTTAGATGCCTAGCTTGTTATTCAAAGAACGCGGAGATCAGCACTTCATCACGCCGAGGTAGTGGCAGAGGAGGTCAAAAACTTGCTTGAAGCAAGGGCAATCCAGGAAGTGCACTACCCTCGATGGGTTTCCAACACGGTCGTGGTGCCAAAGAAGAACGACAAATGGCGAGTTTGTGTTGACTACAAGATGGTCAACCGCACTTGCCCTAAAGATAGTTTCCCCTTGCCTAGAATCTACCAACTGGTGGACCTTACTGCCGGCCACAACCGACTTAGTTTCTTAGACGCTTACCGCGGTTATCATCAGATCGCCATGCATGAGCCTGACCGGGAGGTTACTTTTTTCACCACACCAAGGAGGTTGTTCTGCTACCGAGTTATGCCCTTCAGGTTGAAGAAAGCCGGGGTAACCTTTCAAAGGATGGTCACGAAGATATTCGCTCCCTTGCTCAGTCGAATAATGAAGGCATATATCGATGACAAGGTTATAAAGAGCAAATGTGAGGCCGACCACTTGTCTGACTTGGTGGAGATGTTCGCTATTCTCAAACAACACAAGTTACGTCTGAATGCGTCAAAGTGTGCCTTCGGCGTGGGGTCAGGGAAATTCTTGGACTTTTTGGTTACTAACCGTGGCATCGAGGCGGACCCCTCCCAAATCAAGGCCATACAAGAATTGAAGCAACCCAACTTGGCAAAGGATGTGCAATATCTTTCCGGGATGGCAGCTGCGCTTAACCAATTTATAAGCAGGTTATCAGATCGTTGCCGTCTTTTCTTCCGAGCCTTAAAGACCAAGTTTTCATGGGGTGAAGAATGTGACAGAGCCTTAGCCGAGCTAAAGACATACCTATTTTCCGCTTCACTCTTGGTTACACCAAAGCACGATGAAGAACTCTATCTTTATCTGGCTGTTTCTCAACATGCCGTAAGCGCGGTGCTTGTTTAGGCAGAAGGCATCCAAGCATCTACTGATCTTCTACGTGGACAAACCTTACTCCCGGCGGAGTTGAGACTTGCCACTGGAGAAACTCGTCGTAGCACTGATGATAGTCTCAAGGAAATTGGCACACTACTTTCACGCTCACACGATCGTGGTGTTGATCAAATTCCCTTTGAAAGCTTTGTTTGAGCGAGCAGACTTCTCCGGTCGAATCCTGAAGTGGGCAGTCAAGTTGGGGCAATTCGACATCAAGTTTCAACCCCGAACTGCCATCAAAGCCCAATCATTAGCAGACTTTATTGCACAGTTCTTGCCCGAAATTTATCCAGTTTTCTCGGTGGATTTTACCGATGCAACCGGGCTGTTGGGAATAGGCACGGCGGAAATTATACAACCTCCCACCCAACTGAATATTGAAGGCAACGCGGAAGTTGCTCGCTCGTCTACAGACCCATCACTTGAAAGCACACTTCAGCTTGGCAATGCGCCGTTAGATTTGGGAATAATAGGGCAACCTGTGGGATCCAACGTCGCATCGCCACGGGGGATGAATGCATTCTTGTTACAATCGTCAATGGCGCGCTCACCGCAGAACTAGTCGAGCAGCCGAGCAATTCTGATCACTTGGACCTTCAGACATCCTAGGACCCCGTTGAATGTTGGAAGCTTTTCATCGGCGAAATGTGGAAACTTTTTGTCGATGGTGCCTCAAACCGGCATGGAGCCAAGCTGGGAGTGGTCTCGATCTCTCCAGACAGACTGACCATTGAACATTCCATCACGCTAGGATTTCCTGCGTCAAACAACGAGGCTGAGTACGAAGCGCTACTAGCTAGGCTGAACAACGCACTCCAAATGCAAGCATCCAAGCTGATGGTTTACAGTGACTCCCAACTCATTGTAAACCAAGTTTCTAGGGAATATGAAACCAAAGATGACAGAATGGCCAAGTACCAAACTTTAGTAAGAGAGCAAATCAAGAAATTTCAAGCCATAAGAGTCCAACAAATTGGCCGAGAAGATAAAGCCCGGGCAGATAAGTTGGCCGGTTTAGCTTCCATAGTCGACAAATCTACCCCCAGCCCTTTCCTGATTGAATTCCTCCCACGACCTAACATTGAAGACTTAGAGTAGACGGAAGTTCTCTGCACCGAGCTAGGACCTTCTTAGATGGACCATATCATCATTTTCCTTAAAGAAATGATCCTGCCGACTGACAAGAAAGAAGCACACAAAATCCGAGTAAAGTCTGAGCGATTTTGACTCTCCTCATCCGGTGCTTTGTATAAGAAGTCGTCCACCGGTCCATACCTCAAATGCGTTCACCCAAACAGAGTCGATGCTTTCCTTTATGAGATCCACGAAAGCATGTGTGGAAGCCACATCGGCAGAAGATCTTTAGCCTACCGCGCTATTTCGCAAGGATACTGGTGGTCATGCATGCAGGCAGATGCACAGAAATATGTGAGGAAATGTAAGAAATGCCAGAAGTTCGCCCATCGAATTCATCAGCTGGCCGGAGAACTCCTTCCACTCGCAAGTCCTTGGCCCTTTGCAATATGGGGGCTTGACATAGTGGGACCACTCCCCACCGCGCTGGGCAACCACAAGTTCTTTATCGCGGCGACAGACTACTTCACCAAATGGGTCGAGGCCGAGCTCTTGGCGACAATTAAAGAAAAGGATGTAAAGAAGTTTGTTTGGCATAACGTGATAACGCGGTTTGGAATCACTAAAGCTTTGATCTTCGGCAATGACACCCAATTTGATGGGTGGTTGCTCAGAGGATTTTGTGAGGAACCAAAGAAAAGATTATAGAATTATAGATAGAATTCTATAATTCCACAATAGCCTACCCTCAATCCAACGGCTAAGCCGAAGCATCAAACAAGACCATTTTAGATGGGCTAAAGAAAAGATTAGAGAAAGCCAAAGGAAAGTGGGCCGAGGAACTTCTAAATGTTCTCTGGGCTTACCGAACAACACCAAGACGCTCGACCGGAGAGACACCTTTCGCCTTGGCATATGGCATGGAGGCAATCATCCCATTGGAGATCGATATACCCACCATCTGTAGTGAAAGTTTTGAGATCGACTTGAACACCGAAGCCATTGCCTTAGAATTGGACCTAGCAGAAGAACACCAAGAAAAGGTCCTAATCCATGTCGCAACGTATCAACAAAAAAAGTCTAGGAAGTATAACAAAACGATTCACCCCAGATCGTTCAAGGTCGGAGATTAGGTCTTAAGGAAGGTAATAAGCAATACTCTTGTGCTGGGCAAAGGGAAGCTAGGGGCAAACTGGGAAGGGCCTTACAAGAAAATCGGTCTGGCGGGCAAAAGGGCATACCATCTAGAAGACTTGGATGGCAACGCTATACCCCGGCCATAGAACACAGCTAATCTGAAGTTGTATTATTTTTAGATTGAAGATTGGTGCTTCATAAATAGATAAAAATAAATAAATAAATAAACATTGCTAGTCAATGCAAAAAGTCTTGAATCAGAATTGGCACCCTTCTAAATATTTGAATTGATTGTGGGTAAATTTAGAACTCATCTACTTGAGCATTTGAAAGCTAATATGAGATTGTTAAGATAATTAGAATAAGATTGTTGTAAGGAAACTATTTGTGAGTAAAGTGTCTATATGTTAATGGATTCAGGATCCATCCATTCATTTAAAGTCAATTGTTATAAGATGGCTGTGTCACTGGGACTATTATTGTGTAAAACTGTTTCATTGCTAGTCAGAGAATTATATTATTTGGGAACGTTGTACTATGAATATGGCCCAATACCTTCGATATGGACCCTAGAATGTAACGTTGAATGTAAATGAATTTTCGATCTATCAAGTGAATGTGATCATACACCTAAGTGTGTTGTCTTGACTTCCGAGATTAAATAGTTATCTTGTGGAACTAATGGAGAAAATTTTTCCCGACCGATTTGACTCGATGGCTTATGAATTCCATAAGAACAAATAACCAAATTATTGAGGTTGTATCACATACCCAACCCATTTTGAAGACTCATATGAGATGTCAATAGGAGAGTACTTTGATTTGTTAAAACTAAGTAAGATCATGAATATCATTTGTCTATTGAAGACATGTGGATTATTGGAAATATAAAGATTATTAGAAGATATGTGAATAACTAAATAAAAGTATATGTAATTGATAAGAGTAGTATGTTGGGAGTAATATATTTTGTGGCTTAATATTATGAGGATGACTTCGAGGTCTGCTATTATTTACTAAATAGCTTTTGATATGAATTAGGACGAATCATAATTTAGGTTATTAACCACTAAATGAAAATGAGCTAAACTCCTGTTATGAGATAATTGAATAATAAGGAAAGTTACTTGGAAAAAACAAGGGCATATGATTAGTTTTCAGGTACAAGCGCCTTAAGTTTGGAGGACCAAACTCTCTAAGGGGGAGAGATTGTGACGACCCCGCCACGTATAATATTTTACATTTAATAAATTCTTTTTCTAATTTAATTGCGGAATTCTCAATAAGGTGAAATTGACGAATTGCATTATTTTAATGTCAAGTATCGAACCATATGAGAGTTTAATTAAATATTCGATTCGGTTTAGTAAATTTAAAATTTTATTAATTGGGACCGAATTAGAGTTGATTAAGTTATAAAAAGAAAACAAAATAAATAAATAATAATAATGATAATAATACATAGCTATACATGCTAAAGATGTAATTTAATTAAGGGTTATATAATATAAAAAACATGGTATATAATTAGTTTAAACAGTGGGTCAAATTAGAATTAAGTCAAAAATTAAAATAAATAAAAAAGAGGGCCTATATGTTCTCTAGCCTAGCATAGATTGGTGAATATGCATGTATAGTTTTAAAGATTTGGTGAGCCACCCAATCCAGAGGGACAGGTGGAAATCTATTGGATAGATGGCCAGGTTGGACACTTGCCACACGTTAACTTTTGATTAGGAACTATGAGGCTTTCACCAACTATAAATAGAGGAAATAGTAGGTTGCTAAGCGGGGAGGAAAAAGGCTATACCTAAGGGCAGCATACAAAGAAACAGAGATCGATAAGGTTAAGGGTTAATATTTAGGTGAGTTATATTATACCTTGAGTCACCATAATAGATTTTACGTATATTTTGAATTATCATAATTTATTTTATACAAGTTATGTTTTATAACTTATATTTATATTTCAATTACGCTAATTATTTTCTGAACTCCAATTGCTTATATGAAATCCATGGATATGTTTGTTTAAATTTTAGAAATTATTTGACAATGATTGTCACGACCCGCTCCTCGTACCCAAGGGTTAAGTATCGTGATAGCAGTAACTGAAGTTACCTCCAGCCAATTTTTGAACAAATAAATAAACGCGAGCGGAAATAATATTTAAGTGAGGGTACCAAAATAATTATCGGAGCTTCTATTTTTATTACAAAATTTATTGACCAAAAAGGCCGATATTTACATATAAACATAACATAAAAGTGCTGTGTGTGTCTATTCTGCAGCCCCGCTTCTAAGACTTTCCAAAAGCTATTTCTAAATTGTATTATTTCCTGAAAATTGGTAAACAGCTATAAGCACATGGCAGAGTGAGAAATATTATGCCAAGAGTATAAGGGACACAAAATAATCATGGATAGTTATGTAACTAAAATATTTAAGATAACTTAGTCTGAAAAAATAATCATTTAAGTGGAAAAACTAAGATTATGTAATAAAATAACCATAACCACGGTACCGAACAGAACAAAACAGAACAGAGGTCACAGGAGTAATAGTCAGAATAGAGGTACGAATTCAATAGGTGGCTCGTACGGATTATAGAGGTGGCTTTACAATAGTGTAACACTTATCTCCGCACAGCACTTTGCTACGCACAGAACAGAGGTTAATAGATCCATGATAATAGAGGGCCACAAAGTGACCAAACAGAGGCCAATGGTTATTTAAGTCCCCCAAGGCATGGGACTCTCGTGGTGGTACTGATCAAAAATAAATATTTATATAATCATAGTCAAATAATTATTAAAAGTTAAACAAACATATCTATAGGTTTCATTTTAAGCAAATGAGGTCAATAGATCCATGACAATAGAGGGCCACAAAGTGACCAAACAGAGGCCAATGGTTATTTAAGTCCCCCAAGACATGGGACCTCCGTGGTGGTACTTATAAAATAATTACTCAAAACACATTTTAATAAACAATTATATCCATGAATTTTCCTTAGTATATCAAATAAGGTTCATAAATAAATAACATAATTAAAAATGCTAATATAATATATAAAATATAATTTACTTAAATAAAATATGGTAACTCAAAACATATATAAAACATATTATGGTGACTCAAGGTATAATATAACTCATCTTAAAATTAATACCTCACTCTTTCTTCTTTACTTCTAGTATTTTTTCCCCTTTCCTTACTTCTGTTTTCCTTCTTTTTTTCCTTCACCCCCAGCAAATCCTCCCTTTTATAGAGAGATAGCCGTGGCCACCAAGCCACCAGGTTGCCATGTGTCATTCTTTGCACCAAGCCACAAGGCTACGTGTCCCAAACCATTAATTCATACTTATCTAACATATTTAACTTTAAGTTAAATTCTACTTTGGCCCAAATCTTAAATTAATTATATGCCCTTTTTTCCCGATAATATATAATCCCTAATTTAATTACACTTTATCTCATATACCCATAACATTTAATATTTTATTTTACTCTTACGAAATATTTAATTAAACATTTAGGGTTTTTTTCATTTATAATTAAATAATACTAAAATAAAATTTAAGGAACAACTTAAATTTTCAGGTTGTTACAATCTTCTCTCCTTTTAAAAATTTCGTCTTCGAAATTTGTCATATGTATACACTATCCGCTACGCACTCTGATAAATATATATATCAAGAATAACAAAAAAAAAAAATTATCAAAAATAACTCACTGTTTATTTGTCAAAAACTGTGTTGGGTTTAAATGAGATACAATAAGTGACTTAAAAACTTTTCATTGGTTTTGTTTCTGAAAATAAAAAAATAAATAAAATGAGACACAATTAAACAAGCAACTGGAAATGAAATGGCAGAATCATATGCAGGGGTTGAAGGAATTTGAGATAAACTCTCATTTCTTTTATCCGTGAACTTTCCACTGATGGAAAATAATTTCAAAATTAGTATTTTTATAATTTGAACCCACTTTTAAAAAGTCAAAATGAATTTTTTTTTCCTGAATACTGAACTGAAAATTATAATATTTAATTATATTATAATTTTGGTGGGTGCTTGAGCCGACACCCGTGATTTGAAAAATTGGTTAAAAGCTGATTTTTAATTTTTAAAATTTTTTTTTATGTAAGAAGTGATGTGACTCAAATGAATTAAAACTGACTTCTAACTTTTTAATTATTATTATTATTTTTTTGCATGTTCCTATACCTCTCTGTAAACATGGGTTGGGCTTCAACGGATTCACCCGGCCCAACCCAATTAGTAGGTTTCGCTTATTAGTGGAGCTAAACAGCTCTATAATCAAACTCTAACACTATGTTTGGATTGAGTGATTTGGAGAGAAAAGAAAAGAAATGGAGAGATATGTATTTCTCTTACTTGTTTGGATAATTTAAGTGGAGAGAAATGGGAAGAAATTGAGAGAAACGAAGAGAAACTCATTTCTCTTATAACCTTCATTTTCAATCTTCCCAAAAGTGAAGAGACTGGGAGGAAAAAGAAACCAACAGATTCTTATATTTTTATAATACCAATTTTGTCCCTATAAAAATAAAAGAAATAAAATGATTGACAAAATATAAAAAGGTTATTTTGGTAATATAACATAAAGGGAAATTTGGCTATAAACTCCCCTTACCTTTCTTTTATTGTTAAAAGGACTAAGAAAAAATTATACTTTCAAAATCCCCTCATAATTATAAAGTCTTGCATAAAGGACAAAATTTATTATTTAAATATTTTATTAGACTATTATACCCTCAACTAAATCTTCTCATCTTCTCCGCCCACTCTCTCCCTACCTTCTCTATCTCTCTCCTCATAATCAACCTCAGTACACTACAAAGTTCGAAGCAAAATCATCAACTAAAATGCAAGCTAGGGCAAAGTAAAAGGAGAGAGACAATCTTGAGGAGCTGATCGATGAGAATTGCGCCATCATATTGCTGTCGGTGTGACCGGAGTACTATGTCGGGATTTTGTCGTTTGTTAATAAGGATCAACTCAAGCTTGGTTGCGCAATTTTGATGCATAATAAGGTACTGTTCTTCATGTTTGATTGTGATTTTATTGAAATTAGGGTTTTAAATGATTGAGGTAGGGTTAGAGTTTGTTATTAGAATGTTGATTTCTAAAGAAATTGAGAATTTAGGGTTGGAGATTTGAAATTGTTTTCCATTAATGGTGGATTTGAGCAAGTTTTTCTATAATTATTGTAGATTAAAGATCTTCTGCCACCTATGGTGGTTGATTGTTGCGAAGTGATCTCCAATGGCAAAAGTGAAGAAAAGAAGTTGGAAAGGGAGATTGTGCTTAGGAGCTTCAGGTCTTCCGAATCTGGTCTCACAGCTTTTGTTTGGTGTTCAATCACACTATTTGTATAGATAAAAGGATGTGATTTGTTCAAAAATTTGATCTATTTATTTTCGATCTTCTCAAGTTCTTTTTTTTAATTATTATTATTATGTAAGTTTAAATCATTTTTTGTTGTTGTTGTTGATGATGATGAAGAAACATATTGCAATAGATACTTCTTTTTTTTTTTTTTTTTTTGTGTTGATGTTGATGAAAATGAGACAGATTGTAATAGATATGGAGAACATGAATCTGAGTTGTAGATGTCGCCTTATTGTTTCCAACTGGCTTTTTTTTTTTTTTTTTTTTAATTTGTTAATAGATCTTAGAGTAAAATTTGACTCTAGTTCATTCATTTAGTATGTATTTTATTTTTTGTAACAGTAAAATTTTACTCTAGTTAAAAATATGTTGATTTGCTTACAATATAAAATATTATTTTGAATTATAGTAAACTTTACTAATTTAGAGTAAATTGTACTTTCAAAGTAAAATTTTACTCTAAAATATACTGTGAAAATGACTTAATAGGAGAGATGATAGATATAATGGTAGTATAGAAAAAGAAACAAGTTTTAAAATATTAGGAGGTTTTGAAAGTAACTATATAATTCTTATCCTTTTTAAAGATAAATTAGACAGTGAGGGTTTATCATCAAATCCTCCTAACATAAAACAGTTTTTTTTTGCTTGTGTTTAAATGTTGGAGGTATCATCTGGGTTTTTCTTAGTTTTGTGTATTTATATTAGAATATATAAACATTTGTTTCTGCTCTGAAGGTGTTCGATGATTTGCTTGTGTTGAAATGTTGGAGGTATCACTTGGTTTTTATTTTTTATTTTTTTTATTATAAATTTCTCTGTGTATATATATATATATAAATAAGCGTAGTCTGTATTCATATATTGGTTGTTGTAAATCTGTTTCTGCTCTGAAGATGTTTGATGATTTGCTTTTGTTGAAATGGAGGAGTAATCATCTGTGGTTTTGTTAGTTTGTGGATTTATATCAGAAAAACAATAGTTATTTTGTGTGTTTCTGATCTGAAGGTATTCAATGATTTGCTTGGGTTAAAATTGTAGAATATTTATCTGGGTTCTCTTTAGTTTTGCTGATTTATATTTGAAAAACAGGTGTTTTTTGTATCCTCCGATTAAGAATATTTTTTTTAGGGTCTTTTGGGAAGTAGTTTTTTATGTATTTTGAGTCACATCAGCTTTCACATTTTTTACCCACAAAAAGACAAAATAGACTAAAAAGCCAAAAAGTCAGCTTTTCACCAACTTCTCAAAACACTATATAGTCAGTTGGTATGTGATCTGAAGGTGTTAGATAATTTGCTTGTGTTGAAATGGTGAAGCAATCATCTGGATTTGTTTTACTTAGCTTTGTGCATTTTTATCAAAAAAACAAGTGTCTTTTTGTGTAATTTCATTAAGAATGTGGTTTTTAGGTGATATAGTTAATTGGGTATGTGTCGAAACGGTGATATAGTTGAATGGTCTTTGATGATTTGCTTGTTTCGAAATGGTGGAGTAATCATCAGGTTTTCCATAGTTTTGTGTATTTATAGCAGAGAAACAAGTGCCATTTTTATGTCAGTTGATTTAGAGTATTTGGTTTTTAAATTGGTGTATGTAAATGCTTTTTTATTAGCTGGGTTATTTTGCGTTTGATATGGATGTGTGATGGGTTTGATCCTTCTTTTCAGGCTGTGGTTGGTTCTTGGATTTGTGGAGGATAAACCCTTCTTCTTTTTAGGCTCTGTGGTTGGTTCTTGGATTTGTGGAGGATTAGTGAAGGGGAAACTATCCATTTTTTCCATCCACAAATCCAATATCCAAACACAGTTAGTTTCATGACACAGTTTTAGGCTTTTTCAATTGCTCATTAGCCTTCTATTTTTGTGTCAGTGCTATTCTAATTGAATTTTTTTGGAAGTGTTTTTTTTTTTTTTTTAATTTGGTTTTTTAACTGATGAAATAAAACGTAATGGAAATTATGGTTTATTATTTATCAAAAAAATAAATGGAAGTTATGGTGTACAAAAATACAGGTGGGTAACAAGATCATCCGGAAGAGGATCCATGTGCGCATCGAACATGTTCAGCCTTCAAGGTGCACCGAGGATTTCCAATTGAGGAAAAAGAAGAATGATAAGCTGAAGGCAGAGGCTAAGGTAATGGGTGAAGTTATCAGCACCAAGAGGCAGCCAGAGGGCCCTAAACCTGGTTTTATGGTTGAAGGTGCGACGCTAGAGACCGTCACTCCCATACCTTATGATGTGGTTAACGATCTAAAGGGTGGCTACTAGAGAGTGCCCCTTTGTTTCATTTTATGTGCTGCTGATCAAAATTTTGATGTGCTTTTGAATATTGTATGGAAGTACTTTATTTTTTTTTTTGTTTTTGTATTTTTTTTAGTGAATTTTTTAAAGTAATTTATGTTAATTTTTTTTAGATATGCTAATATTTGTGAATTTTATAAAATAATACAAAAAATTAGTATATTTTTGTATTTAGTTATATTCAATAATTATTTTAAAGATTTTTGCATAAATTTTATACTTTTTAAGTATATTAAAGTTTAAAATCTAGAAACTGAAAAAGTTGATTAAAATATTTAAAAATATATAATGATATGAATTGAAAATTTAAAAAATTATTTTTGAAAATTTCATATCAAATAGTGACACTTTAATCAATTTGGTGAATTACAGCTGACTTTTCTTTATTAAATTTATTTATTATTTTAGTTTTTGGGCTAGGCTTAGGCTATGTTTGGCATGAAGGTTTGGTTTGGTTTGGGTTGGGTTGGGTTGGGGTGGAGTTATTTTAGTCACAAAAAGAGAAAATAGGTTTTTTAGTCCAATAAGATAAAATGTCACATTAAAATTAAAATTATTTTATTTTTCTTTCACAAAAGTTAAAAAAGTTAAAAAAATTTATTCCAAATAAAATTTTTTAACCTTAATTTAAAATAATTAAAAAGTTAAAAAATCAAAATATCAATGTACATCGAACGAAGGCTTAGATAACCTTGGAATTCTTGTTTTTTTTCTTCTTTTGTACAATGCTGTCAAAAAACACCCTAAGACAAGACATCTATTCCTTCCATCCATGTTTGTTGGATGATATAAAACATTCCTTAAACCACCAGGGGTTGTGTTTGGTAAGATTTTTCAAAATTAATTTGATCTTTACATTTTAATTCTATATTTGGCAAGAATTTTCAAATTATGATTTCAAATCAATTTCAAAACACATTTAGAAAACATGTTTGGTAAGTCAGATCTACGTGGTCGTTCGCCCGGAACAGTACTTTTTTTAAAGTCGGATGTCTGGTCGGTTGACCGGATCAATACTTTATTTTATTTTTTTCAATTGTCAATCGCCACCTGTTATTTGGAAATATATATATATATATATTATATTTATTTTTGATATTTTTTAAATATACAAATTATTTTTTTGAGTTGAATTTTAAAAAGAGTTTGTTTTGAGTTTTTAATAGAATTTTCAATAGAGTTTTGAGTTGTGTATTTGATTATGAGTTATAAGTTTTTGACTTAAGTTTTGAAAACTCTTTTCTCATTTTATATGTCACATCAAAAATTCAAAATTCTATTTAATATTTTTTTCAAAACTCATAACCAAACAAATTTTGTCTTTTCAAATTATAATTCCAAAACTTACAAACTCAAAATACAACTCTATTATCAAATTATAATTCTAAAACTCTATCAAACGCTACCTTAGTTTGCCTGTCATAATTTTCAATTTAGAATGGTAGAACATATAGTTTAGAATGGTAGAACACATTTGGTTTGTGTTTGTAGAGTAGTTTTTGAGATAAAAAAGTACAAAAGTTTGTTTGGTTTGCCTTTTTCTAAATATTCTCTATAAAATAATTTTGGTTTTTTTCGTAGAGTAGTTTTTGAGATAAAAAGTACAAAAACTTGTTTAGTTTGTCTTTTTCCAAATATTCTCTCTAAAATAACTTTGGTTTTTTATGTAGAGTAGTTTTTGAGATAAAAAAGTACAAAAACTTGTTTGGTTTACCTTTTTGTAGAGTAGTTTTTGAGATAAAAGTACAAAAACTTGTTTGATTTGCCTTTTTTGCAAACATGCTTCAAAAGTAATCCTGAAAATTGGATAACCAAACACATTTCTGAAAGTTTTTTTGAAAAAATCTATTTGGTTTAATTATTCTTGAAAAAGTGTTTCAAAAAATTTCTCCCAAAATCAAACCAAACAAGGTCATAGACTTTCCCATTCGTGTGGATTTCTCAAAGTATAATTTTAGTGTCCAAAATATGATGTACAAATCTCACACTACCTTGAGATGAGAAGAACGATGAAAATATTACAAAAGAAAAAGGAGAAACAGGGCATATAACATTTCAAAGAGATGTACAACGCCTACACCACTCTTGATGCATCAACAATGTAGTTAGCATAGCAGAGGTTGATAATCATGGTCTTTGATGCATCCACAAATTAGGGTTACAAGTTTAGGCTATGTATGCTAGGCTTTCACAAACCATGGTATCTCCTTGTTTAATGCTTGACACAAACCAAGGCTCTAAGTTTAGGCTATCTATAGTTTTGTGAAGCGGCAACTTGATTGAAGCTTGGAATGATCCGATTTTTTTAAGCCATTAAGCTTATTCAAATTGTTTTTGTTGGAATAATTCTACATAAGTGAATCACAAAAAAGTATGAAGAATGTCTATGTCAGAAAAAACATACTGAAAGTATCCTTATTTTCATTTTTGGAAAATTTACTTATAAGTCCTAGTTTTTGAAACGTTGAACCATTTAGTCCTAAAAGTTTTCTTATGCTCCATTTAGTCCCATTTTTACATCAGCATGATGTAAATGATCTGATGTTTCATTCTATAATTTCAAAATTTATTGAAATCTGATGAACATTAGATGTTTTTCATCCTATATTTTCAAACATTATTGAAATTTGATGAACATTAGATGTTTGAAATCTAATGTTTGTAACATGACTCTGATGTTATTAACATTGTATCTGATGTTATTAACATTGTAATGGGACATTTCAGTCTATAAGAAAACTTTTAGGACTAAACAGTGCATAAGTTATTAATTTGGGATTTATTGGTGCATCCCCCTTTATTTTTTTGATCAGAAAAATATTCATATTTATTGACATTTATATTATATTCACTAGTAATGCTAAATTTGTTCTCGTTTGGTAGAGCTGATAAGCTCACTTTTTTTGGATTATTAAAAAAAATTGTTGGTCTAAACAAAATGCCAAAGTTGTGGGCTGGATTGAGAGGCATTGTCTCTAGGCACAATTGGAATTAGGCAAAGAGTTTCAGCCCATTATTAGGGTCCCGAACAATAGCATTTTCATTTATCTCTCTTCGGCAAACACCTTAGGCTGTTTTAACTCCAACAACACGAGTCTAGTTAATTTTATTTTTAAATATTTTTTATAAAAGAATTTGACAATATAATTCTTAATTTGGTTGGGGTTTGGATTAAACTTGTCCACTTGAATTAATTCAGATAATACTTATGCAAGGGTTCTCACATACTATTATATTAATATTTGGATTAAATTTTACTCTTTGATACACAAACAAAATTTCATATTAGAGTTTCGTATTTTGTAATTTTTAAGATTTTTTTTATTATAGTTTTTAAAGATGAAATATATCAGTTTAAGATAAACATTTTTTTTTTTTTTGATATTTGAATTTGTGCAACCCAAATATAACCCAAAGTTATTTGAGCTAAACTCGAAGTCGAACTTGTCCAAACGAGTTGAGAGAGAGACTGGAGTCAATCTCAGACTCAAATTTCAATTGATCTCTCCATACTTCAAATTGAGTCTAGACGTTCCCTCAACTGATCAATTTATATTTGAATTTGGACAATTTAAACTTACACTGAATTCTTCGAGTTGAACCCAAATTTAAGATTTTTTAGGGTGTGTTTCTTAAATCTCTTAATTAAATATAGTCTTTCCGTTTGAGAATTGGGTATTTTAACAAATTTTTAATTTTTTTATGAGGTAAAAATAAATAAATAAATAAATTACATTAGCCTCTTGTGGTTTGATGAAAAAACTAGAAACCCTTTAGAGCATTTCCAACGGTTCAGTAAAATTTTCACCAAATTTGAGTAAAAAACATGTAATTTTTTCAATATGATACGAGCAGTTTCAATCGTTCTACTGTAGCGTGTATCAAAGCGAAGGGGACATCCGGTAGATCGACAAGTCGGTCGACCGGGTAGGCAACTCATTTTTTTAATTTATTTTTTCCTGCTTGAATTCATGAATAAGGTAGTTGGTCTTGGATTCCTCTCCTATGACAAATTCAATCAGGAAATGTTGATTCTGCAAATGGGACAAAAAGGCTATATAGAACAAAAAACACCAAGACATACTTCAACAAATTAATTTGTTAGTGACTCTTTATCATTGAATGAGTGCACAAGATAGTAAAAGAAAGATCACAAAGGTGAAAACCCTAGGTCTCTCTTTGGTAGCCGAGAAAAGGGAAGGAATTGGAATGAAAAAACTCACAGTATACTTAACTGATAAACAAATTTGTTATTCTTCAATGCAATTTGCATGCAAGCAATTTTTTTAACATATTGTATGTGTGTATATAAACATGCATTCGTATATAGACACAAAAGATTCAAGAAATTCAATAAAGAAAGCTCTTAAGACTAATTAGTTTCTTGGGGAAGAACAAATAGTTACCCAGGTTTCGATTGTGAGATAACATCATCATCATCGTGAGTAGTCAGTTTGTTGAAGGGTAGAAAATCAACATTTCCTTTGTCAGATTGCTCTGTTTCAGTAACATTTCAACCAGTTCGCAAGCCAATCAAAAATTGAAGCAGACCAGACGTCCGACCGGTTGATTGGTGGGCCCCACTCCAACATTACTGAACAGTAAAATGGTGAAATCTCACGCGAATCCTTAATTTGATAAAACTTTTGCTCAGTTCTCAGTTTGATATCAGTTTGGTGAAACCATTAGAGAGAGAAAAAGTGACTTTTTTCATCAAATTTAAATCTGATGCTCAATCTAATGCAATGTTGGAGATGGTCTTATAGTTTCATTTGCACTATTTAAACCCTCAAAATTTCATATTACAGTGCAATTTTAAACTTACTTGACAAAAGAAACAAGTGGATATTTTGAGAAGATAGTTAAAAATTAATTTTTTGATTTTTTTTAAAAAAATATATAAAAAATATAAAAGATGACACGATTAAAAATAAATTAAAAATTAACTTTTAATCATCAAAGCCCACTCTTGCCACTTCCTCGCCCTCACAGTCCTCTTCCTCTTCCTCTTCCCCATCTCTTTCTCTATCATCATCTACCCAACTTTCCAAACTACTCTCTCTCAATCCCAACCCAAACAAATCCGAATGCTCCCCTCCCACCCAACCCAAATCTCTGATTACTCTCTCCACACCCTAGCTCTCCCCCTCATCTTCATCCTCTTTGTCTCCCTATTCTCTCTCTACGCAATAAGCACAATCACCTACATCACTTACCACGACTTGTACGGTAGACCTGTCAAATTCGCCTCCGCCATCATATCCCTATTCTATTCCTTCATCCCCCTCGCCATCACAACAGTCGTCTCTTAAATCGTCGTCTTTATAGTTTTTGCCTCTTTTGTGATTTTGGTGCCCAACTGGTTGAGATTCTAAGGCTTGATGTTGATTTTTGTTACTGGTATTAGTTCTTTTGCAAGTGAATTGGGCATTGGCGTGTGTGATTGTCGTGATGGAATCGAAATGGGGTCTCGAGCTGTTGTGGCGGAGCACGTATTTGATGAAGGGGATGAGACTAGTTTCGTTGTATTTGATGCTATTTTTTGGGGCTGTGATTAGGGTTGTGTGGGCTTGCTTGGGGACTTTCTTAGGCAGTTTCAGTGATGTGTGGAAGTGCTCTTCTTTTGTTCTACAGATTGTGATGGGTTCGAGTATTGTGGCTATGTTTTTGCTTCAGAATTTGGCTTCTAATACTGTGTTGTATTGTATATGTATTGCAAGGCTTTGCATGGTGAACTGGCTGGGGATATTGCTGTAGTAGGTAGACTTTTTTTATTTCAATCATATCTGCGATAAGAGTTGGCCTTCTACTTGCTCCGGGTGGAGAGTTCGCATTTGTGGCTTTTGGTGAAGCTGTTAATCAGGTTTTCCTCTCTGTGAACTAAATATTTTTCTTGCAAATTTTTCTGTCTGATTTGTCCTCCCCAACACATTAATGTCTACTAATTGAACATTGTTGTATAGTTGATGGTTTATGTAGCGAAGCTTTAGGCTCTGTTTGGTAGAGCTTTCTAAATATGATTTGAGAGTAGGACTTGTATTTTGAGTTTGTGAATTTTGGAATTATGATTTGAGTGTGGGAAATTTGTTTGGTGAAAGAGTTTTGAATTGAGTGGGGAATTTTTGATGTGACATATGATATTTTATACAAAAACTCACAACTCATAACCAAACCCACAACTCAAAATTCTATTAAATCTCACAATTTTTTTTTTAAAAATTTGGTGACTATTTTTTTTTGAATATATAAAAATTAACATGTGCCAATTGTAAAAAAAAAAAAAATTTGCACTGTTTCGGTCAACCAGCCGGACGATCAGTGGGACGTCCTGTGGGATGACCGGTTAGGCCAAATTTAAAAATTTCTTTTTTTGAAAATCGCCCCTGAGACAGAGTTTTCTGCAGAGTTTTGGAAATACAGTTTGAAAGCCATATCCAAACATGAAGTTGGAATGTGTGGGTAGAATTACAGTTTGGAAATCATTCCAAACACAGCCTTACTTTTTTTGTTTTGTTTTGTTTTGTTTATTTGCTTATTTGTTTAATTTTACTAATTCTTGGGTATTGGATTCGAGCATGTCTGTGGGCCCACATAATAAAAACTTGACTTTATTTTATTTTCAGTGAGTGCGTATTACTTAATAGGAATATTTGGTTCGTAACTAGGTGAACATGAGAATCACATATATAGAATATCAATGTATATTGTGGTTACAAATGCATTGGGGTTTGTAATCCATATAATAGGATTCATAGTTGGTGAGACATAAATTACTTGTTTAAATGTGCATATATGCGCATACATGTCATAGCTAAAAGGTGTGTGCATTGTATATTCACCTTAAAGTTGATACTGAAGGAAAATTCATTTTAGGACAATCTTGGAGGTTTAGGTCTCCTAAAACTTGAAATCCAAAATTTTGGGCACCCATGATTTTCCATGTGTATTATGCATCGACTAAGACTTTGTTTGGATCATGGATTTGGGTTGGGATTTGAAAACCCAAATCCATGATCTAAACACAGTCCAAGAGATGGATTTCCGTCATATGAGCTTAAAGTAAAAAATTTATATTTGTGGTTTTCCATTTGGTTGGCTTATTAAGAAGGTGCTAATGTATGAATGGATTTGATATCTCAATTGAGTTTGTGACACATTATTATTATTATTATTATTATTATTATTCCAAATCATTCTAGATAGTCTTCTACCATCTTTGAGTGTGAAAGCGAAATGCTTTTGCGTATCCTTTTAGGTTTCATAGTGGCAGCCTAAGAGACCTAGACACGAGTACAGACATGGGACTTGGAATTTTCAAAAAAATTAAGATATGAACATGGGGGATACAAATTATTTATTTATTTTATATGTATTTTTATTTGCTATGTATATGAATATTAAGTTAGGGCACAAAGATATGAGAAACATCGATTTCGATATATTTACTTTGACCCCAAATCAGTTTTCTAAGAGACTTGTCTAGACATAGGATGTGTGTCCGTGAAGTATTCTCAACATGTCTTGCAAAAAATAATAATTAATAATTTGACAAGCCATATGATGTGTTTGATACATAGACATGCCACGTGTGTAAGGGTAAGAGTTCCGTATGAGAAATGCATCCAACATGTATAGTTGGACATGCACCAAACAAGAATGTCTAAATGGTTTGAGTTTACTATATCACTATGCATTAGACCTTCATTTCATTCATAACAATTTTTGGTTGCAAATACCATTCTATACTAAAAAAATTCAAAACAAACAAATGTTTAAGAAATATGAAATCTAGTCATGTTGTGGTGTCCTTGGACATGAGAATTAGATTAATCCGACACCTAGACACATACCTGCACCTTACACCCATATCCGAGTTATCCATTATGCACTGATGATATGCCATATCATTTGTCTTTGATTAGTAGAATGCACCAGCATAAGTACTTAATACTTGTTCAAAAGTATATGAAAGTATATTTTTCCTATAGTTCAAATTATATATATATAAACCTATAAACACTCTTCAATTTGAAAACAGTCTGTATATATATAAACCTATAAATTTTTAAAAAAAAAAAAAAAACAGTCTTTATATATATATATAAATCTAGTTTTTTTTAAAAAAAGTCTTCAGCTTCGTTCAACTTTGACAGGGAGAGAGAGAGAGAGAGAGAGAGAGAGGCTTACCTTCGAAGTCGTCTAGGGTCTTCGACTGTTCGATCGATTGATGGAGCTTCAATCTTCGACTGGATCAACTGGATGGAGCTTCGACTGGATCGACTCGTTCAAGGAGGTGGTGGATCGACTGGTTTATACTCTTCAATTCAGCAACACTGATAGACTATATTAGGGTAAGTTTATTTTTTTTTTAATTAATTAATTAATTAATTTATTTTTACTTTTTAAATATTACACTTGGACCCCAAATAAATATAACAAAATTAAAATTCAGCTCCGTCGTGTCCCATGCCATGTCCTGATATGGACATGCGTGTCCATGCCGTGTCCCCTACAAAAAAATTCATTAAACTAAAGGGACACGCCAAATGACGTGTTCCGTATGTGTCCCCGTGTCCCTAGCGTGTCCGCGTGTCAGACACCGCCACGGCACCGATTTTGTAGTGTCCATGCTTCATAGCCTATAGAGAGTGAGGTAGAATTCATAATTTCAAGTTTGATGATATCTGAGTAAGCATTTATATTGGTGGTTTACAGAATTCAATTCATTTATTTATTTCCACTAGAAAATAATTTGTAGTTTATTGGTACTATGTTAGTTATGGATATGATTTGTCAATCAGGATTGGCTTACTAGGTAGCTTAGCTTTTCAAACTTAGCATGGTTAGGAAAATGGAGCATAGATTTTCTAGTGATCATTCTAACTATATCATGGGAGGCGCAAATCAAAAAAAAAAAAAAAAAATTGTATTTTTATTTTATTTATTTTTTTTGTTGTATGACTAACAGGGGGTTGGTTTAGTAGATAAGACCTTCGAATCTCTCGCTCAAGGCTGGGGTTCGAGTCTTCATAGTCCCTTGTTGGGACTAAACATACTCTTTAGCGCTGGAGCACGTGGGGGGCCTATGCTTCAGCCCTAACGTAGGTGCAGTGGAGTTTCCTGCAGATATGCTGTAGGTGCTAAGGCCAATACTCCCTGGCGGATATGTTGGAGTAGCCTATCTGCATATCTATTTTTGTACCCAAAAAAAAGAAAAAAGAAAAGAAAAAAGTATTATAAGCATTTTTATTAGTTATTGCCAGAATGTGGGGAAATATTTATGATGTGCTCTCAAAAGTCTCTTTGTCAACATCATGAAGCCTTTTTTAATGTTGAACCATGTATGTGTATGAATTTTGTTTTGATCTTAGGTTTCAATAAACTCACTGTGCTTATGCATTTGAGAAATCTTTGGTAAACACTTACTCGCTTGCATTTGGTATTTTGTGTTTATATTACTTCTCGAAGTCTTGCCATTTTGAGTTCATGCAAAAATATTTGATGATGATGGATGAAGGTGGTGAAGAACCACTGGCTGCCATAAAGTCTGCGCACTAAACTAAGTTAGGTCTTGCAATATTTGTATAAGATATGATCCGTTATTAAATCTATTCAAACTCCTGAATATAGTATGTCCAACTGTACCTAGGATCTACTAAATTTTTATTCAATAATTTTAAATCGTTTTTAATGACTGGTGCAGCCATACATCTGACCATGGGATGAATTGTCTGTTTTTGACAGAGGGTTGATGTTGCTATTACACCAAAATATTCACTGACTGTATTGATCGTTGATTTCCTTTGGCTTGTTTCCAAACAGATGATTTGCAGGTTCATATCATTATTTGTGGATTTGGATGTGTTGGCCAGGTATTGTCACTATTTGCATTTTTTTTTGTTGATGAATTTGTTTTAAATCATTTGTTGTGGTGGATCTATTTTTAATGTAGTTTATTTATAGATTTGTACCCCAAAAAATAATGTAGTTCATGTATGGATGTATGTATCATGTTTTGTCTAAGAGTAGTATTTCCTTCTGTTGTTCTTTCAGATCATTGCGCAGCTTCTTTCAGAACGACTTATTCCATTTGTTGCTCTTGATGTGAGGAGGTATGCTTCCATCACAATGAATTGATATTCCTGGAATAAAGTCAATTTTGGGGCTGAGAGAGAAGGGATTGCTGATTGAATATTCTGCTGAAAATCTTAGTCATATGAGTGTGGGCTGTGTGAGTTTTCTAGTTCCTTTTGGGTAATCTATGCCAGTTTGATGACTATTTCATGTAGTTCTGTTCTGGGGGTATGCCTTCTTTGTCTTTTTATGATGTCCATTTTTTATGATAAAATCTAGTATTACTTGCCAAGGACAACATGGGGATTTCAAGTCTATGAAGTGGATATCCAGGATTATCCGGCCTTTGGTTCCATATTTTCCTATATTTACTTATATTCCTTGAATCTCTGTGAACATTTTAACATAAATGCAAATTGGAAAAAAAGAAAAGGTACCGTGTCCATGACTTATGAGAATGTGTTAAATGGTTATGAGAATATTTTACAACAGTATCCAGATAACTGATTTTAGATTTTCCATCATTTCAGTGACTGAGTAGTAGTTGGCTGTGCACTTGATCTTCCCGTGTATTTTGGTGATGCTGGTAGTCGAGAGGGATAGATGATCCTGCTCAAACTTAAATATGCTTTGTGCAGGTTCATTGTCTGACATGCTGCTCGTATTCCTGGCCACGAGGTGCTACATAAAGTTGGTGCTGAATGAGCATGTGCAGCAGCAATAACTTTAGATACCCCCGGTGCAAACTATAGAACAGTGTGGGCTTTGAGCAAGTATTTCCCAAATGTCAAGACATTTGTCCGTGCTCATGACGTTGATCATGGCCTCATTCTGGAAAAGGCGGGAGCAACAGCGGTACATTTCTGTTGCTTTTTTCATTAGTTATTTCACTCTTCCTAATTGCCTATATAGGTTAATCTTACAATTTTATTTTAGGATTATGTTTTAGGATCTCATTATTCTTGTTTGACTTGTGTATAAATCTTTTATCAGTACTAATATATCTTGCATTATCTATATAAAGATCAAATTTTTGTTCAAATTACATCATATCTTGAGTTTTAGTTGAAACTCTTATAGGTTGTCCCCGAGACCTTGGAACCTAGTCTCCAACTAGCTGCTGCTGTTCTTGCACAGGTAAAAAACAGTGCATCTTATTGGATATTTTAATTTGAATTGGTGACTTGCCACATGCTTACCTTTAAGTCTCAATTTAACTATTTGTGTACACTGTCTTCATTGTTGAGCACCTGTTTTATGTCCATGCTGGTTCTTTGATTGTAAAGCAGAAGCGGCTGCTGCTTCTCCAAAGTGTTTTGTGATTTATATGATATAATTTCACTTTCACGTGACTGTTGGCACATAAATTTCAACTAAATTTATGACACGTATAGAGCCGATGATAGGAAGGTTGTAGGTAATCACTTCCTAAAAAAAGATCAATATGATCCGTTGAAGTACATAAATAAAACGACGTTGTATCTCAACGACGTTATTCAAGATACTCAAATGACATGTGGAGCCTACGAAAGATGACACCTGTAGAGCCTACATCAAGGACACCACACAGGATGAAACCCCAAAGATCAATCCGGTTAATCAGATATACGATTAATCAGATAGAGCTATTATTCAAAATTCAAATGGCGCTATCATTCAATTTGAAATTCAAATTGAAAATGAGGCATTCCTATCACCTGATGGCCCTCCATAAATATGAGGACCATCACACAAGACAGGGGATCAAGAAATCAGAAGTGAAAAGATCAGAGAGAGAGAGAGAAAGAAATTGAGAGCTAAAGAAATCGTTACAAGAAATAAGAAGAGAAGTTTAGAGAACTCAAGAGTCTACGCTAATGGCGATGAATAGGTAAAGGGTTCCAAACTCAAGAATTATATTTTGTATTCGAGGGTTCAAAACCCATAACAATTTCAATAAAATATTTATTTTTTCTTAAATTGTCTTTTGTTGTTTATTTTGTTCTTCATTAATCGGAGGTTTCATTTGTATAAAATGTGTGATTAACGATTTGAAATACAGATCGGAAATAAGAACCTGCTATTCAAATAATCAACACTGTTTAGTCCAAAAATTAAACAGTGGACATTTGTAACATAAAATTTTGAAATGTGTTAAAACACCTCATGTTTTAAAATTTGTGTCTACAGTGACATACACACACACAAACGCTTTTGACTCGGTTAACGCATTGAAAACTGAAGGCATTTGGATCTGATCTTGTGGATCCGCCAGCTGCAACGCAGCAACTAAAACTCTTGTTATTGCTAGGGCTGCAAATGAACAGAGCTGTTCGTGAGCAAGCTTGAGCTCGGCTCGGTAAGAGCTCGTTCGAGCTCGAGCTTGTTAAATTTTTAATAAACAAGCCCAAACATTCTAAAGCTCGGCTCGTAAGCTCGGCTCGTTAACTGGTTCGTTTAATATTTATTATTTATATATTGAATAATATAAAAATATGTATAAAAAATAAGATAAATATGTTATTTATATATTTAAAAAATATAAATATAATAATATTTAACTATAGATGATACATTTATATAATAGCGGTAGTAGATATTATTATTTTGGTAAAATATTGACTTTTTTTTAGAATGTTTATATATATTGTATAATCAAAGTTTTAATTGTAACTTTAGTTTTATACGCAAGTATGAATTTATAAATTTTTTGGCTCGTTAAGGCTCATGACTGGCTTAAGCTCGAGTCAAGCCTAAGCCAACTCAGCTTGAGCTCGGTTCATTAAATTTTTATTGAGCTCGAGTTCGAGTTCGACTTCGTTAAAATTTAATAAACAAGCCTAAACATACTAAAGCTTGGCTTGGCTCGGCTCGGTTCGGCTTGATTGCAGCTATTGGTTGATGCTTGCTTGTGAAATTGTTAGCATGTGCTATGGAAAGTCAAAAACATTATAGAAGTTTGGTTATTTTGGTTTGGCATCTTTCGAATGTTCTTACTTTATCTTGTTTTTCCTTGTTAGGCTAAACTGCCCATGTCAGAAATAAAAGCTATTATCAACGAGTTTAGGTCCCGCCATCTTTCTGAGCTTATCGAGGTACTTATTAATGTTTGATTTTCATAATTCGGTTAGTCTTTTTAGTTTTGATCATGTTGGATTTTGACTGAGTTACCACAATCAAATATTGCATGTAGCTCTCTGAAGCAAGTGGAGGCTCTCTCGATTATGGATACTCTTGGATCATGAGTAAACCCAAATCTCAACCCTCTTATTCTTCATATGATAATCAAATCATTGAAGGAACATTGGTAATATAACCAATCACCCGAAGATAAGAACTGACATAATAATATTAAAAAATAAATCACAAAGAACTGTACAGCAGTTTCCTTGAACCCTTTGGTATAAATTGTACAGAAATATAGCTGAATTAGTGGCAGTAGCAGACACATTTGTTGATCAGTCACATGGACATTTTTGTTCTAATAATGCCCCCTACGTGAAGGGGCGTCTGTTCTTTTTCTTTCTTCAATTGTATTTCGATCTGATAAATTTGGGTAGGCCCTCGTAAAACTGTCTAAAAGGACTTTCTTATCTCACTAATCACATTGCATTCCATAATGTACTTTCTTAGCTGTTAGTTTTGATCATGTTGTATAATGCAAATGGTCAAAATGATATGATGCTACATATGGAGAAACTGTTTTTGTGAGAATGTGTAGATTCATGGATTGGCTGATTGCATTGGATGTTCATCAGCAGGAACTTGTTGCATGTTTGGATTCCTTTTTGTTTGTCAATTGTATTAATAATTGCTTGTTTGGATAATTTCAATTTCAGTTATGTTGCGGTGACTAAATTTTAGATTATTTTTGTGTTACTAATGTATTTGTTATAAGACATGAAAGGTGAGATTTATTAAATCAGTACATTGATGACATATCAATTAGTTGAAGATGCCCACTGATAATGTGGAGATTCGAGTTTCTTCCTCCCAATTGTAGCTATAACAAAATTCGATATTCTTACTTGAAATTATTTTTTAATACAAATAAATGAGTAGTAGGCCAAAATATATTTTCCAAAACAATATGTTTAACCTAAAAAAAATCATATATAAATATTTTTCTCAAAAAAATTCAAAAAGAAATATATATATATAATCAATCCTTTTTTTTGAAATCACTTCTTTTAGATAAATCTTATTTTTAAGAGGATTAAATAAATCTTAAAGGTTCAATTTTAAAAATTATGAGAAAGACGAAAGAGTAAGGCATATAGTTTTTTGTCCTTGAAACCCAGTTCGGCTCAAACTTGTTGGTCTTTTATCCAAACCAGGCCCAAATCCTGAACACCTAAAAAAAATGAATTAATTTCAAAAATAAAAAATAAAAAAAATCTAAGGTTTTACGGATTTTTTATTTTGAAACCTAGTATTTCAATTTAGACAAGTCAAAGTTCAGAGTTTCATTTGTGTTTCAATGAGCTTCTTCTGTTCATCTTTGTCTGTGTACAGTAACGAAGAATTGTTTTACAGTTTAAAGTGAAAATACTAGAGTTTAAAGTGAAAAATGCGGAAAATTTTGAAGTTTTTTTGTAATTAACCCTTATATATATATTTGTGTGTGTATATATATAATTTACGTATCTTATTGTATATGTACAAGGATACTTGTATATATGGTGAAATTTTTTTATTCAAATTTTGACTTTTCCGATGATACTCTTCCATCCTATTTTATTAGTCCATTATTATATTTTTTGCTGTCCCAAAATGTATGTCCATTTTGAAAGTCAAAATTTTAAATTTAAAAATTTTCAAAATTATCCCTTGTAAAGTAATTATCAATATATTTAAAAGAATAATATTTGAAAGTTCTAATACAGTTCTAATGATGTGGAGAGTGCCCATGTGAATGTGGGGCCCACACGCTTATCTCTCCGTATTTTCTTCCACTTCTACCTTACTTAGAGCTCCATTTAGAACTATGTATCATTACTATATTTAATAATGGAAATAGAAGGGTACTTTTGGAATTAATTATTTAAAATTTGAATTTTCAAAAAGGGACTATCAATATTGGACGGAGGGAGTAAAATTTTGAATTCATCCCTAATTTTGATGACTAATAACATTAATCCATTAAAGTATTGACAAGTGTCTCTTACATATCAGGTAGCTTTAATCCTTAATCCAGTAAAACATTGATAAGTGTCTCTTACATTTCAAGTAATCCTTCTTACATAGTATGGACGAAATCAAAATTTTATCATTAGAAAAGTCAAAATTTGAATAAATTTTTTTAGCATATATATATATATAAGCACATATGTACATAGACAATAAGATATGTAAGTTAATATACACGCACAAAAAGAAATTAATTATACTCATATAGGGGCAGGAATTGAGTCTCATACATTAATTTTTAAATAAATTAATAATTGATATGTAATAACTCACATTATTATAAAATTAATGATATAAAATGTACGTCGTGATGAAAAAATATAGACACTTATATTTTTAAGCAAACAAGTTATAGATTCTAGTAAGACTCACATAAACATGCATAAATTTGGCACGATTTCAGAGAATAACGTAAGTGATGGAAGAAAATATTGCCCAATCAACTTTAATAACAACGGCTCTCGTGCCTTAACAATGGTGGAAATTTTGTTTGGCCAAGCCTAACCAGACACACATTTAAGAATAATATTTTCTTAAAAATTAAGCATTTTCTGTGATATTTGTGGGTTTTATATATAAAAAAATGTTTTTTTTTTGGTTTCTTAAAATGAAAGTGTAATAAAAAAAAATGCTCATTCCTTGTTACCTTATGAAATAATAACTTTTCATTTGCTATTGGATGAATGCCTTTAAAAAGTAAAAAATAAAAGTTAGTGATTCAAACGTAAAAATAAACAATCTAATAGAATTATCATTCGATTCCACATTCATTCAAATAAATCAAATATTACATTAGAAAAAAATTTAAGTTCACGTAATTTGATCACAAAATTATATACAACTCTGTCATAGGAGGTAAATCAACCAAGAGTTTAGATTTGCTAAAATTGATGATCCTGTGAAATTGATGCATTGTAAGACCAATCGGGGTGTCCATATTAGTGATCTAAACCGTTCATCTCATGTGACAAGCTAATGCAAAAAATTAAGTTAATCATATACAAGTAATCATATGATCAAATAACATCTAAACCGTTCAAATTGACAATGTATTATTAAGATTTTCAACTTTAACAAATCCAAACTCACCCACCAAATGTATCAAAACGTCATTAGAGAGAATTGTGTCAGATTCTGAATAAAATTATATAATCTAAAATGAGCTTTTTTGCAAGGCCATTATTTCCGTAACTCAAACATGGATACAATAAAATTGTATACAAAACCAGAATAAATAAAATAAAATTATATAGGTCTACAATGACATGGATGTGCCTAATTCAATTGTAACTGCAAAGATACATTACAGCAATAACTACACTAATATACCATCCTTCCAACCAGAATTTTAGTAACCCAGGAAATTGTGATTATGATACATATAGTAGTTGGCCATAAATATGAAGAAACTCACATGACAACTGCAGTAGCACCTCAATGTACAAGGTTAAACTGCAACATTCTCGTGCCAAAATGGCCGCAACAATCAAGATGTGAACTGTAAGTCAATTTACCTTCTAATAGATGAAAACTCGGCCAACTTCACAACATTTTTGTACACTAGCCTAATCTCCATCCACCACTTCAACCAGCTTGCAACGAAATTGGGTGGTGTTTCCTCTTTCCTGGACTGAAATTTTGCTCCATTCCCATTCAGTTCAAGCTGACTCAGTTGCTCAGTGAAGCTGCATTGTTTTATTATACCATCCAGTTCTGATGGAGGCAAACCATAATCACTCATGCTTGTTTGGTAAAGTTCCTCCTTACCATTAAGCAAATCGTGGAAGTTGAATTTACCAAAACCAAAGTCGTTATAATCGCTCTTACTTGATTCTACTGTTTGGGTCCCATGATTTCTCCGTGATCTGTTTGGCTCACACCTTGAATACCTGGATTATTTTCTCTCAGCCTGGTTGACCAGTTCTGCTAAGGCGATTGAAGGGTGTCTACCATTCCCATGAGAATAAATCTGTCCAATTTCTATGGATTGAATTGCTTTGGCTATGAGATTCCTAGTTTCAATGAGGGAAGCTTGAGCGAGAGGGCTCTTTGTTTCAGCTGCCTCAAGAGCCTTTGCAGCCTTTTCAGCTTCAACAATCAATAACCTGTAAAATGTTATAAATCTATGAATGGAATCCTCAGATAAATCTTAGCTAAACCAGCCTAACATATCAACAGGGACTTGACGTCAATTGAGAGAGAGAGGAGGGGGAGGGGGGGGGCAATTCATTTCTGACTTCTGCACTTCTGCATATGATGTGTAGTGACAGATGTACAGGTACAAACAATAACTCAGCCAGCCACCGATTGTTAGTGACTCAGGCTTGTTTGGTACAATTTCTTATAAGCTAAAAGATAATAATCATAAAGTAGAAATTAAATGCATCCTTCCTCAGTTTCTCAACAATCAGCTTTTTCAGTTTATTTAAGATATTTTTGGCTTGTTAGAGCATCTTACGTAATGGTTAAAAGTGTGCTCCAACTTCATCAAATCTCAAGGGAGAGGCTATTTTTTCACAAATCAATGACGAACCAAATCTTTCACCAAATTCCCAACAGTCATATTTTTACTCAAATTTGATGAAATTTTGAAAAGAGTAAGGATTGGAGATGATTTTCTTTCACCAAAAATGGTTATAACAAGTTTTTAGGAGAAGATCGAAAATTTTCAAAAATATTTGACCAAAAAATGAAAAATGAAAAATGAAAAATGAAAAATGAAAAATGAAAAATGAAAAAAGAGAAAGGATGGTAGGGTTCTGTATCAGATTAGCGGTTGTTTGGGAAGTGCTAGATTAGTATATTTTTTGACCTTTTACAAACAAACGTGAAATATGGGTTGGGTTTGAAGTGATGTGGTAGAGAGGTGATGTGACTTCAAAGAGATAATTGTGACCTAAATAGGATAATGTGTTAAAATAGCATGTGCTATTTTAGCACATGCCAAACAATTACTAAGCTTTTAATCAAATTTTCATTCAAATTCGATGAAAAAAAGATCAAAGATTGGAGGTCCTCTTAGTTGTAAGTAGAAGCTATACCAAACTCTCACATAGATTCCCAAAATAAAATAAAATAATTGATAAGTAGTCCCCATAAGCTGCACCAAACAAGCAGTGGATTGCTTCCATATTCTCTTAATTCCTTGTTAAATATATAATACAATATAATTGAAGAAGAATTGGCACTTACTTTGCTTGTTCAATGGCTTCAGTCTTCTTATTTTCAGCAGCTGCTCTCTCTGCTCTAATGTTCTTTATCATCTCTAGTTTGGAGCTTGCCAAAGGATCCTTAAATAAGGGCATATTACTTCTTAACCTAGTATGACGCTTTTGGCTTTCAGTCACATTCCCTGTGGAATTATCAGTGTCATTAGCTTTCTTCTTTGTGGGATTCTGTGTTCTGGGTTGTCTCTCACTACTTGGCCTTCTCTTTGGCTTCCTTTCTGCTCCAACTGGTGTGCCATGATATTTATAAAGGGCAGTGCAAACCCTGTCACGGTATGCCTAGTGGGAAAAGATAAAACTTGCTTAACAAACCATGTTTTGGCAAATTTAATGTGATATATAAAAAAAAGTCAAAAAGGTTTATTAACTTATAATGACTATCTCAATTACAGTGGGACAAATATTACTATCTTTCTTCTGATACTTTGCAATGAAATATACAGATTATCACCACAAATCACAAGTGAGCCTTGGGCCCAAAAGGGAAAACTTATATTCAGTCCAAGTTACCAATCGTTTGATACTTCTCTCTCCACAAATAATCAGTAGATGTTGGGAACTTACACACAGGATAAAAGAGAGGGCAAAAAAAAAAAAAAAAGTTGGAGAAATTCTATGTAAAAAGTAGCATAGAAGTTCAAGTATTAAATCAGAAAACGGAGGGTATAAGGATTTATTCATTGGACATTCAATGGTGTATCACAAGACAAAAAACAAAGTAGGTTGAAACATCTACAAATCGGTATCTTGGAATGTTAAGCTCCAATAATATGTCATAGATTTTTATCATCAACTTGATGAATTAATTTCAAGATAAAAGGCTTTTCTTATTATAACACGCTCAAAAGGATCCCTCGTTCGTCCATCAAATATTCTACTTTTTTCTGTATACTTGGATTCAATTCAAATACACATCAATTAGCTGTTTGCACACCGTTTTCGTGCTAATGTAGTCTAAGGGGCATATGCATAGCTAGTACTAGTAATAAGTTAGTCATCCATTTAGGAATGGCAGCAAAACCCAGAGCTTGATAGGATTAGGCTACCACCCCTTTTTCAGAACATTTATGCCTCGCTTGTTTCAGCAGAAAATATTCTCCACGGAAACCTTTTTTTCCAGAAAATGTTTTCCATAGAAAACATTTTTCTATGTTTCATTACATTCTTCAAACTTATGTAATTAGTGGTGGTGGTGGCCGTGGCGTGGTGGTTTTAGTGGTGATGGTGGTGGAAAATATTTTCTACCCAAACAATTTTATTTTTCGTTGACCATGGAAAACATTTTCCGTTTTCTGTTGTACCAAACACCAAAAATCAGCAGAAAATGTTTTCTGCATTTGGAGGGTTAGCCAAAGTGAATTAAATGATCACTTGATGAAAAACAAACAAGATGGACTAGGCCAAATAAACAGCATACATTCTCAGCAGAAAATGCAACATATGCCCTTACAGGATCAGCCCATTTGGCAGAAATGGCCTATGAAATTTTCCTCCTTTGCTCAAGAGACTTGGGTGCTCTCTTGCTACCTTTTGGTCTTGCCATTTTTCTCCTTTGTTCAACACTCTCCAACCATTCCTGCTCAAGCCGTTCATCCAAGATCTTATAGGAGTCCCACTGCTTCTCTTCCTCACCAACAAATCCCTTTCTAGAAGCTTCTGCTATCAAATTCTGCCACTCAAAGTAGCCAGTTTCCTGCAGCTTCAGTTTTTCACGGCGCCTTTCCCACCCCATTCGCACTCCATTGCCAATTTTCATCCTTGTTTCTTCGCTGCACAATCAATAAAGAACATGGTAAATAAAGTGATTAAAGCAGTATGTGGAAAATTACAAACTGAAGGTCAAAAACTCAAAACTCCTGTTAGACTTAAAGAAGGCCCTAGTACAAATCCAGGGTAATGCTAAGCATCTAATTCACTGAATCTTCTCAATTTCCAAAATCTCATATTTGAAGAAGAAAACAGACTAATATTAACAGTAAAAAGGCACAAATTATTACAAAATGAAGGAGGAAAAAATTAAAATAGTTTAGTCTTTTTCTGGCTTCAGCCTCCAAGAACCAACAAAAGAGAAAAACAAATATCAATTAACTGAACCCAAATGACTGAACCCATCTAAGATTCAATCTAAAAGACCAGAACATCAATTAACAAGACAAGCGGAATATCCAGGATTTTTTTGTTAGTGAATATCCAGAAAGTTTATGAATAACCAAGTACTTGTAAATTCGATGATAGAAAGAAAAATAGCAGAACCAAAAATCGAAATAACAAGATGGAATGTCATGAGATTCTACCTCTGAGCATGTCCCAGGTTAACTAACTTCATCTTAACCTGCATAGGCTGTGTCAGTGAGATCTGCAACAAAGAATTTACATTAACAGGTTCAGTGCTGGCAGGGAAAGTACAAGAGAAAAGCAAATAGTTTTAAGAATTCATGAGAAATGTTTAACAGAAATTGAACCCCTATGACACCCAAGGGGTTCAATTTCTGTTAAACATTTCTCATGAATTATTGAACCCAACAACTTCAGATCAACTGAGGCTATTTGTGTTTCTCAATTATTTCGTCCATGAATTACTTAGAAACCGGACCAAGACATTTAGGCACTTGCTCTTGTTAGTTCTTCAGGTCTGTGAGAGGTATGCATTTCATTTGCATTGCTTGTGTCAAAAAAAGAAGAAAAAAAAATTCAATCAATTAATCCAATCACCGTTAAAATATAGGTCGAGAAATGACCTTATTTTTTGCTTGGAGATACACTTTATCTGCCTCCTTGGCATTTGTCTTCTCTTCTAGCTTCTGAAAGAACTGAAATAGCAAATGATAAAAAGACAGTAAAAAACATCAGCATAACAATAAATGAGTAAAACTGCAAATATATATGGAGTGAATGGATCTGGACTTGCCTTTTTACGTTTTGCCGCTCTTTCTTCACACCTCAAGCTAAAAGAGGAGGGTACTGTGGGAGGTCGTGCTTTGGGTCCAGATAAACCTGAAGTCTTCAAATGGCTGCATAGTGTTAAATAAAATTTAGAATTCTTGCATAACATTGTTAGAGTAATTGTGTTGCACGAAATTTGTCTAGGTTTTCTCACATGTGCTGAGGAAAAGTGATACGTGAATTGCAAAATTGGTTCCTATAAACTGTAATGGTATCATTGGCATGGATGGTATTGAAATATGTATTTAATATGAAATAAATTAGGTATGAGTAGCAACAAACAGAAGGTAGCATAACAGAAAGTGTAAGAGATGCTACTTCATTTTGGAAAGATAGTTTGTGGGTTCGACCATGAGTAGCCACTTTGTGTAAATAATGCCAAAGGTTAGGTTTGTATCCAATCTACCCCTAATAGACCCCAATCCTATGGGCGCTAAACTGGGAGTACTTTCTTCTTCTTCTTATTATTATTATTATTATTACTTTTTTTAGTTTGCATCCACGTCTTATCAATACCTTGTGCCAGAAACACAATACTAGCAAGACTTTTGGAAACTTTCTTGGAGCTATTGTTCCTAGTATGCAATACAAAATCTCTACACTCAGTAGATAGCGATATGAGCATCTAATGAGAACTCTATAATCCACAACATAGGCAAAATAAGATCTTACTCTATCCCATGTGATTTCCCATCTGCTATTCTCCTTCCAGAAACTAAGATCTTGGCATTTGTCTTCTCTTCTAGCTTTTGAAAGAACTGAAACAGCAAATGATAAAAAGACAGCAAAAAACATCAGCATAACAATAAATGAGTAAAACTGCAGATATATATGGAGTGAATGGATCTGGACTTGCCTCTTTACGTTTTGCCGCTCTTTCTTCACACCTCAAGCTAAAAGAGGAGGGTATTGTGGGAGGTCGTGCTTTGGGTCCAGATACACCTGAAGTCTTCAAATGGCTGCATAGTGTCAAATAAAATTTAGAATTATTGCATAACATCGTTAGAGTAATTGTGTTGCACAAAATTTTGTTTAGGTTTTCTCACATGTGATGAGGAAGAGTGATACTTGAATTGCAAAATTGGTTCCTATAAACTGTAATGGTATAACTGGCATGGATGGTATTGACATATGTATTTAATATGAAATAAATTAGGCATGAGTAGTAACAAACAGAAGGCAGCATAACAGAAAGTGCAAGGGAAGCTACTTCATTTTGGATAGATAGTTTGTGGGTTCAACCATGAGAGTAACCACTTTGTGCAAATAATGCCAAAGTTAGGCTTGTATCCAATCTATGCCTCCTAGACCCCAATCCTATGGGCGCTAAACTGGGAGTACTTTTTTATTATTACTATTATTATTACTTTTTTTAGGTTGCATCCACGTCTTATCAATACCTTGTGTTAGAAACACAATACTAGCAGGACTTTTGGAACTTTCTTGGAGCTATTGTTCCTAGTATGCAATACAAAATCTTTACACTCAGTAGATAGTGATATGAGCATCTAATCAAAACTCTACAATCCACAACATAGACAAACTAAGATCTTACTCTATCCCATGTGATTTCCCATCTGCTATCCTCCTTCCAGAAACTAAGATCTTGGCATTTGTCTTCTCTTCTAGCTTTTGAAAGAACTGAAACAGCAAATGATAAAAAGATAGCAAAAAACATCAGCATAACAATAAATGAGTAAAACTGCAGATATATATGGAGTGAATGGATCTGGACTTGCCTCTTTACGTTTTGCCGCTCTTTCTTCACACCTCAAGCTAAAAGAGGAGTGTACTGTGGGAGGTTGTGCTTTGGGTCCAGATACACCTGAAGTCTTCAAATGGCTGCATAGTGTTAAATAAAATTTAGAATTCTTGCATAATATCATTAGAGTAATTGTGTTGCATGAAATTTTGTTTAGGTTTTCTCACATGTGATGAGGAAAAGTGATACTTGAATTGCAAAATTGGTTCCTATAAACTGTAATGGTATAACTGGCATTGATGGTATTGAAATACGTATTTAATATGAAATAAATTAGGCAAGAGTAGTAACAAACAGAAGGCAGCATAACAGAAAGTGTAAGGGAAGCTATTTCATTTTGGATAGATAGTTTGTGGGTTCGACCATGAGAGTAGCCACTTTGTGCAAATAATGCAAAAGGTTAGGTTTGTATCCAATCTATGCATCCTAGACCCCAATCCTATGGGCGCTAAACTGGGAGAACTTTTTATTATTACTATTATTATTACTTTTTTCAGGTTGCATCCACGTCTTATCAATACCTTGTGCCAGAAACACAATACTAGCAGGACTATTGGAACTTTCTTGGAGCTATTGTTCCTAGTATGCAATACAAAATCTTTACACTCAGTAGATGGTGATATGAGCATCTAATCAAAACTCTACAATCCACAACATAGACAAACTAAGATCTTACTTTATCCCATGTGATTTCCCATCTGCTATCCTCCTTCCAGAAACTAAGATCTGAGCATTTGTCTTCTCTTCTAGCTTTTGAAAGAACTGAAACAGCAAATGATAAAAAGATAGCAAAAAATCAGCATAACAATAAATGAGTAAAACTGCAGATATATATGGCGTGAATGGATCTAGACTTGCCTCTTTACGTTTTGCCGCTCTTTCTTCACACCTCAAGCTAAAAGAGGAGTGTACTGTGGGAGGTCGTGCTTTGGGTCCAGATACACCTGAAGTCTTCAAATGGCTGCATAGTGTTAAATAAAATTTAGAATTCTTGCATAACATCGTTAGAGTAATTGTGTTGCATGAAATTTTGTTTAGATTTTCTCACATGTGATGAGGAAAAGTGATACTTGAATTGCAAAATTGGTTCCTATAAACTGTAATGGTATAACTGGCATTGATGGTATTGAAATACGTATTTAATATGAAATAAATTAGGCAAGAGTAGTAACAAACAGAAGGCAGCATAACAGAAAGTGTAAGGGAAGCTATTTCATTTTGGATAGATAGTTTGTGGGTTCGACCATGAGAGTAGCCACTTTGTGCAAATAATGCAAAAGGTTAGGTTTGTATCCAATCTATGCATCCTAGACCCCAATCCTATGGGCGCTAAACTGGGAGAACTTTATTATTATTATTATTATTATTACATTTTTTAGTTTGCATCCACTTCTTATCAATACCTTGTGCCAGAAACACAATACTAGCAAGACTTTTGGAACTTTTTTGGAGCTATTGTTCCTAGTATGCAATACAAAATCTTTACACTCAGTAGATAGTGATATGAGCATCTAATGAGAACCCCACAATCCACAACACAGACAAACTAAGGTCTTACTCTATCCCATGTGATTTCCCATCTGCTTGTGAGAATATAGAATATATCATTGTGTGTTTTGTAGCGTCAATGGCCCCGACGCGTAAACGTGGAGCGAGAGGAGCGAAGGGTAAGAGTGAGTTGCGTCTCGGTGATCTGAAAGCTTTTTTGTATATTCAATTGTATCAAAGATTACAATCAGACCTTAGATTATATAGCCCTAAATCCTAAACCAAAAAAGAAAATACAAATACAATTATAATTACGTCTCTAACAGGACTCTATGTCTCTAACAGGACTCTAACACAATCATGCCTCTAATAGGACTCTAATTTGTACAAAACACACAATGATATATTCTATATTCTCACACCCCTGCTCAAACTCAAGGTGTTTTAGCAGAAAAAACTGAGAGTTTGCTCAAAAGAAACTGAAACCGAGCGGTAGTGTGAGTCTTAGTGAAGAAGTCCGCAAGTTGCAAAGCCGAAGGGATGAAAGGAAGCAAGATAGAGGCAGACTGCAGATACTGGTGAACAAAATGACAATCAATCTCAATATGTTTCGTCCGTTCATGAAAGACAGTATTGTGGGCAATCTGAACAGCACTGTGGTTGTCACAATAGAGAGATGTCGGAGAAGACTAAGAGACACCCAAATCAGACAAGAGACAACGAAGCCAAACAATCTCAGCAGTGGCATGAGCCATAGCACGATACTCAGCTTCGGCAGTAGAGCGAGCAATGACTGATTGTTTCTTACTTTTCCAAGAGATCAAGGAATCTCCAAGAAACATACAGAAACCAGACGTAGACTTACGATCAGTAACATCACCGGCCCAATCAGAGTCAGCATAAGCCACCAAGTCCAAAGAGGAAGTAGAAGACAACAATAAGCCCTGAAAGATGGTACCCCTGAGATAGCGAAGAACGCGAACCAAAGCAGCCCAATGGGTAGAGCGAGGAGCAGAAACGAACTGACTAATCACATGAATAGCATAAGCAAGATCGGGGCGAGTGATAGTCAAATAAACTAAACAACCCACAAGCTCGCGATATAAAGTGGGATCATCCAAAGGGACACCATCAATAGAGTTAAGCTTCACATTAAGCTCAATAGGCATATCAGAAACCTTAGGTATCAGTAAGACCAGCACGATGAATGACTTCATTAGCATACTTGGCCTGAGACAGAAAATAGCCTTTGGGAGAAGAAGCAACATCAATACCAAGAAAATACCATAATGGACCCAGATCCTTCATTTCGAAGGTGCGGAAGAGATGTTGCTTGGCCTCAGAGATAGCAGAAGAGTCCGAGCCAGTGATAATCATATCATTCACATAGAGTAAGAGAGCAACAAAACCAGCCGAGGTATGTCGTAGAAATAAAGCAAAGTTGGAAGCAGAAGGATGAAACCCGAGCTCGGTAACAGCAGTCTGAAATCGATCATACCAAGCACGAGGAGACTGCTTTAGACCATACAGAGCACGCCGAAAACGACAAACCTGACCAGAGGGATGGTGAAGGCCAGGGGGAGGACGCATGTAAACCTCCTCAGTGAGATGGCCATTAAGAAAAGTATTCTTAACATCCATCTGATAAAGAGGCCAAGAACGAATAGCAGCAACAAAGATCAAAGTACGGACAATAGTCATTTTGGCAACATGAGCAAATGTCTCCTCATAATCAATACCGTACTCTTGAGAGAAACCTTTAGCAACCAGACGAGCTTTGTAACGCTCAAGAGAACCATCAGAATGAGTCTTGACTTTGTAGACCCATTTGCAATCAACCAGGTTCTTATCAGCAGGCAAAGGAACCAACTCCCAAGTACTAGTTTTCTGTAAAGCAGACAACTCATCATCCATAGCTTTAACCCAATGAGGATCCTGACAGGCCTCCTTGTAAGACTGAGGTTTTACAAAAGAGTGAATAGCAGACAAAAAGGTACGATAGGAAGTAGAAAAACAAGTATTATACCAACCCAACCTGTTTGGCGGATGACGTACTCGAGAAGGATATCGGTGTGTAGTAGGATCAGAGTCGTCAGAAGCAGAGGGAGCAGCAGCAGGTGCACAGACAACCGGTGGAGGAAGAGCCTTGAGACGAGAATAAACTAACGGAGGAGGAGAAGAAGTCGAAGGAGGAGAAGCAGCTAGAGCAAGGTTTTAAAAAGCGGCCGCAACCGTTACGTAACGGTTGTGATAGTTATCGCCACCCGTTACAGCCGCTTTTACAGTGTGATTGAGATTCACAGGTGTATCGGCCGTAGTGGTTGCCGTAACGGTCATAACAGTGCCGTAATAGCCTGTTATGCACCGTTATGTAACGGTTCCGAACTGCTTCTTTCGAAAAAAACTGAAAATGGGGGAAGAGGGATAAAGAGAAGAGAGAAGATAAACAGAAAAAATGGAGGAGCAAAAGATAGAGAGAGAAGAGGGAAGATAAAGAACATGCCATTGATTTGTTGAAGCTGTAAGAATTATGCTATTTTATTCAGCTGCTATCACTCAACCATTTTGTTTGTGTGTCTATCTATATATTATTTAATAATAATAATAATAATAATAATAACAACAATAATAATAATAATAATAATAATAAGTGTAGTCATTATCTATTTGGCTTGGTTAAAATATGTGTATGTATATATATATATATTTAGGCTCTTATTTATTCTCTTACTTTTGTCATTGTTTATCTTATATATAATAGTTAGTGATTGATTTTTTGTATAATAAAAAATCATTAATTATTAAAATAAAATGTAAAAAACTCAGTTTACAATAATTTTAAAATATGAAATATATTAGATCATACTTAAAAATTTTCAAAAATTGATCAATATTTATTTTAAACCCAATAAGTATGATTATGAAAAAAAAATATGCGTATCGGTAAGTTTTTTTCAAATTATGCGAAAAATAAAAAAATTCACGGTTCCGGTTACCGCAACCGTTACGCTACGGCCTTTACACCCGCAACTGCAACCGCGCCACCGCCACCATTACGGCGACTGCAACCGCTTTTCAGAACCTTGAGCTAGAGGTATATGAGAAGATGGAACAAGCTCAGCGGGAACAGTGGAGATGTACTCATCAGACGAGACCTCAGAAGGAAATGGGTCAATGTGAACCAAATCCTCTTTGGAAACTGGAGCAGTGAGATGGGGAAGCTAGAAGTAAGATAGACGTTCAAGAAAGGCAACATGACGGGAGACATAAAGACAATGGGAAACAGAGTCGTAACACTGATAACCTTTCTGAGTAGGACTATAACCCAAAAAGACACAGAGGACAGACCGGGCACTAAGTTTGGTCCTATCTTTGCGGGGAAGAAGAACAAAACAGGCAGACCCAAACACACGAAGGAGGGAGTAGTTAGGAATTTGGGAGAACAAAGCCTCATAAGGAGACTGACCAGAAAGAAGGGGAGTAGGCATGCGGTTGAGAAGAAAAGCAGCAGTAAGAACTGCCTCCCCCCAGAATGGAGCCGGAACTGAGGCAGAGAGAAGAAGAGACCGAGCGGTCTCAAGAAGATGACGGTGTTTACGCTCGGCTTGACCATTTTGGGCAGGTGTATCTGTACAGGAAGTTTGGTGAATGGTACTCAAATTGGCCAAATACTCACAGAACTCATTTTTAAAATATTCCCCACCCAAGTCAGACCGTAACACTTTAATTGTAGACCCAAACTGAGTAGTAATCATAGACTGAAAGGTATGGTCTATCTAATAGAAATTGGACTTATGAGTCATAAGATAAACCCAAGTGTAACGGGTGCAATCATCAACAAATGACACATAGTATGCAGAACCCCCTTTGGTGAGAACAGGAGAAGGGCCCCAAACATCAGTATGAACTAAAGAAAACGGTGTATCAGATATAGAAGTACTTTTACGTAAAGGTAAGGCTGTCATTGTGTGTTTTGTAGCGTCAATGGCTCCGACGTGTAAACGTGGAGCGAGAGGAGCGAAGGGGAAGAGTGAGTTGCGTCTCGGTGATCTGGTTCTCGCCAAGGTCAAGGGAACTTCGATCGATCAAAGGAGAAGATTTGAGAACCAGATTTGATCAAGGGAGAAGATGACCCACAACTCACACAGAGACTGAAGAGGAAGACAATTTCTAGGGTTCTGGTGGTGGCTCTGATACCATGTAAGATTCCTGAAAGCTTTTCTGTATATTCAATTGTATCAAAGATTATAATCAGACCTTAGATTATATAGCCCTAAATCCTAAACCAAAAAAGAAAATACAAATACAATTATAATTATGTCTCTAACAGGACTCTAACACAATCATGCCTCTAATAGGACTCTAATTTGTACAAAACACACAATGATATATTCTATATTCTCACACTGCTATCCTCCTTCTAGAAACTGAGCAATCATCCACTGGTTTACTTATGTAATACATACACGTAGAAAAATGGCACAATTTTAAAGGGTTAAGAAAATAAACAACCTTATTCTTTCTTCTTGAGGAGCTGTTGAAGAATGCACTGATAACCCATTCGCTGATGCCTGCAGTTTACCAAAAACCAAAAACGTTATCTCAGCTATGTGTTACAGTGTGCACTAGCACGCTATTGCACATGAACAAAGCAGCAAACAAGGTGAATGAGGTGAAGGCAAGGAAGTAAAGTAAGCACCCTAGTTGGAATTCGTGGAGGATTTGAGCTGTCTCTGGATGTCTCTTCCATAACATTTGGTTCATTACACGCTGCATTTTGCTCCTCAAGCAATGCTGCAGGTTTCTTAGCACCATTTCTCTTGTAAAGGGCTTCGAAATAAGCTTTCCTCTCGGCAACTAAACCTGGCTTAGAAGATTTCTTAGCTTCTTCCAAGTACTGATTGTTAGAGAAACATGACCATTTTTCACACGCCAATGATTCCAACATGAACCTCCGAAATGAGATTGATGTTGTTAGGGCACAATAAGGATCTCCCTGTAATGAGATTCTTTCAAGTGTTTCTTAGTAAAATCATCAAAGCTGACACATGTATCCACTAATATATTTTAAATAGAATTGCAAAGACATACATACCCAACTCCAAATATAATCTACTTCAAGAACAAATGTGATGAGAAACATTTTAACAAGGTACCCTGTTATTTTGTGATTCTAATAAAACATGGGCAAATTATACCAGTTGTTTCTATAATTTGACTCTTTAGTCAATTTAGTCATTGTAGTTCCCATTGTATTAATTTTGCCTCCATTGTGTAAATTTAGTTCAATTGATAAACATCTGCTAAGAAATTAGACAAAAATCAAAGAGAAAATGGTACATTTAAAAAGGGAATTAATCATTTTAATCCATCAATCACTTTGAAATAGACTATGCTCTTTGATTTCAGTTCAATTTCTAAATGGGCATTATCAATTACACTAAACTGACACAAAATATGAAGGATTCAAGGGTAGAATTGATCAAATTAGAACTATCTATAAGAACGAAATTGACACAAGAAACAAACTACAAGACTACGGGTGTAATTTGCTGTAACAACATTGACTAAGCATTACATGAAATTCCCATGCAATTGGTTGATGATTGCAGTTATTAGTAAAGAAAGGAGCACAAGAATCAGAAGAAGAAGAAGAAACTATAACTAGCAAAAGGGACAAATCAAGAACTCAAATGAAAAACCAAATACTGAGAACAGTAACAAATCAAGTATTGTCAAAAGAATATTAAAAAAACGACAAAGAAATAGCAATCCCATGTCAGAAAAATCAAAACCCACTAGGGTTTTCTGTGAAAATGAAGAAGATTGTGTTTTTTGGACAAACCTCTTCGGGTTCAGTGGAAGTAGTGCCAGCAGGTTGAGAGAAGGATCGAACAAGACAAGTTGGCGATTCACCCATTTCTGTCTTTGCAGTGAAGAGAGAGAAACTCAAAGAAACTCAAAGAAAGCCAAAGAAACCTACCCTATGATTCCCTGAATCCTCTTTCTTTCTCTCTGTATCTTCTTCGTATAGGGTCTTCTTTTTTTTGATTCTCTTATGGGGTCTTCTTTGCTCTTCTAAATCTTGGAATCTCCGAGAATGCAGTTCATTCACTTTGTTAATATATTCCATTAGATTATAGGCTCCTAACAGGTATGTTCAAACCCTGCCTTCTTCTTTCCCTCCCTTATTCTTTCCTTTTCTTGTTCTTTTCCTTGTTCAAACCTTGCCTTATTCTCCCTTACCTTGTTCTTTCCTCGTCTTTTTCTTTTCCTTGCACAGCAGTCCTCATAGCCTAGTGTCACTAGTTTGCCTTCACATTCACGATGGTTTTGTTTTAAAAAATAGGTCAATTGATTAATAGTTTAAAAATTGGGGGAGGAGTTGGTGAAAACATTTTTTTACATTGCATACTTATTGATTTTTTTGTTTATTAATTACTCTTAAATTAATTTGACTTTGATGTATTTTCTTTAGATTGTTTATTAATTACTCTTAAATTAATTTGATTTTGATGTATTTTCTTTAGATTAGTATTTGTGAGAATTTATTTAATCATTTTCAACTTGATTTTAAAATTCTTAAACTTTTGTTTGGAGATTTTGAATTTAGAATGCAAAGAAGCCAAATAATTCTTCTTGGATGGGATTTTTAATTTCCGTTACAATCTCAAATTGGTTAACATAGGCTTTGCCAATGTCCATATAGGAAAATTATAAAATAGTCCTAAAGTATCACGTAATTATATTTTTTCAATAAATTTTATGGGTGACATAATTACCAAAATACCCATAATGTAAATGTTCACACCGTCAATGTGAATGTTCATATCGTCAATGTGTAGGGGCCTGGCCCATGTCGATCTTCGTGGGTGCCCGGAAAAATTCAAGTCGGTTCGGGTCGGCCCATGGGCCAAAAAAATTAGGCCCAGGCCCTAGCCCTGGCACAGGGTTATTTGGACTTTGGGCGGGCCGGTGGGTCGAGCCTTGGGTCGGGGCGGTGGGCCTGGGCCTAACCTCGGGCTTGGGCGGGCCTGACCATTTTTTAAAATTTTTTCTAGCAAAATTTTATTATTTTTCACAAAAAAAGACACTAGGCCTCGGGCGGGCCGGGCCTCGGACCGAGCCTTGAATAGGCCTTAAACGGACCGATGGGCCAGGCCGGGCTTCAAAGTGATGGCCCAGGCCCTAGCCTAGGGTCTCGGACTGGGCTCGTGCCCGGGCCCAAACGAGCCTGCCTTGGGCCGCGGGCAGGCTTCGGGCAGCCCACGTTCTTTTTGACTATTCCATTAGGTCCTATTTGAGGTAAGAAGACCAAAATACCCTTTTCATCTACTTATATTCTATGTAGTCCACATTATTTTCTTATGTTTCAATAAGTCCTATGGGTGACATAATTACCAAAATACCCCTAATGTGAATGTTCACACCGTCAATGTGAATGTTCATACTGTCAATGTGAATGTTCACATCGTCAATGTGTAGGGGCCCAGCCCATGTCGAGTCTCGTGGGTGTTCGAAAAAATTCGAGTCGGGCCGAGCCGGCCCATGAACCAAAAAATTAAGCCCAGGTCCTAGCCCTGGCACAGGGGTAGTCGGACTTTGGGCGGGCCGATGGGTCGAGCCTCGGGTCGGGCAGATGGGCCTGGGCCTAGCCTCAGGCTGGGGTCGGGCTTGGGCGGGCCTGGCCATTTTTTTTTAATTCTTTTTAATTTTTTCTACCAAAATTTTATTATTTTCCACAAAAAAAGACACTAGGCCTCGGCGCGGGCCGGACCTCGGACCGAGCCTTGAATGGGCTTTAACCGGGCTGGGCTTCAAAGTAATGGCCCAGACCCTAGCCTAGGGTCTCGGACTAGGCTTGAGCTCGGGCCCAAACGAGCCTTTCCCGGGCCGCGGGGGGGCTTCGGGCAGCCTACGTTCTTTTTGACTATTCCATTAAGTCCTATTTGAGGTAAGAAGACCAAAATACCATTTTCATCTACTTATATTCTATTTAGTCCACATTATTTTCTTATGTTTCAATAAGTCCTATGGGAGACATAATTATCAAAATACCCATACATCGTCAATGTGAATGTTCATATCATCAATGCGTAGAGGCCCGGGCCTACCCATATCGAGCCTCGTGCGTGTCCGAAAAAAATCGGGCCGGCCCAGGGGCAAAAAAATTAGGCCTAGGCCCTAGTCTTGGCACAAGGGTATTCAGCTTTGGACGGGCCGATGGATCGAGCCTTGGGTCAGGCCGGTGGGCCTAGGCCTAGCCTCGAGCTTAGGTCGGGCTTGGGTGGGCCTGGCCATTTTTTTTAAATTCTTTTTAATTTTTTCTACCAAAATTTTATTATTTTCCACAAAAAAGACATTGCGCCTCGGGCGGGCTGGGTCTAGGACTGAGCCTTGAATGGGCCTTAAGCGGGTCGATGGGCCGGGCCGGGCCGGGCTTCAAAGTGATGGCCTAGGCCCTAGCCTAGGGTCTCGGACATGCTCGGGCCCGGACCCAAACGAGCCTGCCCCGGGCTGTGGGTGGGCTTCGGGCAACCCATGGGCCACGGGCCAATTCTACATTCCTATCAATGTGCATGTTAACATGTCAATGTGAATATTCACATTGTCAACGGGCCGGGCCAGGCATACCCCGGGCGAGCTTCGGGCAGCGGGCAAATTTTACACTCCTATCAATGTTAATGTTAACATGTCAATGTGAATATTCACATTGTCACGGGTCGGGCCAAGCCCGCCTCGGGCTGCGGTCGAGCTTCGGGCCAATTTTACACTCTTATCAATGTGAATGTTAACATGTCAATGTGAATATTCACATTGTCAACGGGCCGGGTCGGGCCCGTCCTGGGCCGCTGGCCAATTTTATACTCTTATCAATGTGAATGTTAACATGACAATGTGAATATTCACATTGTCAATAAGCCGGGCCGGGCCGCCCACGGACCGTGGGTGGGTTTCGGGCAGCCACGGGGCGCGGGCTAATTTTACACTCCTATCAATGTGAATGTTAACATGTCAATGTGAATATTCACATTGTCAACGGGCCGGGCCGGGCCCGCCGCGGGCGAGCTTTTGGCTGCCCATGGGCCGCGGGCCAATTTTATACTCTTATCAATGTGAATGTTAACATGTCAATGTGAATATTCACATTGTCAACGGGCCGGACCGGGCCACCCCGGGCTGCCCATGGGCCGCGGGCGGGTTTCGCGCCGCCACGGGACACGGGCCAATTTTACACTCCTATTAATGTGAATGTTAACATGTCAATGTGAATATTCACATTGTCAACGGGCCGGGCCCGCCACGACTTGTGGGTGGGTTTCGGGTCGCCCATGGGCCAATTTTACATTTCTACCAATGTGAATTTAAAAATATGAATGTTCACATCATAAAATTGCTAACCGTTCAAAAAATATTTATAAGGGTATTAAAATTAAATATAAGGGCATAAGTGTCCAAGAAAATAGTGTAAATCAAGAAAAAAGACTTTATGGAATAAAACTATACATACATGGGACTAAATGGGTTAAAAAATTCCTTCATGGACTTCTTGAGTTAAAACACTTCTAAATGAGATTTATAAATAAAAATCTCATTTTTTTTTTATCAATCATCATTTATTATACTCCTTTATGTTCCTCAATTACCCAATATAAATAATCAATATTCCACCTTTTCTACCAATTATACTATCATAATACAAATAATCAATATTCCACATTTTTTATCAATTATACTATCATGAAACACCATGTAACTGTACTTCCGGACTACTGAATAATCACCTGTGCATATAAGACCTCATTTATGAATATGTTATTTTAATAATTTTTGATTTTTTTGACTAAAATATGAGGTAAAAAAATTAATATATTTGTGATATTTTTTGATTTTAGAAAAAAAGAATATTTAACTTTTTTGTATATTTTATTAAATTTTTAATAACTTTTTAACTTAAACTAAAATAAATACTTACCAAACGAGAGCTAAGTCTCTTAAACATTCTCCGCTTACAAGTAAGTTTTTAAGTGTGAGTTTTTCACAAGAGATTCATATCATTCTATTTAAAATTTTATTTTTGGTGTTCCATGGTTTTTTAGTTGGATTGCAAAAAAAATTAATTTTAACTTGAATTAATTTTTGATCTGAGAAAAACTTGGATTAATTTTTGAAAGGATTATTTACTTATAAATATAGCGCAACTCTCTTTTTTAAAATAAACTTCTCTATTTTTTAATTGGATCTATTTTTAATGTTCTTTTTAGACTTTCAATCCTTACATAGTGTTGCAAGATTTGTTCTTTGTTTGACATTAGTGTAGGGAAAATTTTGAAAAAAATCCAAATAAACCCTACGAATTTTGTGGCATATGAACACTACATGGACATTTCTAATCCTTACTAAAATTCAAATTTGAATAAAAAGTCATTTGATTCCATAAATTTGAGTCCACTTTTCAAAAAATTAATTTTTTTTTATTTTTTTATATATTTTTTAATATTTTACACAATTTTTTTATTTTTTAAATATTATCTAATTTAAATATACTTAAAAATATAATATTTGTAATAAAAAAATAAAAAAATTTATCAAATACAAAAAATATAAAAATTTAATACATTTTTATATTTTTCTATATTTAAAGATTTTTGTATATATTTTTTAATTTTAAGTATATTAAACTTACGTGAATTAAAATATTTAAAAAAATTTAAAAATAAAAATTAAAAATTTTAAAAACTATTTTTGAAGACTTTGGTGTTTACAATCTCTTAAATTTCTTCACTCATTACTTAAATTTTTATTCAACCCAAACTAAAAAATTGAACGCTTTTATCCAATCTTTCCACTATCATGCTTTACTCTAATTTATAGCTTCCACTCAAAACTACAACACTCATCAGTCTTACTCACATTTAAGTTTATTCATTGAATATGAAACTTTCTACTAAAACTTCTACTCAACTTGAGTAAAAATATAAGTAATAACAACAAAAACAGAACATTCCATGAGGCATAATATAAAATTGTTGCACAAAATTTATATATATATATATATATAAAAGTTTGTACATATTCATACATTGAAAATGTTAATTTCATGGACTCATTATAACATAAGGCATGAGCATCCTAAACAATCAATGAGAAACAAAATTAGAAAAACAAAATAAAAATGAAACCAACACAAAATATTTAAAGAGAACAAAATACAATTGAAAAGACTACTATCTTTTTCACTACATTGGAGGAGAGAAAAAATTAAACTCACTAACATGGAAATCTAACCACTAAATTAACCCTAATAATTGATTATACATTCAACTACTCATTGAACATTAATGTCCAAAACCTTGGAAGTGCCACTAGCTTTAGGTATAGTTATATACAAAACCCCATCTTCAACCTCAGCTTTAATCTTCTCATAGCTTTAAGTATAGTTATATACAAAACCCCATCTTTAACCTCAGCTTTAATCTTCTCAAACTCAACATTCTCAGGCAAAGCAACTCTACTACTATACCTACCTTGGCTCTTTGCAGACCACTCTTCATTTTCTACCTCGCTTTCTTGGCCATGTCTGTCCTTGGTCATTTTCTTAGCCTTGACAACCAACCCCATCTTTAACCTCAACTTTAATCTTCTCAAACTCAACATTCTCAGGCAAAGCAACTCTACTACTATACCTACCTTGGCTCTTTGCAGACCACTCTTCATTTTCTACCTCACTTTCTTGGCCATTTCTGTCCTTGGTCATTTTCTCAGCCTTGACAACCAACATTTTTCTCTTCAACATAGACCTTCACATCATCTTTGGTCATACCGGGCATGTCGAATCTCATCTTGTACTCTCCCTCTCCTTCCTTTATCTCCCATGGAGTCCTTCTCCTACTGTACCCGCTGGTCTCGATTAATGTCGGCGACGGCCACCTGCTGGTGTAGACAAAAGGGTTTTCCATCATCCTCTCCATGGTTTCCATCATTTGTTGCACTGTCCTTGCTGTTGGAAATCTATCCCACAACCATGCATATAATGAAGGGTCAAAACTACACTACATAGATATTAGGGAAAATTAGTCTAAAGTCTCTCTCCCATTTTTAGTAACGAGAGAGATCCACAATATTATTTTGTGATGTCTAAGGTCCATCACACATTCCCATACATCTCCCTCCATATCTGATCTTCCTGGAGAAAAGAACGCAGAGACTGATCTTTGAATTTGAGATTTTAAAGTTTGGTTTTCTTCCTCGTCGGATAATTTGACAAAGGCCTCCAGCTTTGGACCGACCACTATATATACATACACAAACTTCTCCTCCATCCATTTTCTAAGGTTTTCAAAGTTTTCGAGCCCAGACCTCTTTCGCCATGGAGAAGTGTAAGTGCCTTTTCGCTCTATCTATTTATCTATCTATTTATCTATATCTATATATATGTATATATATATGTTTGTGGTTGCTTAGATCTGTATCCATCTGAATTTTTTACTATGGTTTTCTGTATATTCATAGATCCATTGAAAATTTGAATTTTTTGATCTAAAAATGTTTTATTCTTTGTACTTGTTGTTTTATTGAGTCTTCAATTGATATCCGTAATTCAATTTTTCGTGTAGTGCTAAGATATCTGAGAAATGTGTATTTTTTTTTTCTTCTAACCCAAACACCACCCCTGTTTATTTCTGAAATTCTTATTAGATTGGATGAGCTTGATTGTGAACTTAGATCATAACTAGCTAGGCTTCAATGAACTTGATGTTGGCTGGCCAGAGTCATTGCGAATTGGAATCTCACTCCCACGAACTCGATTATGAGATGTGATTTAAGATTGTGAAGACACATCCAAGGCTAGGGTTTCTTGGATCAATGTACGATCACCAAGGACTATTCATAAAAATACAACTCTGCTGCAAATAGAGAGAATATCTCTAGTTTCAATCCAGAGAATTCTCTGGTTTAGACCAGAGAAATTCAACCAGAGAAATTCTCTAAATTGAACGGACATCTTCTTCTCAACATCCAGAAGGTTCCATACGAGCATTTGCACCCTGAATATGCCTATGAAGAGGCCGATGTTTACATTTTGCGAAAGAAATGATAGCTGTAGCACACACATATCTGGTAAGTCTTGGAATTCGGAGTGGAGACAAACTATTCCATTCATGGAGAATTTCTTGTTAGAACTAAATTTAAGTGGAGAAAACTTTATTTGAAATTTGTGATTGTTGACTACTTCAGTATTATTTTGTGGGTTTGTTAGTAAAGATTGCATTATTGGCTTACATATTACACAAAATCAGAGAAATTCTTTGTGAATAGAGCTAGAGAAATTTGTGAACTTAGAGAAATTTTCTCTAACTCTATCCACAAATTTTCTCTGGATAAAGCCACAAAAGCCGCACAACTTTTCTCTACACAATTTTCTCTGGATAAAGCCACAAAATTCTCTACACAATTTTCTCTGGATAGAGCCACACAAATTCTCTACACAATTTTCTCTGGATAGAGCCACACAAAGCCACACAATTTTTTTCTACACAATTTTCTCTGGATAAAGTCACATAAAGTTACGCAATTTTCTCTGGATAGAGCCATACAAAGCCACACAAATTTTCTCTAACACAATTTTCTTTGGATAGAGCCACACAAAGCCACACAAATTTTCTCTACACAATTTTCTCTAGATAGAGCCACACAAATTGTCTCTAACACAATTTTCTTTGGATAGAGCCACACAAAGCTACACAAATTTTCTCTACATAATTTTCTTTGGATTTCTTTGGTACTTAGAGAAAATTGGTCAAAATGGTGGTTGTTCAATTTTCTCTGGTTTGTTGTTGTCTAAATGGCTTACAGTCTGGTTTGATAAAAAACACAGAGAAAATTATGAGCAAACTAGAGAAAATTGGTCAAAAACACAAAGAAATTCCTAGAATTTCTCAGGAGAGAATTTCTCTAGAGAGAAAATCTATGGGAGGTCCAGAGAAATTCTCTGGGAAGTGTAGAGAAATTCCCAGAATTTCTTTGGAGAGAAAATCTCTGGGAGGTCCAGAGAAATTTCCAGAATTTCTCTGGAGAGAATTTCTCTTGGGTCGAATTTTCTCTAGATTGATGTTGAAGGACCTTAGATATTATGACAATGTTGGGTGTCCTTTATGCTATAAAATCTTAATACCAGGGATCTTTAAAAAAAAAATCCCTTAGATATTAATGCATTCCCAATAATGAAATAATAAAATTATACTTTTTACCATTATAGTTTTGCTTCAATGTATTTTAATCACTATGGTTTCGATTAGATAAATTATACTTTTTACTATTATAATTTTACTTAGATGTACTTTAATCACTATAATTTCAATTTAAATAATGTTGGACTTTATATTTTTAATTCAGTTTCAATTTCATTTAAGTTAATAGTTAAAATTTATGATTTTTGAAAACATGTTAATTATGTAGAAAATTTTGACTATAATTGCAATAGAAAAAACAAATTAAAACTAGATTTGAAGTCTATAAGAAGGCACATGACACTTCTAACTTGGAGGTGCCTTTTGGGTTGGAGCCCAAAGGGACACCAACTGTTGGGGTGGGCCATATTGGACCATATTTCCCGGTGGGAGCTGGGCAGAGCATCTAACATATCGATCAAACTATCACAGCCTGTCTTTGGTGTGGAAATAATTGATCGTGGATGAACACTGAAGCATCCTTGATCTCAAAAGATGTGGATTTACTTCCCATGTCCTCTACATATTTCATTTTGTTCAGCGAATGATCTTTATTGACCGGACATCTTTCTTTCATTCATTCTTCTTTCATCATTTCTTTGGTGATGAAAATGCTTAATGTCTGTACTTGCTGACATTTTATAATTTTTCTATGCTACTTTTTTGTGTTTCAGTGACTACATGTTGTCTGGCAAGAGAGGGTTTGAACTCACTTCATGAAAGAAAAGTTGGATTTGACATCGTAATCAGTGATGTCAACATGCCTGACATGGATGGGTTTAAGCTTCTTGAGCATGTTGGTCTTGAGACGGATCTTCCTGTCATCAGTCAGTACCTGTGATTAATATTTGAAGCTTTGTTGTGATTGCTAGATTTTCTTGTTCTCTTCCATTCATGTCCATTGAAACTTTTATTTCTAACGCTTTTACATTCTTAATCTTTGCAGTGATGTCTGTTGACGGGGAAACAAGCAAAGTAATGAGAGGTGTCCAACATGGGGCATGTGATTATCTTCTCAAGCCTATAAGAATGAAAAAACTACGTCATATATGGCAACATGTCTTTAGAAAGAGGATACATGAAGTGAGAGATATTGAAGGTCATTGTCACGACCCAAACCCGCCCCTGTAGGTTTAGCATCGTAACCGGCCAGTAATCCATGGATTACCAAAGGCCTCATAATACATTAATAAATAGTAAGGGGTTGCGGAAGCAATATATAATATAAACAGGGTCCAATGAGCTGTGATGACGTACATGGGATAGAAAATTTATTTATATACATAACATGCCAGTCAAAACGTACCAATATCTACAAGGTGTACATCTCAAGGTCTAACTTTACAACTTATTTACAAGACTAGCATAAACACAAAACAGCCATAAGACTTGACTTCAGGCGGAACCTGCTCGGGAGGCGCAAGGGTTGGCTGACAAAAACCATGGCATAGGCCGTCAACTCTGGGCCTGGTCACCAGCTTGCTCACTTACATACATAATATAAATAGTGAGCTAAAGCCCAGTGAATGATAACAGAGTAAAGGAGTTTAATGAATGATGTCCATCACAGAGTTAGAAATCGGATTCATATCAAAACAGATTCATATACGTATTCAAAATCATTTCTATATTCAAGTTTGTAACATAATCATATGTGGTACATCCAATAGCGTTCACAAATCTGATGACCCATAAAGGGACTTGATGACCCATAAAGGGACAGCCTTGAAGGCTTTCTGATGATTCATGTGCACAGAGACGTTCTGATGACCCATAAAGGGACCTGATGACCCCTAAAGGGACCTGACCCCTAAAGGGACCTGATGACCCATAAAGGGACCTGATGACCCATAAAGGGATGCATATCATGTAGTGCTAAGGATGCCACGGTTAACTTTCAAAATCTTGGACAATCATTCATTCGTTTCCAACATATCATAGCATTTTAAAGAATCAATCATTTTGTATCATAGTATTCTGAAAATACATAACATTGAACATAACTTTACAAAGTTACTACTCACAGATGATTGATAGCTCTAACTAGATGGTAAGGCGGCACTCCACTTGTTTTGAGGTGCGTGACCTACATGAACACACATACAACATACACACTTGAACATCCCTTCGAATAACGCACAACTTGTTTCGTTTGCTCTTAATGTGTTTCTAACCTTTAATTCTCATTAAGGAGTCCTAAACATGGCTTAGGAATGCCTAGAATGGGATGAGGATGCAAAAGAATACCTTAGAAACATTTTCAAAAATTTTAGAAAAACATGGCCCCGCTCGAGCGGACATGTAACAAAGGGATCCGCTCGAGCGTCAACTTCCCCTCTCGAGCGGACTGCTGGATAGGTGAAATTCACGCTCGACGGGCGCTCGATTCCTGCTCGAGCGTGAGACACATACCCCCGCTCGAGTGTCTATTTCCCCGCTCGAGCGGACTGTAATGCGATGCAAGATGCTGGGAGCTTGAATTCCCCGCTCGAGCGCAACTTTCCCCGCTCGAGTGGGAGCCCAAAATCTAGAATTTCCATATTTGAGTTCCAATCTCCAAACCAAGTTTTAATGCATAAATTTTGATCCTCTTGGGCTAATTTTCTGGAAAACACTTCAAAACCCATAATATTACATGTTCCAAAGATTAATTTGAGAAATCAAAGCCCAAAGGTAATTCGATTAAATATGATTTCAAACCAAAGTTGAAGAACAAGGCTCAAATGTAACATGCATGAGTTTGATCCATTTCAAAGCCCTAACTACTTGCTCAAGTGAGTCTATTACTTCAAAAACATGGTGAATTCATGGCCTTAAACATAAGTGTAAGCATGCATGCAAGATTTGTATGAAATCAAACTTCCAACTTAACAATTTAAACATGCATGCATGAATTCTAACTCAATTCAACACATGGAGCTAATTCTTGCCTTTAATCTCTAGATTTCCATGGACCATGCAACAAATGACTTGAATTCACAAACAAGAAGGTATAAACTCTACCTTAAGTCCTCAATTGTGAGTCTCGGAGTTCAATTGTACCACCAATCTTCAATTTCTTCAAGTCTTCTAGCTAAATTATTGAAATCAAGCTCTCCTCCCTCACTCTCTCTTTTCTCTCGGTTCTACCTCTCAAGAATGAGCTGATGAAATGTTGTATTGTGTGATCAAATGTAAGGCTCAATGGTTTAGATAATGGGTCACTTAGGTGGCATAAAGGTAAATAAGCCCTCAATTGTAATTTAACCTTATTTAATCTAATTTAATCATACCTAATCACATTTAAATTGAATATGCCACAAAATCATATAAATCCTAATGATCATAAAACACCAATCAATTTTGAAATCGGGCGCCGATAAGGCTTTCGATTCGCAGATTAAAGTTTAAAGCACGAACAGATATTTCTACGTCAAACAGATATAAACACATAAGTAATGCCATACACATGCAAATTAATTCCAGATTTCTTCTTAATTACTATTAGGCATAATTAAGTACCAATTAACGTTAATCTAGGGTTGGGGTTATTACAGTCATGAGGGCTGTTAACGTATATATGGTATATATTCCTATATATATTAGGTATTAATTTCCTAGATATATTAGGTATTGCCATAATTAGGTCTCTTATAGGATACTCTTTTTTGTAGTTAAATTTCTAGTAGGATATTCTTTCTCAGCCTATATATACATGCCTTCTATTGTATAATACAATTCATTCAATACAATACATATTATTCTCTCACTCTCTACTATTCTAACATGGTATCAGAGCTATAGGTTAAGCTCTTGGTATTCTTCGCTTCACCGGCAGGCGGCAACCTTGCCTTGGCCGACCGCTGGACCTCAACCTATTCCGCTGTCATATTTTCTTGTTAGTATCGATTCGTGGTGATCTCTTCCTTTTGTCCGCTGTTTATTCCTATCCCAAATGTCTCTATCATATTTTTTTACTCGCAATACATTTTTTTCTCCACTCTATCTTTTCCTCTACTTCACCCTCAAATTGGTTTCTCTCTTCCAACCTATTTGAGTTTGAGGGAGGGTATTACTATATCACGGTGAGAATGGTTATACACCATGCAAACCACCTAAGTGGTCTCCTATGGCACACAACTTAAGCCGTCCCTTGTGGTGCACAACTTAAGTCGCCCCTTGGCGCACCACCCAAGCCGCCTCCTTTGGCGCACAATCCAAGCTGCACTCTTTAACGCACAACTCGAGTCGCCCCTCTCCGGTGCACAATCCAAGCCGCTTTCTCTGGTGCACCACCAAACTCGCTCCCTAGTGCATCATCCAAGTTACCTCTTGGCACACTCAGTCATTTGTTGCCATTATCGTTCAGCATCACGTCGTAAGTTATGTGTGTGCCACGCTTGCTGGTTCAACATCAGTTCTCTACATCGGTCCAGTATGACCCCTTTAAACTGTCTTGACATTGATTCTGGTTAGCTCCTACATCGGTCCAGCATGACCCCTTTAAACTGCCTCGACATTGATTCTGGTTAGCTCCTATATCGGTCCGGCATGACCCCTTTAAACTATCCCGACATTGATTCCGATTAGATCCTACATCGGTCCGACATGACCCTTTTAAACTGTCCCGACATTGATTCCGGTTAGCTCCTACATCGGTCCGGCATGACGCCTTTAAACTGTCCCGACATTGATTCCGGTTAAATCTTACATCGGTCCAACATGACCCTTTTAAACTATCCCGACAATTATTCCGGTTGGCTCTTACATCGGTTCGGCATGACCCCTTTAAATTGTCCTGGCATTAGTTCCAGCCAGTTCCTACAATGGTCCAACACAACCATAAACTGTCTCTCGGCATTAGTTCCAGCCAGTTTCTATATCGGTTCGGCATTACCTTAAATTGTCCTGGCATTACCATAAACTGTCTCTCGGCTTTAGTTCCAGCCTCTGATCTATTTCAAACGCCCTTGTGCTCCCGTTCGGATTTTGCAATCTGTTTGCCTTTTATTTTATTTAGTTTTATTTCATATTTTAGTTTCTCTCTCCAAACTCAAGATGTTTATCCTCCTTGAGTTTGAGGGGGATGTTAACGTATATATGGTATATATTCTTACATATATTAGGTATTAATTTCCTAGATATATTAGGTATTGCCATAGTTAAGTCTCTTATAGGATACTCTTTCTCATAGTTAGATTTCTAGTAGGATACTCTTTTTCAGCCTATATATACCAGCCTTCTATTGTATAAGACATATCATTCAATACAATACATGTTATTCTCTCTCTCTACTATTCTAACAAAGGCTATGAAGAAACTCAGATGATGAGACATGGATCAGACCAATCTGACGATGGGCAGTTGTTCGGTGAAGGCGACCTGACTTCAGGAAAGAAAAGAAAAGATGCTGAAAACAGGCATGACGACAAAGACTTTGTTGATCCTTCTTCAGTGAAGAAAGCTAGAGTATTTTGGACTGTCGATCTGCATCAGAAATTTGTCAAAGCTATAAATCAGATTGGATTCGATAGTGAGTTTATTATGACCTTTCCTTTAAAGTGGGAATCAGAAGTCCTACTGATTCTATTTTGTTTTTTTTCTTTTTGTTTTTGTTTTTGGTAAATTGTTACAACTAAGTGGGAGAGAAGACCCACACGTAGGTGAAGGGAATTCGAACCCTTGACCTCCTAGGTGCAATTCTGTAGTTACAGTTGTTTGCAATCTAATTGGTTTTCTGTTATTCGGCTGTTGTGTTCTAGAAGGTGATGATTTTCATCTTTGTTTGGCAGAAGTTGGTCCTAAAAAAATCTTGACTTGATGAACATACCATGGTTGACAAGAGAAAATGTTGCTAGCCACTTGCAGATGATACTCGTAACTCTTGCTCAAATATTAGCTGGAATTAACTATCGATATGGGGAGATGTTAGTGATGAAAATATATATATTGACAATCGCATTGGTTTGTTTCATATATTTTGACATTCGTGATTAGGGGGTAGCGCGTTTTGAGTGCTGTTGGGGAGTGGGTTTAAGAACCTGTTTACGTTTTGTTGGTTAACTTTTTACATTGGTTGTCTTTGGAGAGTGGTTTTGTGCTTCATCCTAATTATCTGATATTATGGGTTCTCATATTTTATATAAATGTCTTCCTAATGCCACTTGTGCCTTTCTTAAGTAGATTCTATTACTAAGCTCACCATCTATGATAGACCGCACTCATTCTGTGAATGATATCTTCTTCCATTAAAATTAAAATTAAGTACATGTGTTTGAATGATAGCTCTGACGATTGAAGGGAAATATGCTATCTATTCGATACTCGCTGGAAATTTGACAGAGATATATTTTCATTGTACAGAAGAACCGCCTCTACTTGAGTAGGTTACAGAAGGAAAATGAGCTAATGGCTTTGTTTGGTGGGGTAAGGTAATCGGATTTATCTTCAAGAGACGCTGCTGCAAGTCTTGGCCTTTAGAATTCAATCAATATGCAACAAAGTGATGCTGCTAGCGAGATCTATGAAATATCTAGCAATAAGACTCTTGTCCAGAATGTCGATCCCAAAATCCACGAAGGTGATCTGAAAGGTATTGTTTCATTGCCAATGGTAGAACCCAAGAAAGCACCAGTTCATGATATTTCCGATCCTCCACTACAACATATAAGACTTTTGGCAACCAATCATTTTGGTCCCTAAAACCATTATTTTTGTCTCTAAATGATTTTTGTGACAATTAAATTCATCACTAAAAAAGTCACTAAAAATGCGTCTAGAAAAGTCTTTTGGCGATGAATTTTTGAAAATGTCACTGAGAATGACAATTAGCGACCAATTTTATATTGTCACAAAATGTTTGATTTTACAAGACTAAACATTTGGTCATTAATACTTCATCATAAAATGTCTCAATTTGGTCACGAAAAACAAAATGATGACATTTTTAATGACAATGATATTTGGTCCCTAAAAGACAAATAACTTTATCTACAACACATTTTCGTCGCTAAAAATCAAAGTTGGGATAGCCAAAAATGCACAAAAATTAAATGTCATCCAATCATAAAATAAATAAAAAAAGAAAAAATTTGACATCCACACATCAAAGACACTCTATTACCAAATCATAATGAGTACATAGCTCTGAGTATACTCAAAGTTTCTAAACTCAAAGCTTTCAAAATGCTTTTAAAAAGTTTTCAAATTCAAAATTTCCAAAAATTGACATATCAAGTAATTCTCTATCAACAGATAATCGTTTGCTATTATGAGGAAGCAGAGCAATGTCACAGCGAAGCTTCTTATACTTTTCGTCAAAGGACTCCTCGTCAACATCACAAACACCAAAGCTCCCTAAGGTAGAAAGGGACACAATTATTTAAAACCAAAATTTCCCCTTCCTGCCCAATCTACTTCTGCCTGGCATTCCTTCATCTTCATTGACACTAGAGAAGAAAAATGTGATAAACATTAGAGAGTTACCTAGTCATGAAGAGCTCTACTGCACAATACTCATCACGATTTGTCAATCGCTTAGTAAAATCTCAATATTATCATACATCTATTCTGGCTACAATGATTTCAAGGCTTCATCTCAATACTCATTCATATAGGTGACTAAAAGTAAAAATGGTACATAATCTGTTCAAGGAGAACTAATGAGACACCAACCACATCCTAACAGTGTATTTGTGTATGATCATTGTTTCAAACTTACACATGCTAAAGGATTGAGACAGATCATTGACATCAACAGCCACCTTCTATGCTCAGACCACACATCTGGACAAAGAGAATGCATTCCATTCTGCCAATCAATCAAAACAACTGTTAGGTATACGTCTGTGGAAGGATCAAAAGCACAGAACAATAATTAATTGTAAGGATCTGGATCAGCAAGCCAGGTCAGGATTACAATGTTAAAATATCAAACTAAAATGAAAAGGAAGACCAATTTGTGTGTGCATGAATTGTAGCAGGAATGAGGGAAACAATTAAGACACTCTTAGAAGTTTGCAAACTAAACCAAACCATAAAATGAATCATGTTTTTAAAATTATGAATCAATGTTTTTATATGACACCCTATCACCTGTATTGTTCACAAAGTTACATAACAAAATAGCCATATCCATGGTCAGTTTTAACTATGGTAGGGGAGAGGTCTAACGAACCGGACGGATTTGGCTATGATCCGCTATCAAATTCCAATTCAGAGTGATACGTATTGCAATTTTTTATCCCAGCAGTAAACCGGGGTGTATTCAAATTGGAGGGCCCATAAACTGGTATGTACTGGCCAATTTCTTGAACCATGGATCACATAGATACCAGAGCTATATAAAAAAATAATGATAATAACAAGTAAATAAAACAAAAATATTCACATATGTTGTTTTACGATGTCTTCAAGCTTCTAGAAAATTATGTTTATAAATCTAATCCAACAATGTAGTTTTTGCTTTTCATAGGGAAGGCAATCTGCTAAAAGCACCAAGAAGGTGTAACATGGTAGGTCTATCTACTGTACAAGGTGACTTGCACCACTAGGAAGTTATGTAATCAAATTTAATTCCTTGCAAAACATGAAATTAATAAAGAAAAATATGCAATTGCCAAAGATAGCAAATTTGAGTTCAACTCAAATTTAGATACCAGAAAGGAGTAGAAACTTACCATAACAAACAACAGCATATAAATCAGGAAATCTGTGATTCATAAGTGAAAACTTTCCTAAAACAAAAAATACACAAAATTGACAGCCTAAACAAATACATTTGCGCAAAAACCAATTTAGGTCACAACAAAGCTGTGTGTTGTTTGTTGGGCCATTTTTAGTCAACAACCTCCATAAAATTGCATAAATATGGTTTCTATTAAAGTTAAGTTCCCATAAGAACTGTTATGGAGAAGGATATAGAAAACAAGATTTTAGGTCAAGTCAATATTACGTTGAGTATACTGGCGGGCCACTGCGTCTTTGCCTGGTCGATCGGCTCAGGTCCCCGAGATTAGTCGAGGTGCGACACTCCGAAGGGGTGCTGGCCCGGATACTCGGTTATCAAAAAAACAAAAATATTATGTTGAGTATCTCAATGAGAACCAGCTTGAGTCATGACAAACTATTAAATTGATCTAACTTTAGTGTACTTATCTGGAGCAAAAAGAATACAAACCAAAAGATGGTCCCCAATTTCCAAATATGTCTTTTTGGGAGCATAATAGTTGGAGATAACCAATACATCAAAATCAAGTTATATTGTAAGATCATATTTAGAAATACAATCCAAATGAAAAGTAAACCATAGATGACACCCTTGCATTCATGATTACTTACATATGTATTCATGATATTTGTGTTTCTAAATGATTCCTAATTCATTAAATAGGACTCAGCTAGTTGTGGTTGTTATATCTAATATATTGCCATTCATAGTTATCTAAAAACAATAATCAGATTTCTTTTACTTGGATTGGGAATTCAATTTTATGAATCAGATTGCTAAAATTGCTGGAAAAAGAACAGAACAAATAAATAAAAATAAAACAATAGTTAGTTTTAATAGAAAAGCAGAGCATCCATGGCATCTCAAATTTATGACTTTGCCATTAGAGCATCTTCAATGGCGCAACGCAAAAACCATTTTTTGGCTTGCTATAGTGCAAAAATAAATAATAAAATAGGCTATTTTTTTGCTATACCACTCCAATGGTGACATTCTATTTTGGCACAACCAAGTTCCAAACTCAACTAACTTTCAAAATTTTCATTGAAGTAGTATCCCAAGCACCATTAACAAACATTCCATGTTTTTTCAAGTTTAGTCATCATTACCTAACATATACATGTTCCAACTTCTCTTTTTTGAGCCACTATGACCAAAGACTCTCAATATCTATATCCCATTTTGACATTGAAACCAAAGCTCAAGCTCAAGCCCCAGATGAGGAGAGCACAGACTCTAATCCATCTTCTCTTACTATGGCTTCTACTTACAGCATTTCAATGCCATACCAAGGTTCAAGCTACACGATCAGACAAGACACCCGTCTTCTCTTCCTACTCATCATCGAATGTAATGCTTTTCATTTGCAAAGTACATTATAATGTCTTTTTAGTTTAAACCAAAATAAGAGGGAAGAAAACAAATATAAACATAATATATGAATTGCTTTAAAGAAGCAGAAATGCTAACGAAGCTTACCTTTGCAATTGCGATCCATGTATAGTTGATTTCAAGCTCAGACTTGCAAAACTCGGATCAAGGCAGACCAATGGACAAATTTTCACCGCTTGGGTAAGTATAAAGAGTATTCTCTCCCTTTTTGTTTCATATAGTGCAAAATATATTCTACATGAATAAATATCTAATTGAACAGACGAATAATGTCAAGCAGGTTGAAGGGAAGAAGAATCATAAAAGACCATCTGGACCCAACCTTGTCGGAAATGATCATCCCCCATCAAGGCAATGAATCAATGAATGCAATTGTGTCACGTAATGAGTGGAACAGATTATTAAAATATTTCTTTGGAGTTTATGGAGGTTAGACATATTTGCGTAAGTTAGAAACATCTTGTGTCTAGGGTGTTATGTTTGTATAAAGATGCAATATATTCGACGTTCTGAATTCTATGACCTTTTTTAAATAGTAAATTAGCACATTTGTTGGTGAAAACCCCTACATCATTTTTAAATGGCTCGTGACATGATTTAAAACAAAACATATATTGGCTCCTAATATTTTTTTCAATGCAGCCAAGGAAAATTCAGTACCTAGCTTCTGAAACTATATTCAAACAATAAACTCATTAGAAAAGCAAATATTATTCGGGGTGATTTGTCAACATGTATAACGGTTTTGCATAAGCTAGACTTATATGTTGCAGCTGATTTGGAAGGCATGGGAAAGTTCATCGTGTTAGCTGCAATGTCCTTTAATATAATGTACTTCTTCCTTTTATTTAATTGTCCTTTGTCATAGCTCAAGGATGCCAAATGCTAGGTCTGTATCAAATCTACACCCCTGCCAACAACCTCAAACTAAGTTATATGGACTCGGGTACGGATATCGGGTGCGGGTGCGTATCTAGGGGTCGGACACTTCAAAATTAAAAATTAAGGATACGTGGATATGTATCCAAATTTGGATACGGGTATGGGGATACGTTGAATAGTTTTTTAAAAAATATATATATTTATTATATGAAGATAAGTTATAATATATAAATAACAAATAAAAATCTATAAAGCACGGACACACATACGAACATGGACACAGATACGGGACATGACAATTTCTAAAAAATGGGAACATGGACATGGCAAGGGACACGGCAAATTTTTTAATTTTTTTATAAATATTTTTATTTTAATATACATTAATTATTTTATTTATTTATTATATTTTTTAAATAATGCGTTCCAATTAATTTTTTTATTTTATTTTACACATAGTTGCACAAGCGGGAGCGGGAGCGAGAGCGAGAGCTTGGAATCGTAGACATTTCAAGAATCGTTAGTTGGGAGCGGTTGTATATATTTCAAATAATATATAAAAATATATTATAAGATTATATTTTTTTATGGGACTATATATATTATAAATAAATAAGAATTATAAAAAATTATATATTAAAATATTCTAATTATATACTTCTTAGTTGCACAAAGCGGGGCGGGGGCGGGGGCGGGAGCGGGAGCGGAGCGAGGAAGCGTGAGCCGATAGAAGTTTCTTAGGTTGGGAGCGCCTCGGGAAGCGGTAATATAATATATATATATATATATATATATATATATATATTTTAATACACATTAGAAGTTTTTTTATAAATATTTTTATTTTAATACACATTAATTATTTTATTTATTTATTATATTTTTTAAATAATGTGTTATTGGTAATTTATTTTTATTTTATTTTACATATACGTGTGTTTTTTTTATTAATATGTATAATATATTCATATATATATATATATATATTATATATTTGTATGTGTTAATGTTTTTTTTATGTAAATATATTAAAAAGATTATATATATTAATATTTTTTTATTATATATTTATATGTATATATATGATATATATTAAATAATAATGTGTTAATGTTTTTTATTTTTTTATTTTTTAAATATATATATTTATTTAAAGATTTTATATGTTTTATCTTATATATATATATATATTTTACTTATATATTACGTATATATTGTGACAGAACAGAAGGCCAGAGAGAGAGAGCGCGAGTGAGGGAAAGCAGAGGAGACGAAGGCAGAGGAGACGATGACGATCAGCAAGGAAAGGATCTGCGAGAGAGAGAGAGAGAGAGAGAGAGAGAGAGAGAGAGAGAGAGACGAGCTGCGACAGAACGAAAAACACAGAGAGAGAGACGAACTGCGATAGAGACGAAAAACAGAGAGAGAGAGAGAGAGAGAGAGAGACGACCTTCGAAGTGATGAAAGAAGAAGAAAAACGAAGCAAAGGACATACCCAGACACAATCAGGTTCTTCTTCACCTTCTTTCTCCTCTCTCTTTGTTGACCAACAAGCTAGGGTTTTTGTTCTTCACCAACGATCCCATCTTGGACAGGATTGCGTTTCTCTCTACAGAAACGCGATTCCTACACGTTTCTTTCTAAGAAACGCGAAATCGCGTTTCTTACGAAGATTCGTTACCCGTTAGCACGATTCCTGCAACTAAGATATATACTTTTATTAGAATTTTTTTAATTTATTCTAAAATATTTTTATTACTTTTTTATCTATTTATTCTAAAAAAAATTTGTAAAAATTATTTGTTTTACGTTATTTTCTTAAAAAAATAGCATAATAACATTAATTCAATAAATATAACATAAAAATAAATACACATAAATTTATAAGATAATATAAAATATATAAATTAAAACAGATATATATATATAATTTATAAAAGTTATATATAATATATAAATAAAAACATATATTTATAAAAACAAATATATATATACATAATACGTATTATATATATATATATATATCTTTAATCTAAGAAGAGAAGATCAGAGAGATAGAGACGTCGCGCGAAGACCAGCGAAGAGGAGAGAGAAGTCGCGATGGCCTGTGTGCGACTCACGAAGACCAACAAGGAGGAAGGCATAAGTCTGCGATGGCCTGTGTAGGTCTTGCGATGGCCAGCGATGGAGCTCCGATTGAGAAGAAGACAGATTCGTGATCAGATTCGCGTTTCTTTTGCATCAAAATCGCGATTCTTCAATGAATTTGAGTCAGAAGGGCAAAATTGCACTTCTGAGGAAGAATCGTAGCAGCATGAACGATTCTTGCTACTAAGATTTTACATACATGTATTTATTTATTTTATTAATATATATATAATATATATTATCTTATAAATATTATATGTTATATAATAATCATTATATAATATATAATAATAATAGTTATTATTATAGTTATTATAATAATAGTTATTAACTATTATTATTATTATTATATATAGATAGATACAAATAGATATGAATCAACAGAGATATGAAAAGTCAAGAAGATAAAACAACAGAGAGAGAGGGAGAGAAAAGCGAAGCGATCGATGGATCGCAATCGCAAGGGAGAGAGAGAAGGCGAAAGAGAGAGGCTTTTCGAAGTTGTCTGGGTGTTCGACTGTTTGATCGACTGATGGAGCTTCGATCTTTGACTGGATCGACCGGATGGAGCTTCGACTGGAGGTCTTCGATCTTCGACTGGATGGAGCTTCGACCAAGTTCTCTCTTGCTCTTTCCTCTTTCATTTCTTTTGCTGTCTGTAAAGAGCCGTGTCTGAGAGAGAACAGGCGAATCCGACACAGATCCCACACCCGCACCCGTGTCGTGTCGTGTCGACACGGGTACTTCGCCCCAAAGTGCCGAGTCCATGTAACACAACCCTCAAATATTGGGATTGGTGGGCATAAAATTATCAAAATATTCAAAAGCTAGCATTCTACATCTGTAAAACAGCCTGCTTTGCTGCTTTGATCCATTGATGGGATTTATGGTTCAACAATTTCTAATTTTTGAAAGAATATGGTGTAGAAGGTTCCCTAAAGAGCACTCAAAAACTTTTGACATAAATATCAGTTTCAAACATCATGATGGATGTGCAAGTCTTTTCAATCAAACAAAAAAGAATGATTTTCATCATTTGTAAGTAAACCTTAAATGAATAAGCTGTAAAGAAAAAAAATGCCCACTATATATTGACTAAGATACAATTTGTTTACATATACAGAACTCACTTAAACTACACTCAATTAAGTATACATTTTCATACCGCGCGCTTCCGCTTTGATCGCTTACTCCTCTTTGGCCTAGAATAATCTGGAGCCGGTTTGCTTCCATTAGAAGCATACACCTCATCTAGAACCTCTTCATCCTATAGAAAAATTTGAATTAATGTCTAACCCAGATTAAAAAGCAGTAAGCATTTACAACTAATAAATAAAAATTGCAAACTCTGTTAGATTTCACTTATTGTGGAGTTTATAAAGTTGGGAATATACTTTACCTTCCATTACGTAAAATACCAAGTCCCTGAATTCATGTAGGTATGTCTAAATATATCTTTCAACTTTAATTATGCCTATTTTTAATTTTTTGGTCATGAAAATCAAGAAATCCATCCTAACATTGAAAGCATACTGATTAATTGCTACAAAATCAGGCATTATCATGTATAAGAAACAAAATTCCTCAGAATGATTAAAAGCTTTTCAGTTAATGCTACCTTGATGCAAATAGTCAGGTAAAATGATATTCTTGACTTTCTCAAAAGTCTTATAGGAAACAATTTGTGGAAGAAGTATAGAAAAAGAATCCTTCAACTCTTTGCATCACCAAAAAACTGCAACTCATACACAAGGGACGTGGTTAAGTTGCTACTTTAGTTAATGTCATTAAAAACAAAATAAAAATTTGTTACTTTCCTTCACTGGTAATTCAAAACAAGCATATCCTAATGATTCACCATTATTACTCATGAGTAACCATTCACCAATACGTTTTCAAATTACATTCATCCAAAAATTTTATTTGCCATAGTAGTCTCTATTCCATATTTGGACGTTTAATTTCTAGAATTGTTGTAGACTAAATGTTTACAAACATATACTTGTGTTGTGTCAAGTTGTCAACTACTACTTTAGATATTGGGGAACAGTCAAGTCTAATTATGTCAACAACCCAAAATCTCTAGGTAATTTTATTTATAAACATAATAATAATATTAAATCAGCTAAACAATCTCCACACACAGCACAGCTTCCTGAAATCATATCACCTGGGAACTACTACTCGGTACCGACTCAGAAGACTGAGTCAGGACCCCCCCCCAAAAAAAAATATACTTAGGTAATTTTATTTTTATTTTGAAAAAGGAAGAAGAGGCGTACACGTGCAGGAGGTGAGGGACCCAAAAAAAACATATACTTAGGTAATTAAATTTGTGAGTAAACTCATAAGAATTCCCAAAAGTTATGAAGATTTTTATAAGTAAATTATCATAAGTTTAGATTTGTCTCTAAAAGATTATTTTTAGGGACCAAATCTAACTAGTCCCTAAATATTTCTTGTAGTAGGCAATTTACTGTCATTAGTTGAGTAGTAGGCAATTTACTGTCATTAAGATCTCAAGAGTTTGATATATACACACACAAGTTCAATCCATCGACGAAGAAGAGGATGATTTAATGAGAGAAAACAGAGATAAACCCAATCTGACAACATATGGAGAGTTTGATACATAAGGCCAACTGAGAGATGATTCATTCATCATTCTTATTCTTAGTGAGAGAAAACAGAGAAGAAGGCCGTATATATATATATACACACACACACAAGTTCAATCCATGTAATAATCAGAAATTGGAAATCAAAAAAAGAAAATGATAGTGTAACACCTGAAAACTCACTGAAACAACAAATTAACAGCATACGAAATACAGTATTGATCGAACTATGCAAGAAAACAATTCTTCATCTCCAACACGCATTAGATTACACACAAGTTCAATCTATGTAAAGAATTCTTCAATTCCAACACGCATTAAGATATATATATACACACACAAAAAGTTCAATCTATGAAATAATAAGAAATTGAAAGTTCGAATTGGAGCTCTTACAGGTCGATTGCGGAGATCGATTGCGATAAGAAATTGAAAGTTCGAATTCGAGCTCTTACAGGTCGATTACGGAGATCGATTAGAGAGAGAGAGAAGCACCAACATTTGAAGAAGATTGAGCTCCCAATCTGCCTTGGAGCTCCCAACTTTAGGGCTAAAGATTGAGCAAACCGTTGAAGTGAGAATGAGAAAGTTAGGGCTCGACGTTTTAATTGTTAGAATAATAAAAATATTTGGTTTCAAAATATTTTTAATGGATGATGACGAAAATATTTGGTCCTAAAGATGATATATATTAGCAACCAAATTTATTGGTTTAAAAAAATTATGTAAATATTAGGTGAGAATATTAAGGCCAGATTTGGTAAGTCCTAAAAAATTTAAAAAATTAAAAAGTTATACAAAAAGAAAAAAGTCATTATTATTCACAAATAAAAAATATTAAAAAATATTTTTATACATTTTTATAATACAAAAGTTTTCATTACACTATCAGCCGTACTGCCCTAACAGGAAAGCAGGTCATATACTCTTTGGGAAAAAAAAAAAATTACATATGTAAAGTCATAAAGTTTGATAGTTATGTTGGGCCCTTGGGGGCCCACTAAGGGTTCTGTTTTGATAATCCGAACCGTTCAATATGCAGAACTCATCGAGTACTATGTGCCTATAAAAGATCATGTTGGTCGGATATCGTTAACTATACGATCAAATCAGTTTTGTATAAACAAAATGGATGGTGTGATAGTTAACTATTGAAAAAAACTAATCTGATCATATAGCTATCGATATCCGATCATCGTGATTTTTACAGGCATATAATACTCGACGAGTTGTACATATTGAATGGTTCAGATTATTAAAATGGGACCCGTGGTGGCCCCACGGACCGACCATCACTGTCCAAACACTTTGCCCCGAATGAGGCAATAATTTGCTCTGTAAGACACGTTACCCCAGCAGGGCAGCTGTATAACCTACTCAACTTTCTTCCCCTATATACTTTATTTATACAATTTTTTATTACACATTTTTTCATAAAAAGATAAAAAATTAATCCAAACATCCATATTTTTTTCCTCAACTTTTTAGTTTAAAAAGACAAAAAGTGCACTTATTTAGGACACCCAAACAACCCCTAAATATTAGGTTTAATTACAATTTTTTTTTAAAGTTTCATGCATTTTTCACTTTAAACCTCAAAACGATTCTCCATTTCCTTACACAGACAAAAATGAACGGAGAAGAGGGCACATTAAAATATAGATGGAACTCCAAGGTTTAATTTGTTGAAATTAAAATACTGAGATTTAAAATGAAAAACGTGTGAAACCTTAGATTTTTTTTTAATTAACGCAAAAAAAAAAGAAAAAAAAATGACAAACAGAAAAGAAGAAAGTAGAGTGTGAACCCAATAATGGTAGGTCCCACAAAGGAAGAAGAAAGTAGTCACAGCAACCTTTACTAAAATACAAAAAAATAAATAAAAAATATGCAAGTCTCTTTCTTTGAAATCACAACAATGGTGTCGATTTTGAATGTTAAACCAATATTTATTTGGCTGAGGGATTGATAATTATTTGTTTATTATTATTATTTTCTTTTTCAAGTACAACTGGGGGTAGGAGTGGTGGGTAAGGTTAGAACCATGTTGCGGACCCCCATGTCACCCCACTTCCACCACTCCACACACACGTGGGGGTTGGTCATTGGTGAAGAAAAAAAAAAAAAATTCAGCCATCAGCACCCACTGGGGGTACTGGGGGGTCTCCTCCAGTGGGGGTCCCAATCTTTACGCGTAAGGCTATATTAATAAGGAGATGGCTCCAGGTATATTCTGATTAGATTTTAATACAAGAGCACTAATAAAGTGTTTCAAAAAAGGATTGTACAAGTGGGAGTGAGAGTAAGCAGCGAAAGTAGGGAAGGGAGTGGAGGTGACTAGGAAAGAAAGTGTACACCAACCATTTAAAGAAATTACAATGGTAGCTGTGAAGGAGAGAGAGGGTCGGGTGCTAGAGTGGGGGACAAGGATAGAAAGTGGTTGAAATGAAAGAAAAATAAGAACAAGTTTAACAACAAAGGAAAGGGAGATAGGTAATAGGGTAATGTTAATTATGGGAAAAAAAAGGGTTAATTTTATTTTTTTCGTCAACTCTGTTAATAAACTAATTTTGACGAGGGGAAAATTGTAATTTCTAAAATCACAAGAAGTAAACTATATTTCTAGACAAATTTCAAGTAGCATATCTATAATTTATCCCCTCTCCCCTCCAAAAAAAAAAAAAAAAAAAAACCAATATTTCACTTTATCCCTTTATAGTACAAGTTATGTGCACATAATACCCATGTCATTTGAAATAAACAATTGACTCCTTGTAATTTATGAGTACTTGTAAACAAACTTAAATAATCTCATTTTCTAAACTAAACACTTCACTGTACCCCTATATATACACATAATCCCCTACTATTTGAAAACGTAGACATGTGTAATACATTGTTAATTTTGATGAAGATGGTATATTTTATTCAACAAACCACAAGAAGTTAAGTGACTATTTTCAAAAGAAAAAGAATTATATGCAAATAACCTATCCCTCACTTAAGCCCTTTGTGAAAGAGCTAAAATGTTTCATAGAGCCAAATCTACAAGAAGACTCATCAACCCATCATCCATCACACCATCTCCTTTAACCTCCTATGTATCGACTCTAGACAAGTTCTTGTGCATTAACTGGGGAGAGAAAAGTGCAACAAGCAATGGATTTCTTCTTAAACAGGCGATAAAATCATCCTTGTTGATCCTCCCATCGCTATCGGTATCAAATGATTTGAGTAGTTCATGGATCTACAAATGTAAAACAAAGCTTCAGTTCGAAAGAATTTCAAGAAAAATATATTGTTGTGGTTACATTTCTAAGGTTATTGTATGGATTAGATTGACATGTCCATTGAACCCATGAGGATGTCGATTACTCACCTCAAACTCGTCCATGTTTAGAATAGCCGGCTTAATGGAATCTCCCAACTGAGCCATCCATTTACCAACCAAGAGTACACAACTTAAACCTTATCCAAAAGTATAATCAATAAAAGGGAATACCAAGGAAAAGAGTATGAGACATACTTCTTGCTCGGAAATGTAATGGTTTCCACCAGTGTGACACTCAGCGAAGGCTAATTCACAGGCTCGTCTGAAAATGGTTGCTGTAGGACATGAGCTGACCCATATAGGAACTGCAAGCAATAGATTTTCCATCTATGAGAGGCTCTGTATTGGCTTTGTGCAGACAAAGTTGGGACCAATTGGGGATCGCATGTATAACTAAGAGAGAGATTATCACCTGCTTGAATGTTATTTTACCCTTTTTCTCCACATCAAGGACTCCAAATATCTACAACATAGAATAATTGCCATGAGATAGGTGATGAAATCAAGAAAGAATAACTTCTTAAATATGAAAACTTTCTCAAATCAAGTAGCTGTAAATTGTAATGTTGTTTCACATTTCATGGACAACAAATGAGCAAAATTTATTCACGTATCTAATTTATTTCCATAGCCAAGGCCTTCAAGACTAAGGCCTAGTATTGTCTACATAGTTATACAACTATGAAGTATGAGTATTTTGACAAACATGTCGTACCAGTACTGGGTATTAAAGGGCGAATGGTACTTCGTATGGTGTACTTCTGTATGCGTACTGGATACACGAAACGCTATTTTCTTCTACTATAGAGATAAAATTTCTTTCTCTAGACTTTTTTTTTTATTTTTAATTTTATGCTTAGCATGATTATAATAAGGGAGATTAACATGTAGGTCCTACTAAGTGGATTTATTGTCCAATAGGTTATATGATAATTAATGGCATTTTTCATCATACATTATTAAAAACGTCACTCATTTTAAATTTTCAGCGATAGATTGAAAATTGTCACAAAAAATGTCACTAATTATAAGTTTTAGTAATTGTTTTAAAAAAAATGTTATTAATTTTCAACTTTTAGTAACAGTTTGAAAAATTCGTCACTAATTGTAAGTTTTAGAGACAATTTATAAAAAACCGCAACAAAAAAAAGTCAGTAATTGTCAATTTTTAGCAATAAATGCAAAAAATCGTCACAAAAAATTATTTTTAACGACGATTGTAGTAGGTCTTATTTTCAATAGGACTTGATAAGAATTAAGTCCAACTATCAGGACCTATTAGTAGTTTACCCTTATAAAATAAAATTAAGTTGTGATTTTTAAGTTATTTAATATAATGACATTTAATTTTGATTTATACCTTTACTTTTGGTATTAAATGTTAATTGTTGGTTGAATCTTAACAAATTAAATCATTTAATCAATTTTTGTATTACTCTAAATTAAAAACAAATATTTTTTTACAAACGTACCAAGCCGTACCCGTACCCTACTTTTTTTCAATTTTGCCATATCGACATACTCGTATCGTATTAGTATTCGTATCCGTGCTTCATAGTTATACAATATTGCATTTTCCTATCAGTGACCATAATTTCACATCCATTTTGTGTCACCAGCAACTATGTTCAAGTCATCACAAAGACACAACATGGGTCAACATCTAAGAAGTACGGACAGACATAGGACATCACCACAGTCCAACATTGAAAGTTAGATAGTGACTCATCAAATCATAAGAAAATAGATACACAACAACAAATAAGAGTACTATTACATAGCAAATCGCATAGTTTATGATTCAATCTCAGAACCCTGAAGAAATCGTGGATTCTAACCTGTCCGCTATGAGCAGGATGCAAACAGTGAGATAAACAAATCTTACATCACCACCAACTTCAGCACTATTTTTTTTTTTTTGATCAGCAAAGAAAAATGAAACTTCATTGATGAGATGAGCAAAAACAAGCATCAATATACATCAATAAAGGAGAGAAGTGCAAAAAGCATCATAGCTAACACTCCACAATCCCAACTAGGTTGGCACCAAGGAGGAAGCACAATCATCTGCTAGCACTAAACCCACAGATTGGCGAGATACCAATCCAAAATAGAAAAACAAAACGAAAAACACCCAACCACACAATAAGGGCAACCTTCCAAATCTGCCAACTCCACCAGCACCAAGAATTGCAACATCAGCAGTAGCATCAACTATGAACCAAATTGACTACCTGCAGAACAAACCAGATAAACTTCCCCCTGCTGCCCTATGCACTCTATCAGATGAGCAACATAAAATATACCCCCTCCATACCCTTCCAGCCAAAACACCAGCAGCTGTCCAATATTACACTTAGTGCAACTCTAATCTTAATTAACTTAATTAACTCACAGACTTATCAACCAGCTGCTTATCAACCAGTAACAACCAGTAGCAGCAGACACCAGTAGCAGCATTCTGCACACAGCAATATGCCTTAGGACAGCAGCATACAACAACAGACCAAAACAACAGCATGCAGGTTTGCAACCATAGACCAGTATACAGCAGCAGCAAACAGCACTGAGTAATTCATTCCTTTAATATTTGGCTTAACCCAAGAGCAATTCTAACTTACACACCACAAAACACAATACACAGCAGAGCACCCACATCCAATTGTCTAGATTCTAGTGCAGACAGCAAGACAGGGCTATGCTCATCTCCCATGCTTAATACAATATTGAACTTTGACAACCTTGCATAAGTCTTCTAAATTTGGTGATAGCAGACCCAGGTACCAAACCAGCTAATATCTCTCAACTGCAGTCCTGAATATGATCCAAGAAACTGAAAAAACAGAGAAGCAGGAAAAATAGGAGACTAAACAGAACAAAACCAGGGCATAACAGTTCTATACACCCAGGGTAAAACAGCTTCAATCTAGTAGCACCCAGAATCTAACTAGCATCAATCTATCAACAACTTATTCACAGCTTCTACATCTAGCAGCAACTCTGAAGCTGCAACTGACAGACAATACACCTCAATTCTACAGTAGCAACTAGATTGACTCCCATCTATACACAAAAGCATACCTGCTTCAGATTAGATACTATGTCATGAACTGAATACTTCAACTCTTTTAAATTAGATTTTGCCCATAAAGCAACTCTAACCTTCACCAACTCAGTGAAATCTGCGACAACTTAAGCGCTATTGATATTAACACAAACTAAAATGCAATTAGACAAACTCAAGAGAGAAAAGAAAGCATTTCAGTGCTGCACGTTGCAACTCGGATAGAATTAAGCATATTTAGATACACATGGTGTACATTTTCAGTTTAGTGAAGCACTACAGTATGTTATAATAGTCACAAATCACAATATAAAAAAAAGTGTCAATTTTGAAACCCAGCTGTTGGAAGAAAATTGAGCTCACATGTTTTAAAATTGTGCGTAAAAGAAAAAATAAAGAAAATAAAAGCCTGATATGATAAGGATTAATGAATTTCAGTGCAACAATAGGATTATCCAGTGCACAACTAATACACAGCATACTGATGAGGGTAAAAATATCTATTCACAGAAATACTCATGATCAACGTTAATTATAACCCTACCAAGGATTTGATATATCTGAGAAAAATGGGAAGAAGCAATAACATATGCTTTTAAATCAAATAATGGAATATCAAGAATAATTTGATTTAGCCACCAAAAAATCCCTCATTTGCATAATTGGCATGGATGCAGCTTTAGTTCAATGAAAATATACTTTTTAATAAACTCAAATAAAAATCACATCTACAAGCGAAAGAAAGGAAAAAGAAACAGAACAGAAGGAACACATGAAATGAAGGATAAAATAAAATATAAAAAAGCAAGCAGATCACTCATCCATGATTCAAATACCCTATTCAATAATCTTAAGCGACAGAATGAAGGAAAATTGATCACATTTAGGGACTTGCATGCAGGTAAGGTGGCATGAAGTTCCAGATGAACAACTCAAGAAGTTTTGATCAGAAGTATATTATAAATAGCTCCTTACAGGAAAATGTAGCCATACATGACAGTTATTGTGTTACAGAAATATCACTAAAATTAAAATTTCTTGTCGTCATACCTGGAATTTGGATTCATGGATAGAAATGTATCCAAAAAGTCCACAGCCTCTGCTTAAATCGAATGTCTGGTAAAGAAGAGATATAATCCAATTCATCTTCTTTCCAATTGACCAATTAATATAAAATTGAGAGTAATCCATTAATGATGAACTAGAATACTAAATAAAAACAGAGAAATTTGGTTTAGAGAGGGATCAATGTATTTAGAATAATTGATGGTAATCAAATTACTTGAATCTTCCTTTGCATTTTAAAAAAACAAAGATAATTTATTACAAACCAACAGAGACAATAGGCATGCGCTATGTGCAGAATGCACCCCAATTAAAAAACCAATGGAAATAAGCTCTCTACAAAATCCATAAAACCAAAGTGTTACCACAAAACGTTAACACCCAAACGAATTAGATTTTGGAAAGCACGTTTTGCAACATGGTACATTTTTGTTCAAAAACCGTAAATTTAATGATCTCAAAAGGTTTTCAAATATATTTCCTCGAAGGTTTCCTTGGGAGGAAAATAAAATTCACAATTGAACTAAAACCTTAGGTGAGTAACGTTTTGAAAGGATAAAACGCCAAAAATGGGTCATGGACAAAAAATAAATAGGCAAGCTCGATAGAGTGCTCTTGACTATAGGAACACACAACAACATGCATTCTAAGCACCCAAAAATTCTTCTCTAAAGCCATATGTAAATTACAAGTCTATAAAGCCCATTTTCAATTTTTCATCATTTTAACCAATAGATACAAAAGCATGCTTCGTTTTTTTCTTCTAAAATGTGTTATACATTTATATTAAATATACACACACACCAAAAAAAACAAAACCAAAAGATAATGAGGATATGATACGAATCTATCTGTATTTTCACCATATTATAACACAACAAAAGTATTCATATATAAATCATTCAATTAAAAACTCACCGATTCCACATTTGCCATTTCAACAGTATATAGTGAGGGATTTTCCTGCAAAGCATACAAATGCAAAAAAATTAGGGTGGACTCCATAGAAGACTTCAAACTCCCCCATAGAGCGAGAGAGAGAGAGAGAGAGAGAGAGAGAGAGAGAGAGAGAGATGCAACTTAGTTTTATAAAACATGCAGTATTGGTTGTTTCCATCATTCCTACGAGTCTTCCTGCATATCTCTTGGACATGGAATACATTTGCATAATTTAAATAAGGAAAAATGCTAAAGACAGCCTTTGGGCTGCCAACAGTACCAGCGGACGTGCAAAAAGTGTCCAAATTTGTGAAAATGCTTTGGGATGTGTAAAAAATACATTGAGAGTTTTTTGGCGTTTTCTTACCCTTATTGGCAGCCCATTGGGCTGTCATTAGCATGACTCTTTAAATAATTTAGCATTATTATTTATTAGAAAAAGGCTTGCATAGAAGTTAGCAGACAATATGAGAAATTTACAAAAAGTTTTCCATGTAAATATGAAAAAATATTAAAGAAACCAATGAAGCTAAGGTTGCATCCGGGAAAGTTCCTGGACAGTTTTCTAAGGCTAGGCAATAAACACTATGAACAAGCACAATGTTGCAAAACAACATATATACTCCCTAGAAGGAGCACGGCATATTTGGCACAAAAAAAAAAAAAAAATACTCTTCCATCAAAGTGGAAACATACAACGGAGAAATGAAGGACCAAGGTTACAACTGCTAAAAGAACCAAGCAGCTGGAGCCTTGAGTACACTTTGTTTTGTGCTTGCAATATTTAGATTGTTGAGCTAAATGAACAAAGTTAAGTTCTATGAATCAACCCAATTTGAAAGAAATCAAACTTGGCAAACCAGAGTACACTAAAATATTTTAGTAATGCATGTGAAAGAGAGGTGAAGTTATTTATTTTGGAAGACAGGAATTATAAGCGTTAAATGGTGTGCTTCAAGGCCTACACCTAATACATTATGAGATCCCAAGGAGACAATGTAAATTCCATCATTGCAGCTGCATCAAATATTCTTGGTCCATCGCAAAAAAGGCCATCAAATTAAGTTTAAGAGCTGAAATCTAGCACTTCATAGAATGTTTGAATGAAGTACAAGATCATTTTTGCCGACCTAAAAGCAAGATAAACTATAAAAAGCCAAAACACATGGAGCACGAAAAGTGACCTGTTTGGACTCGGAAGCTTTTGCAAGCAGCATGATGTCCCCATAGGAGTGAAATGTTCGTACAGTTAGTGTAACCAAGCAAGACTCAGCAATCCAGGATTCAATCCAAGACCAGACTAGAGATATGTTGTTCTGCAAACCAAACAAGTCAAGTGTTAGTTCAACTTGTTGTAACAGAGTTAGTTAGGTAGATATTTTGTAAACATGTGGAGTGTATATAATTTCAGATCTTCAAATTTCCAGTGGGAACTTTGTTATACATGGCTCTGCCCCTAAGAATCATGGCAATACACCAACAGCTACTAAAAGAATACATAAGGGAAATATTTCCCAAACTAAAGACGGACAATAGGAAACTATTCCTCCAATTGTAATAAGTTAACATAGTGCATATGGAAGACACGAGGGCTATTGCATGTGCAGTTACACCCAATTTTAATAGGTACCATATGCCATTTGTTTGGAACCAAATAACATGAAAACGTAGACAATACATGAATGAAAACTTTTTGACATGGATTTATCTTTAATATATATGAGAAACAAAATTTTCATTTGTTTCCATTGAAATGGCCAAAGTGTTTCCATTTCCCAAGAGGCTGAAACGAAACACTAGTGGAATAATAAAATTCTAGTGTTTTCATTGAAACATATCAAAACATAGTGAAACTGTAACGCCCTCAAAATAATAACATTAAACCCATCAATTTAGACATGCATTGATATAAGATGCAAACATCATTCTATCCCACAGAGTAATCCTTTACAAGAAACATTACATGTTAACAACAGAATCAAATGCCCTATGGGCTTACAGCTTTCCAAGCTAACACTTGGTTACAAAGAGGAGAGTACTAACTCAAATACAAATTAAGCCCTTGGCTTGAAATCACATGTAATACAACAAAAGATAACCAAAACCACAAACGTCTGCCTGCCTCTAGCCTCCCAAGCGATGTCCTTGGAGGTGGCATGCTTCATGTACCTGAAAATGGTGTCCCATATAGGGTGAGCCACAGCCCAGTAGAAATACACTAAACCAACTATGAACAATGACTAAAAGATTAGCAGTTAATAGATGGTCAACACTTATACATTCGTTTACATCTTATTACGATTCCCTGACAATCAAGTCTATGTTACAATTCACTTTCCATTTCTTATTCAACATTGAGTTTGAAAACAAGGCCCAGTACTCTGGCCAAAACCCCTGATGAGATTATAGTTCATCACTAGAACACTTTCGAAATCCAAGGTGGATACACATTTTGGTGTTGTATCAATAACACATAAACCGCTTCCATGCTTCACAAATGATATACATTTTAGTGCTATATCAAATTAAACAAACATCTCAATAGATAAGCATATGAGCTATATCACTACCACCACAGATAAGCATATGAGCTATATCATCACTACCACAGATAAGCATATGAGCTATATCAACACTACCACAGATAAACATATGAGCTATATCAACACTTCAATAGACAAGCATATGAGCTGTGTCATCACTCCAATGGGAGAGCATATGAGCTGCATCCCTGGGTCCATCCCCCATCTTCCCATAACCATTAACCGGTTTAGAGGTACATCCCCCATCTTCCCTTAAACCGTGGAGTACATCCCCCATCTCCTCCCATACACAAGCAATGCATATAAACACAGAATTATATACGCAATTAATCAATACATAAAGTTAATGTATTCTATCATCCGTCTACACATAATGCATATAAACACATTGGTCATATACACAATCAATCAATACATAAAGTTAATGTATTCTATCAACCGTCATACTCTATGACACATCCGATTGATTAGTTTTAGTTTGCCTAATCATCATGCATTGTCTACAACAATACCCTCCATCGGTAGCCCAAAGCAATTATTTCTAAACAGGAAATAAATGCACAAATGGATAATATATTAACATTTCAATTAGGTGAGCAATAAATGATTTAACTACACCCTTTAGTCCCATACATTCCCAATTTCAACATTTCCAATTCAATTCCTCATTTCCTTTAATTAATTATATACATTAATTAATTAAAACAATTAGGGCAAATTCCCTTAATTAACAAAACAACTCTAAGGTTCCATTTTCATCCACAATCCATCATCCAACTCATTTTTTTTTATACCAAACTTGCATATAGGTTTATTTCAAACAAAACCCCAACTTTTGTAAAATTACACAAAAGGCCCAAACTCTCTCAAATTTACCCAACAACACCCAACATATCAAAATGCTAAAATTTAAAGACAAAATCCATAAGGAGGAGTAGGATATCCCTACCTCAAAAGGTGACACCCAACGAAGAAGATGAAGAAAACAAAGATGCTCCAAATCACAAGTTTCTCGGATCAAAAGGTAGCCCTCGACGATCAACAACTTTTTTGTAAAGGCCAAAGGTGAGGAAATCACTCCTACTAGATCAATACCTAGAGAGAAGGTAGAGCTCTAGAGTGAGAAGCTCAACAATGGGGTTTTTGGAAAAGTAAGAGAGAGAAGAGATGTGGAAAAGTGATTTGAAAAAGTCAAAACACGGAGCTTTAACCCAGTCTCCCCGCTCGAGCGGCCAAAACCCCGCTCGAGCGGCACTCACAGACTCCCGCTCAAGCGGCCAATTCCCCGCTCGAGCGGCGGATGCACACTCTCAGAACTTATGCAGACAAGTCCCCCGCTCGAGCGTCCAAACCTAGCTCGAGCGGACAACACTGCAGAGGAAATACTGGAAGGGTGATTTTCCCGCTCGAGCGCCAAAACCCCCGCTCGAGCGGAGAGGCCAAATTCTGGGCAACTATTCTAGGTTTCTCGACATAACCAACCTATTCCCAACTTGCCCAAAACAAACCAAAACTCAAAAAACACAGGGTAGAGAATAGAGATAAGAATATGACAACAACACATCCACGGAACCGAGTCCGGATACGATAAATAAAGAAAATGGAAACCCGGATCGCTATAACCTCCCCCCTTTAAAGAATTTCGTCCCCGAAATTAAGGAAACGACAAAACACGAGACCAACTGATCACAAAGCTCACAATACAAAGATGTTAATCTCTCAACTGATTGCCCACTTACCCTCACACATGGGAAGGGTTTAACAAGGAAACATGATCCGAAAGAGAAACAACACCCTGGCATACGAAACTTCAACAAAACCAAACCCTCTCCGAGATAACTCATCAAAACAACCGACTAGCGCTCCAAGCTAAGTCACTACTCAAAATCACAATCCCGAATAGAACAACTAATGCAAGCTTTTGTATGAATACATAGAAAATTATTCTCTAGTTAAAAAGGCATTTTCTCAAAAATAATCAAGTTTTCAATGTTAACATTCTGAAATAAATTTTTGCATTTCCCATGCGAAATCCAAGAGTTTTGTAAACATTTCTCATAACACGGTGTTACTCACAACACATAACCATTCTCATTTGATTCGGTGAAGTCCTCTCATTGAAATTTCTCATAACATTTGAATTAAACCAATGTTCCACAATACACAATTTAGTATTCAACAACCTAACTCATTACCGGTTATCCTATCTCTATTCAAGAGACAATTTACAATATATGCTATAACATGCATTATCGACATGCATTTCTTTCAAACTCAATAATTTCTAACATGCATGGTTCACAATTCCGAAACACATTCACTGTTAATGGTACACTTGCATTCCTACATCACATTTAACATATATAATGCTAAACTAACTTCCATAATATTACCATAGACTGAAACACATGTAATATTCGTACAGTTCATCAATACAACCAGATGTTCAACATACGTTCAAATACCTACCAATGGATCCAGATACCTCTTTCTCGGAACCGAAATTTACTTATCCAAGTGGTTCCCTCAACCCCATTACGTTTTCACAATATCTTAACGAATGGAAAAGTCCGGCTTATCCAGACTCGATAATAATGATAATAGTAAGACACATTCTAACACTACAGTGTTCCGAGACATCCACCACGTCCCGACTACTCACAATACTTAAACCGGTATTTGGTACTCAATAACCCAATAGAGGAAGCACGAAAACATTCGCACACAAAGCTTCCAGTCAACTTTCACACAACAGGTGTAAGACGAAACACGGGTAAAGAACAACATTACGGTACATTACTACCCCATAAATTCAAGGTCTTGAACAAAATTTATTTTAGTTTACGAGGAGTACCCAATGAACCCCAAGTGAAACACGACATAGCCATCCCACAAAACCCATCATACTCACGTTGATGACACTGTACCCAAAAACAAAACTTTCATAAAAGAACTCTTAAACACTTGAAATTCCCAATTACGTAACGACACAACGGATAACATTGCACACCCCCGTGCTTTACAACATACTAACAAGGACCAAACGAATCAAAACGATTCCAACTGAGTACCTCACTCACTCTTCACAACTCTCCTACTTCACTTGTGTTACCACTGTCCAAACTGGACAACGGACACTTATGCCGAAGTGGCCTAACTTTACCAATCATCCAACCTCTCGATTTCAATCAGAAGCCATATGAACCACACACTAACACGCTTCGCACCGTGCAAAACTCCCTCATCTAGAGATTTCACTCACCACCTCGACTGAACTCGAAGTAATAAGATTTGCATAATCCTTCCCTCGTACTGAGTTAACTGACAGGGTTTGCTACACCGTGACATTCACCACTACCAAGTCACCGTTCGTGCCGAACACAAGCTAACATAGTACCTTCATCCGTCAACGACCTATAGGGTCCACCCTTCATTCCAACCCTTATTTGTCACTCACCCCGCGAATACAATCAAGACACCTAGCTTCCCTGCCAAACCACTAGCCAATGCTACCGCTAGACAACCACCATGAACCAACCCCGACACCGTTGCATGTCGCCGATAAGGCTTTCGAAGATGCACCATTCTAAATTCCCGGAGGAGTAAAGGTCCTCAACCTTCTCATTACCATCCCAAACCTGATTTCGCAAAAGACTTACTACAGTGACTCGACTCACGGGTCACACCCCAACTACGGTTCATGCACCCAATCAACCCTCACAACAGCATCTCCCGACCTAACCAGTGTTAAGGTACGAACCTATCACTTTCGATCAAAGTAAAGAAGTCCAAAAACTTAGGAAACGTCCATAGGCTACTACCCGAGATATAGCACCAGCTACTCACAACGTACCACTCCCGATGTTAACAGCCACACCCTTATACAGGGACTAACACTCCCTCTATCGAACGACCAATCATAATACATGCCAATTCAGCAACGTTACCTACCACGAAAATACAAGTCAATTCCTAACAAGACTATGCATCATGCCCTCGTAAAATACTATGTTAAATACATACTATGCCTAGTATTAATCTCACAGTTCACATCCTCTCGAGGAGTTCCCGCTACAGTAGACTAACATCGCTTTTACACACATAAGAATCAATTAGATAGCACTAATGAAATTTTGAGTATCCGGCAAGTATAACTATTCTCGCCCCCTAGTAATTCTGATTAAGATACGCATTTCTCAGTGATCCTTCTAAATTTGAAAACACGGCTCAACAACCCTCACTTTTCCCAAACCAAAACACATGTATAAGAATGCATTATTACCAAAAATTTTGTGGTCTCACAACAACCTATTATATTAATAAAACTTTTAGAGCTACAGCATGTTCCAATCCACCCAATCCAAGGATATTAGCAAGCCAAGCATATGTATATAGATAAACAAACAGTTTAGATGTTTCAACATTCCCAAAACGCATTGGTTACACAACAGAACCCAACGGCCACAAAACGATAATTCACCGGTTACAAAACGGATTAGTCAAAACAAAACCAACCCCTCGGTATTACCACCATTGCCGTCCCTCACTGGACCGCCAAAATTGGTCATCCCCAAATACAAGATAACCTATGAGTTTACAAGCCACGGACAAGAGCTACCGACGTGCCCCCTCTGTCCACACCTGGAACAACTACAAACTTCCCCAACTGGGGCTTGGGAACTCGACTCTACTGAGGCCCTCGAAATCTGGCCTGCTAGTCCCCCAAAACGATACTGTTCCTGCCTAGTTGAACGAAACTGAGCCTGACTAGGTTGCAAAACCCCTAAAGAAGCCCCCGGCTGAGTACAGAAACGTCGAATATGACCCGGCTGATTACACACCCAACAAGTAGGCGGCGCTTGAGCACGAGACTGGTTCAAAATCTGGGCTGATGAAGATCCCAACAACTGCCTCCCCACTGAGCAGTTGATTGGCCCAAAATCCGGCTAGTTAAATGATTCTAGTGGTACAACTACTGGTTGAACTGCTAACCCTGCCCCTTTCCTCTGTGGGCAGACCGAAACCTTGTGGCCCAGTAGACCACATTTGAAACAAATGGCACCCCTCTGTTCACTTTCTCCCGAACCCAAATCCGACACTGGAAGGGTAGTTCTAGCTCGACCCCCCTGTTGCGGGTTTAAACCCCTCTGCCTCTTAAAAGGCCTATTAACACCCTGAGTCACGGGAGTCGCCGAGATGGCTTCCTCCCCACTCTGCCCCATTGCTAGTATCGCAGCCTCTACATGGGCAGCCGCCTTAACAAGAACACTATAACTTCTACGCCAAGACCCTGCTATTCTTACACGAATGTCGTCACGCAGCTTACTCTCAAACTCGAAACAACGCAATTCCTCCGTTTCCACCAATTCTGGGGCAAACCTCGACAGGTTAGCAAACCATCTTTCAAACCGCACCAAAGGTGTAGTACCTTGGCGTAACTGCACAAACTGTTTCCGCAACTCTTCCCGAGCGGAAGGAGGGAAATCACAACTTCCTCGCCTAGGCATCCTAGTAAAAGTAACAAAGGATATTAGCACATTCATACATGTGCCGAAGCTAAACACTCACGTCCTAATATATGGACAACTGTAATTCACTCCACGTAAGCACATAAACACATAAGCACTTACGAATTTCATTTCCGGATAATGATAGTCCCGAGGCGTTACTAGAGTTCCGGTTAGAAACAGTATTGATCAAGTGCTTTTCCAACAAGACTCCCAGAAACCCAAGGATCCAATCAACATCCTAGAAACTAAATCCCATACCCAAATAGTCACATAAACATGTTATCACATAAGCACATAACATTACATCTAAGTCTCTAACAAGCGAGACAAACCCATTGTGATCCTAATCACTTCCCACGTACCCAAAGTATTCGAACCCGATACGCTTTGATACCAAGTTGTAACGCCCTCAAAATAATAACATTAAACCCATCAATTTAGACATGCATTGATATAAGATGCAAACATCATTCTATCCCACAGAGTAATCCTTCACAAGAAACATTACATGTTAACAACAGAATCAAATGCCCTATGGGCTTACAGCTTTCCAAGCTAACACTTGGTTACAAAGAGGAGAGTACTAACTCAAATACAAATTAAGCCCTTGGCTTGAAATTACATGTAATACAACAAAAGATAACCAAAACCACAAACGTCTGCCTGCCTCTAGCCTCCCAAGCGATGTCCTTGGAGGTGGCATGCTTCATGTACCTGAAAATGGTGTCCCATATAGGGTGAGCCACAGCCCAGTAGAAATACACTAAACCAACTATGAACAATGACTAAAAGATTAGCAGTTAATAGATGGTCAACACTTATACATTCGTTTACATCTTATTACGATTCCTTGACAATCAAGTCTATGTTACAATTCACTTTCCATTTCTTATTCAACATTGAGTTTGAAAACAAGGCCCAGTACTCTGGCCAAAACCTTTGATGAGATTATAGTTCATTACTAGAACACTTTCGAAATCCAAGGTGGATACACATTTTGGTGTTGTATCAATAACACATAAACCGCTTCCATGCTTCACAAATGATATACATTTTAGTGCTATATCAAATTAAACAAACATCTCAATAGATAAGCATATGAGCTATATCATCACTACCACAAATAAGCATATGAGCTATATCATCACTACCACAGATAAGCATATGAGCTATATCAACACTACCACAGATAAACATATGAGCTATATCAACACTTCAATAGACAAGCATATGAGCTGTGTCATCACTCCAATGGGAGAGCATATGAGCTGCATCCCTGGGTCCATCCCCCATCTTCCCATAACCATTAACCGGTTTAGAGGTACATCCCCCATCTTCCCTAAACCATGGAGTACATCCCCCATCTCCTCCATACACAAGCAATGCATATAAACACAATTATATACGTAATCAATCAATACATAAAGTTAATGTATTCTATCATCCGTCTACACATAATGCATATAAACACATTGGTCATATACACAATCAATCAATACATAAAGTTAATGTATTCTATCAACCGTCATACTCTATGACACATCCGATTGATTAGTTTTAGTTTGCCTAATCATCATGCATTGTCTACAACAATCAATACTACCCTCCATCGGTAGCCCAAAGCAATTATTTCTAAACAGGAAATAAATGCACAAATGGATAATATATTAACATTTCAATTAGGTGAGCAATAAATGATTTAACTACACCCTTTAGTCCCATACATTCCCAATTTTAACATTTCCAATTCAATTCCTCATTTCCTTTAATTAATTATATACATTAATTAATTAAAACAATTAGGGCAAATTCCCTTAATTAAAAAACAACTCTAAGGTTCCATTTTCATCCACAATCCATCATCCAACTCATTTTTTTTTTATACCAAACTCGCATATAGGTTTATTTCAAACAAAACCCCAACTTTTGTAAAATTACACAAAAGGCCCAAACTCTCTCAAATTTACCCAACAACACCCAACATATCAAAATGCTAAAATTTAAAGACAAAATCCATAAGGAGGAGTAGGATATCCCTACCTCAAAAGGTGACACCCAACGAAGAAGATGAAGAAAACGAAGATGCTCCAAATCACAAGTTTCTCGGATCAAAAGGTAGCCCTCGACGATCAACAACTTTTTTGTAAAGGCCAAAGGTGAGGAAATCACTCCTACTAGATCAATACCTAGAGAGAAGTAGAGCTCTAGAGTGAGAAGCTCAACAATGGGGTTTTTGGAAAAGTAAGAGAGAGAAGAGATGTGGAAAAGTGATTTGAAAAAGTCAAAACACGGAGCTTTAACCCAGTCTCCCCGCTCGAGCGGCACTCACAGACTCCCGCTCGAGCGGCCAATTCCCCGCTCGAGCGGCGGATGCACACTCTCAGAACTTATGCAGACAGGTCCCCCGCTCGAGCGTCCAACTTCCCGCTCAAGCGTCACACACAAACTCCCGCTCGAGCGTCCAAACCCTAGCTCGAGCGGACAACACTGCAGAGGAAATACTGGAAGGGTGATTTTCCCGCTCGAGCGCCAAAACCCCCGCTCGAGCGGAGAGGCCAAATTATGGGCAACTATTCTAGGTTTCTCGACACAACCAACCTATTCCCAACTTGCCCAAAACAAACCAAAACTCAAAAACACAGGGCAGAGAATAGAGATAAGAATATGACAACAACACATCCACGGAACCGAGTCTGGATACGATAAATAAAGAAAATGGAAACCCGGATCGCTATAGAAACACACGAAAACATAGTGTGATATGCTGAACAGTAATGCTACGCATCATGAAATAAATATCATGAAAAGCTTCATGAAACTAATCTAAGGGTGATTGTATAATATACAATAAAACACTACAAGCACTATAATCTAATCCATGGGTGGAGAATCTTCATAAAGATTTTTCATGATACTTCTGAAAGGGTAAATTTTATCTATACAAATTTAGAAAATTTCATTTATTGCTACTGTTTGAGTAAGTTTTTAGACCTCATTGGAAATTTTTGTTTAATAAAATTGAGTTATTTGACAATGCTTAATAATTTTTAGTTCATGGTGACATTAGTTTTTTAATTCTTTTACGTGAATGGCTATAATCAATTATTAGCTTTTATACATTTAGGTATATTTCAATTTGTATTTTCAAACATTTCTATTTTATCTTCATTTCATAAAATATTTCTGAGATGTTTTTGCTTTTGTACTATTTGAAACAACACACCAAAACGAAATTTTGATCCTTATATATATATAATATTACTTGAAATCCAAAGACCAGGAATCATCAATTGGCTAATTCTTTGGGCACAGATGCGAAAAAAAAGGGCAGGTTTCCACACACAAATGCAGTAGACATAACATCACACAAATTCAATATTTACGGTGTGTTAAACATCCACTGGTCTTGAATTGCTTAGGAGATAAAGCATATGAAATACAGAACATGTTAACATTATAAAAAAAATTAACAAATTGTATGTAATGTGCCCATTAAAAACTTTGATGTATAAGAATATAATTAATATTAAAATATCAAGTAAAGCCAACAAGGAAACAAAGATTAATCAAATAATGTCGACTCACCCTCTAAGCAAAATGGGCAGCATTTTCCTACTGATTTTCAAGGGGTAAGATAACAGGATGATACTCTACCTGTACAATTTAATAAATGACTTCAACTTTTTACAACATACAAGTTATTTTGTAACCAAAATTCAAATTATAATATAGTCAGGGACACATCATATAAATGCATATACATTTAAGTTGATGAATAATCAATATTGATGATCTGCGAGAGTGAGTTAGTTATCAAAAGAAAAATAGCAAATTGGGGCATCACTATAACAACCTATATATATGAATTGCCACTTCACACACCATACTACCCAAAAATTTTACAAACAAAAATAGTGGGGGAAGGCAAACTCACTACATTTTTAGTATAAAAAATCACTCAACATACCTCTATGAAATTGTGAAACTCTGAACATTCTAACATGAGCTTTCCCAAAGCTATATTTCCCCTAAACAAAATGATAGGCCATATGATGCAAGTTAGGTAAAGACATTACAAAAGACAACAACAAAACGGTTTCAACTAAAGAAAATTCTTACCAGGATTGGTCAAAGTGTACATGGGGATAGCGAACAATCACTAGATGGACAGGATATCCAGGGACAAATACACCAAGTTAGAAAGAAATGAGAACTCTTCCATTTGTTGTGGTTCCTTCAGGAAATAAAAGCAGGCAAGGAAATCTATTGGAATATGCCTCTCTTTGTATTCAAATCCTTGAAAGCACATATCTGTATCAAATAATCCTTTACAGATTGATAAAACTTCTCTGAATTCTTTTAATACATAAAATGTAACAACTCTAGGTATACAATTAAAATTGCTTTCAATTTCCATATTTATTAGAATAGCTCACCAAAATGAAATTTGAACACCTGATATGCGTATATTTGTTTGTAACCTTTTAAGTTTGCTCTTCCAACAACAAAAAAATTATTTAATTTTTCTAGGCATTTGCAAACTACTTACATAATTTCACAGCATTTCATTCTCTTTCCTTTTCTTTTCTTTTTTTTAACATTACCCTCATTTGACTGGCCAAAAAATTCCCCCTTCAACAAGAATTTACACCAGCTTAATCACTTTCAATCTGACTTTTCCCTAGTCACTAGACAGGTAACAACTTAACAAATACAAAAATAATTTATTAATGACTAGCACAGAAAACCCAAAAAACTAAGGTTTGGTTTTCATAATCAATTTTGAAAGATAATTTTCTAAAAATTTGTTTGGTTGTATATTCTAAAAATATTTTTTAGAAATTTGAAAATCCAAAACTCATTTAGTTTTTAGAAATTGAAATAATTTTTAAAACTTTGTTTGGTTTTGGCATTTTCAAAAATAGTTTTTAAGTTTCAATCCATATTTTATTATTTTCAGTGAACTTTTTAAGTATTTTAATCAATATTTTTTAATTTTTTAGATCCACTCAATCTAAATACACCTAAAACATATCAAATTTATGAAAAAAATGGTTTAAAAAATCACTAAATATTTAATACATTTTCGTATTTATCTTGTATTTATTAAATTTTTTAAAGATTTTTTAATTTTTTTTAAGTATATGTAGATTAGATGCATCTAAAAAAAATTAAAAAAATAAAGAAAATTAGCCAATATATTAAAAAAATATGAATTAAAAATTTTAAAACTGTTTTTGAAAACTCCAAAACCAAACAAAATTTTAAAAATTATTTACTCATTTCATAATGGTCATATGAATTTAAATTTAACATATTTTTTTCATTATTTTCAAAAATATTTTTTGTTAATTCAAAATACAAATTTATTTTGTTTTAAATTTTTATATGAATTTGAAAATAACTTCCTCATCCAAAAAAAATCAATTAACTTGAAAATGTAATGTATTGCATACTTGAGGGACTCTCATTAAAAAAAAAATTGAAAAATGATAAGCAAAAACAGTTATATGGTTTTTCATATGATTTTCTATTTTTGAAAAAATATTTTGTTTTTAAAATTTGAAAATATTTTTAAATGTATATATTTATCAAATTAGTTTCTGTTTTGAAACCTGGCAATTTGATTGCTTGTATTGCGGTGGGAATCATCAATCATCAACCATCAACTCGACACAAGGAATGTGAGCTAAGTGGGGCCAATATTTGCCTTTTCCCTTTTCACACTTCCCTGTTAGTTTCCGACTTCCCCCGATGATCGACAATCTCTTAAGTGAGGGAGGCAACCTTTGCACTGGTAAAGATTTGAGCATAGGGCAACCACCGATTTTAAGAAATTCAAGAGAGGCGAGATTTTGAAACAACTTAGAAGATAGCTTCTCCAGATTTCGGAAACCCGAGATATGAAGATCGATCAGAGAGGTGGGCAGCAACATCCCATCTATCGGAAAGCTGGAACCCACTGAATGTTCTTCGTCTTTGCCTTCAATCAACAAGATTTTAAGAGAGGATAAACTGTGCAAACCAATCTTCTTGAAGTTGTTCCATTCTGAAATATTCAAATACAGCTCTTGAAGAGAAGTGAGGTAGTTGATGCTCTGCAATCCGTGTGGTAGGGCCTTCAGTTTTTTGCATCCCCTGATATTCAAATATGTTAGATTTGTTGCGGAGTGGAACCATCCTTCCGGAATGTACTCCAAATTCTTACACCCATACAAGATCAATCGACTGAGATTCCTGAGATTATTATTATTAGGAAGGGCATTTGGCAAGTATTTGAGCATATAACAACCCCAGATCCGAACAGACTCAAGAGATGGACAGTTAATTTCCATCCCCTCCTCTACTAGCAGTGCCTCCAACTTCTTACACCTCTCAATCTCAAGGTGTTTGATTGTGGGTGGTAGCCCCCCACCTCTGCACGATATCAAGCATGTGAGGGATGGACAATTCTCAAACGTTAACACTTCAAGATTATTGTCATTAATTTGCGTTATCCACCCAAATAAGGATTGCAGAGCCTCACAATTACGTATCTTGAGTGTTTTCAACGTGCATGGAAAACCTGTCTTTGGAAAAGAGCCGAGACTTGGACAGTTATAGACATACAACTCCTGAAGAAAAGTGAAGGTATGTAGCAGCTGTGGCAGTTTCTCCAACTTTTCACAATTATATATTCTTAGATGCTCAAGCCTCGCTATGCAAGGGAGTCCCTCTTCTTGTTGTTGCTGATGTTGCCCTTCATTTTCTTCATCCTTATCTTCTTCAAACAATGAAACAAGCTGGGGACAACCTCTAATTTGCAAACTTCGGAATGCAAGGAGACTGTGCTGCACTCTCGCCTCATTCTTCCACAGTGTCTTGAGTTCTTCACAGCTTGTAATCTTCAATGCTTTGAGTTCCATCAGCCCATGAGTAACCCATTTCGGCAAGAGCTCGAGTTTCTTGATCATCCCAATGCTCAAGGAAGTTATTAAACTCGGATGCTTACACTTTGCATTTGCCAATACCACTTCATCATCAGCCATACTCCCCATCTTAAGGACCATTTCAAGGCTTGTTAGAGGGACGCCATTCATAGCTATACAGGTGAGTGATGGGAGGCTAATGCTGGAACCTTCAACTAGGAATTGCGGGCACTCTGAAATCTTTAGATTATTCAAACAAGGTAGATCAGTAGGCAACATTTTAAGAAGTTTAGGACATTTTATTAGGGAGAGATACTTGACACGTGTGAATGGTTGAACTTCCTTGTGATCTTCAAAAGTATACCAATCCTCCCATTCTGGCATATTTTCAAAGCTTAGAGTCTCTAGTAATGGAAAAGGTTGAACACCACCTTGCCCGTAGAACTCACAACCGACATGCTTTAGTACACTCATTCCTTTAATGTAAAGCTTTTTGAGGGAGGGTAGTTGTCCGAGTGGTGGCAAGGATGCACAATTTCCACAATTATCTAAACTTAGGTTAGCCATATTGGAGAACAGAGAATCTCCTATCCAAGTTGGAAATCCTGTACCAAGGTAGCCTTTGATATGGAGCTCTTTTAAATTCTTGTGAGGTTGTAGCTTGTCAAGCACTTCTGTTTCAACTCTTCCATCTCGTGAATCATCTGAGTTAACACTCCATTCCATTGATAACACATATAACCCCTTCTTATCATTTAAATTCGCCTCCCTTGCATCTAGAGGATTCACCACATTCTGTAATCCAGATAGGCAAAGCTTTCCCCGTAGATAAATTAAGTTCCCCAACTCTTTTATCCGAAGCCCATTGTTTTTAGTAACAATAAAATTGGACAGTGTATGAAGACTAACCAACTTACCTATTCCCATTGGCAATTCTTCTATGGAATCTGCACCTGTAGTATCAAGATGACGTAGGTCAATTAGGTTTCCCATATCTAGAGGCAACTTTTTCAGTTTTTTACATTCTCTTAACATCAATGTTTGTAGATTGTAGAGAGAGCCTAGTGATTCGGGTAATTCTTTTATATGGCTGTAGGAAAGGTTAAGATACCGCAGATGTTTCAAATCTCCAACCGAATTTGGAAGTTCTGTGATGAAATATCTACTCATACTGAGCACCCTCAAGCGTTTTAGCTTCGGGAATAGATTAAGGGGAACATTGCTTGCCAAATTATAACCCGATCTATATTTTAAGCCAAATGGTAAGAAAGTCCGTAAATGCATGGCTTTATCAATGATCTCAAATTTTTTCATACCCTCATAGTATTGCTTCATGTAAGATTAATGTCGAGCTTTCTTTAGATTCTTGTACTGGTCTTGATCTTTCAATCTATCCTCTATTCTAAAACAAGTATCTCTTGCAACTACTTGAGCCAAATCATTGATGAGGTCATGCATCACAAATTTAGAGCTTTTACTGGTACTAGATGGTTGGAAAAAAGACCTTGACAACAATTCATGGAAGTACTCAGCTCCTACATCTTCCATTTGCTTCTCTTTTTGTTGTTGAATGAAGCCCTCTGCCATCCACAATAGGACTAGCTCCTCTTCCTCAAATTCATAGTCGTTGGGTATTATTGAGCAGTATGCAAAGCACTGCTTTAAATGCGAAGGAAGATCATGGTAGCTTAATCTCAAAGTAGGAAGGATGTCACTTTTATTGTGTGGTAAATCCCATATTTTACTACGCAATACATTTACCCATTCCTCATCTCGTACTTTGTTGCGTAAAAGGCCACCGAGTGTCCTAGCAGCGAGAGGCAAACCTTTACATTTCTCCATAATTTTCTTACCAATTGATACCAAATTTGGATTTGCATCAATACTTGTATTCGCAAAGGCATGTTGTGCAAACAATGACCAACAATCCTCATCTGATAGGATCTTAACGTCATGGAGTTCAACAGTTGCCATCATTGTTGCAATGTCTCTGTTACATGTTGTCACCACGACTTTACTCTCTTGGGCTCCATCATTGAAAGGTTTCTTCAAAACATTCCAAGCATTGTAGTCTTCGTTCCAGACATCATCTAAAATAATTAAAAACTTCCTTCCCGCCAAAGCTTTCTATAGTTCAACTTGAGCTTGATCCAAGTTATTAAAACTACATGTTTGGGAAGTCACTGAATCATAAATAGTTTTTGTTATTTTCATAATGTCAAACTCATTTGACACACAGACCCATGCTTTCAGATTGAAATACTCCTTCACAGTTTCATCCTTGTATATCATCTGAGCGAGGGTGGTCTTGCCAATCCCACCCATACCCACAATGGGAATTACTCCAATGTTGTTATCACTTGATTCATCCCCCTTTACGAGCAACTTAATTATCTTACTCTGATCGTGTTTTCGGCCGTAAACGCGAGGTTCATCAAATAAAGATGTAGACTCTGGTCTTTGCCAAGTCTTAGTAGGTGTGGTGGTTCCAACAATCTTAACCAAATTAAATTTCGAACATTGTTCAAAACTATTGTGCAATCTGGTATTGATCTCCTCAATCTTGGACTTCATTTTAAAATTAAAGATAACATCTGTTGGCTTGAAATTAGGGATAAGGTTCCATACCTTGCTGGAACTAGCTTGGCGTGGCTTTGCCTTGAGCTTGTGTTGCAAAGCTTCGGTGGCGTACTCATCCACTAAATCATCCAAATCATATACCAAATCCTGGAGATCGTCAAGCCATAGGTTCACGGCTGGAACTGTCATTTGCTTCTCTTCTGCGTCAATCAGAATAGCTTCAATTTGGCGCAGCATCTTGGTCCAATTGGTCAGCTGGGTATCAATACCTTCAAAGGCAGGTAATTTCGAGGATGCAAAAGAGGTCATCTTCTCAAACAGCAATTTGACGAAGCCAGAGAGAAAGATCTCTGCTAGAGGCATTGTTTTCGATTACAGAAGGAAAAGAAAAAACCAACAGATCAGAAGCAAAGCAAAGCAAAGAGGTTGTTGACTTTTTTTTTTAGTGAAAAAAGCTTTAGCAGTCTCAAAAATGGCTATATTTTTGTGAGAAGAAGAAGAAATTGAGTGCACAGAGTTAAGTCAAAAACAGAGTCTCCTTTCATTAGCCCTCTGTCACTCTGCGAAAACAACATATAAATTAAAAAATAAAAATAAAAGAACCCAAACATAATATTGTTAGTAGAAGAACCCAATTACGTTTGTTAATATGTTTTTCAATGAATTCATATCTCTATCATGGTTTTTCTCAGTTGGTAGAGGGTGGCTTAGAAGTTTTCCCATCTTTAACCAACAATATAGTTTTGGGATTTGGTTTATACATTTTCAATTTTGTTGGAATGTGATTTTTTTTTATTACTTATTGTTGAATTTGAAACGGAAAAATACTATGAGTAAAATAAAAGATGGACTGAAGTGAAATTCAAAACCAATTATATGATCACCTGTGTAATTAATATATTTATTATGTCGTTGGTCCCTATAATTTGTTTTGAATTTTATTTTGATCCTTCTAATTTTGCCCTTAATTTTTATGTTTCAATTGTTAACAACATTTGACGGAAAGATCATCTTGTGCCGTTTTGGGAACCAAAATAAAAAGCCACGTTTTTTTATCTTTGGTCCAAAAACACAAGTGGCAAAAATGCAACAAAATTGGTTTGGGAAGTTATAAAAACGCAAGTGTGAAATTACAAATTGGGGCCTATGACAAAAAAAATAAAAAAATAAATTTCTTATGTTAGGTAAGGGTATTTTGGTCATTTTAATTTGATTTGACACCATAAACAAATATTAAACTAAAAAGCTAAAAGCCATTTTTTTACCAACTTCCCAAATCACTTTCCAAAAAGCTAAAAAGCTTGGTAAAAAGCTAAAAGCCAGCTTTTTACCAACTTCCCAAATCACTTTTCAAAAAGCTAAAAAGCTTGGTAAAAAGCTAAAAGTCAGCTTTTTACCAACTTCCCAAAACACCCTTTTATAACAAAATTTAAAATGTATGGACTAAAATGTTCAAATTAAAATTACGATGACTAAAATGACACTTCACTTAAATTACAGAGACCAATGATTTAATTTACAGTTTAATTAAATTTTTTTTTCTCTCTTTTGTAAGAGATAATTGAACAAGTGTTCTGACATGAATAATGTGTAGTAGTCTAAAAACACTAAATAATGAGAAATTTAAAATACAAAATGATTGGTTTAGATTATCAGAATGAAACTCATAGCGAACTCCATGAGTCCGAACAACACTTTTCAATACAAATTGAGGACTAATTTATTTTTTATTTTTTATTATATTTTTGAATATTTGCTTGACAATCATAAAAAAAAAAAAATTTCTTTTGTACCATAGTTTTTTATTTTTTATTTTTTTGGGCCTTGATTTGATTTTGTTATTTGTCTTATTTTCTTGTCTTAGGTTACAAGCTGATAGCTTGCGAGCCAGCAGCCTTGGATCTTCCCTGGAATCAAGATAGGGAAATTCTTTTGTACCATAGTTTTTTTTGGCCTTGATTTGATTTTGTTGTTTGTTTTATTTTCTTGTCTTAGGTTGCACCCTTGGATCTTTCCTGGAATCAAGATAGGGAAAGTGGTAATGTTTGTTGGGTAAATTAAATTGGTAGTTTTGTATTTTGTCTTATCTATCATTTTCATTCTCACATTTTTAATTGATTTAATTTTGATTTAAATTTTAAATTTTGTATTATTTTTATTCAATTAATAACGTCAATTAGTGTTTTTGAAGTAAAATCGTTAATGAGATGATTGAGATTGACTGGCTTAGTTAAGAAAAATTATAATTTTGTTCCTAAAAGCATAACTCATGCTACTTATGTGTGCAATTTTCATAATTTTTTTAAAAAAAGAGTGAATGATTGCAGTTAATTAAGTTAAATTGAGACAATAAAAAATTTAAGATTAAAATTGAATTAATTAAAATTACAAAGGTCGAAATGACACTAAAACCAACTATAAAAACTAGTGATTAAAATTTGTGCATATTTATTTTCTTATTGTAATGAATCTCAAAGGCTCAATTTTAAAAATTTGAGAAATATCAAAGATAATGGCATACAGTTTTTTGCCCTTGAAACCCAGTCTAGCCCAAACTTGTTGGGCTTTTACCCAAACAAGGCCCAATTCCTGAATGGGTCAGCCCAAATGAGACTAGGTTTGGAATTGGACCTTGAATTTGAAACTTAGTCCCAAAGCTTGTTGGGTTTAATTGGGCAATTTGATTGAAAATGAGACATGAGTTGTTTGAGATTGATATAGGGAATTGAAATTCTTAATTGGCCAAACCCATAGCAGATGTGGGCCTTTTACCTAAACCAAGCCCAAATCCTGGACATGTCGGCTAAAATGAGACTGGGCTTAGTATTGAGCCTTGAAATTGAAACCCAACGCAGCCCAAGCTCATTGGGCTTTTACCTAAACAAAGCCCAAATCCTAGACTGGCCACCCCAAGTAAGACTAGGCCATGAATTTGAAACCCAACCTGGCCGAAGCTCATTGGGATTTTACTCATACAAAGGCCAAATCCTGGACAGGCCAACCTAAGTTAGACAGAGCTTAGAATTGGGCCTTGAACTTGAAACCCAACCTGGCCCAAGCTCATTGGGCTTTTACACAAATAAAGCCCAAATCCTAGACATGCCAGCACAAGAGAGATTGGGCCTTGAATTTGAAACCCAGCACAACCTAGCCCACAAAAAATTATAAAAAAAAAAAGTGAAGAAAAATTATTTAAAAAAAAAGACTCAAATCTTGGGCTAAGCTTGGAGGCTAGGCCATGAGCCCATAGAGGTAGCCTATTTTGGCCCACTCATCAATCCACCATGCAAGCTCACCTAGGCTTTAAGGTTTTGGCCCGCAGCCCAATGAAAGAGGCTTCACACATTTTCAACTTTCTACACCAAACAAGCCCATTATCATGTTGCGGAAGAATGGTCCATAAAATAATTGTGCTGATCTCTCTCATGAGCAAAAATGAACATCTTTCAAGTTTTAGGTTTGCCTTAATAACCATTTGAAACATGATGAGTCACTTGAAAGAAATAATAAATAAACCAGTTTGATTTACTTCCAACTTTTAAATTTCTTATCAAAATCTTAGCGCACACAATATTTTATCCTTTACTTTCACCAACATCAATTTCGTGCGGCAAACTGGTCGATGCTGATCCTATTTTGCTATTTTGTAGTCCTAAGAATTGAGACCTGCATAAAAACAGATGAATAAAACAAATAAGTTTCGTATAAGTAAAAAATTAAACACATAATTAAGTAAAAAATTATACACATAATTAGGTTTGAATTGCGGCATGCTTGCTCGTTTCGTGTAATCAGCAAAAAAATCGATAAATGTAAACCAACTTAATATAACATGATATGGACACAAATACGCAAAAAAATAAAGAACCGAACAGGACAAACTACAAATTGTTATATGTCACCATTACAATTATGACTGATACAAAATGAACAATTTAGATACGAAATGCAAATCTCTTCCAGTCAGTTTATGATATGCTCTTATATAAAATATTTGTTCAATTATAAAACAAGAAATCATTAAATATATCAAATGTTAACGAACACTTCACACCTAATTAATACACAATGTATTAGTTTACTATCAATGAGATGATTCACCATGACTGAACTCATTGTGATCTTAAAATTTGATCTAAATATATCAATTAAAGAAGAAAATTCATATGCTGGGCTTTGAAATATTACTCGAAACATATTATAGTACCTTAGGTCGCTCCATAGAGCTTCCAAAATAACCCATTCCAAAAGACAAGGAATTGTAGGCTGCTACAATCTCTATAGCTTTTAGCTTAGTTGAAGTCCCGGGAAGCTAAATAGGAAACAAACAAACAAAAAGTCATTTTTTTCCTTAAAAAAAACCATTAAGGTTGAGGGTTGGGAGCTCTCACTGATATAGGAGCCTCGGCTTGATCAACCAGAGTTCTGACACTTTTATCAGTACTGTGTTGGCTACTATCTTACATAACAGAGCGTAAAACTTTCATGCAAGCAGAGCCTGAACCTGCCTGCGACTTGTGCAACAAAAATAATAACCATGTTAGATTCACAAGCTGGGGGTATACATAAATGGAAACAAAGAATATGATTTTTGTAGGTTTAACACAAAAATAAATAATGAAAAAAACATAAAGCACATAGAAAGAAAGCACTAAATTAGGCAAAAAAAACAAAATGCGAAGACGTTTACAAAAATATCCCAGTATTAAACTAGCCTCATTCCAAGAAAATATAATGTTCCTCATAGTAAAAGATAAATTAAAATTGCACGTTTATAAGATACAATTTTTTTTATTTTTTATATTCTATTGGTTATACTTCCCAAAATAAAATAAAATAACATTTTTGAATAACAAGGATACATATAGTGATGATGAGACACAACACTCCCGAGCAGCAAATCCTTTCATTAAATACTGTCCAGCACCACTAACGCAACAACCAACTATAAATGGAGCCCCAAACGGACCTTTTGAGGATGCCTAACAATCGGAGCCATATATTGCTGCTAATCCCACACGTCCACTTATTTGTTAAAAATATTTGAAGAATAAATTTCAAGTTTAACTGAATAATGATCCATTTTAGAAATGATGTCACGCAAATTTCAACTTTTAGTTGTGAATTGTGATCAACAAAGGCATCGAATCTAAATAAAAGACAAGCCAAAAAAGCATTGAAAATGAAAATGATGCCAAATAGGCCCCTAGAAACTTGGTTAACTTCATCAAATGAACTGGCTAGCATTTCTTTTGCATGGTTGTTGGGAACTTGGGAGGACAAAATGCCATAGAGGAACTGATTTTTTTTTTTTTTTTAAATCAAAGCCTCTGAATGCCCCCTCCTCTCTCTCTCTCTCTCTCTCTCACACACACACACACACACACACACACACACACACACAAACTTCATACACCATAGCCCCCACCAAACTTTCAATGGCCACCAATCAACTCCTCCCACAGAACACCAATTCGACCACCATCACCATACTTGGGTTAATTAAATAAGAATAGTAGAAAAATAATGATACAATTTAAGGAATTGAGACAAATAATATAGAAACGCTTTGCATATATGACACAAAAATGCCACAAAAACAAAGCAATAATCACCTTCAGTGCAATGCCACCACTTGAAGCTCCAGATGCTATATGTCCTTCAGTGTCAACACAAATAACCCAAACAGAGTCCATAATGCAGTCATCTTCTGGCACATTCAACCTACATAAATTGACCATGATCCCCATTTGTCTTCAAATGATCGAACTTGTGTTTGTGGAACACATGCAAAAACATTCATAAATTCAAAATAAACTTTAATAAAACAGCCTAACCATAAAATAAAGAGAGAGAGAGAGAGAGAGAGAGAGAGAGAGAGAGAGAGAGAGAGAGAGAGAAGATAATTGACATACTTATCATTGTAACATATTTAGTTGTGAATACCAAAAAAAAAAAAAAAAAAACCAATTGACATATTTAGCATGAACATCCTTTTCTCTCAAAACATATTTTCATGAAACAAGTAATTGACATATTCAGCAAGGGTGAATTACACTTTACTCCCCTCAACTATTGTCCCGTATCACTTTACCCTGAACTAAATATTATAACACTTAACCTCCCCTCATCTACTAATTTTTTAAAATTTATTTGGAAGTGCTCTTCTACATTTTTTGTTTTTGTTTTTTTAACTGATGAAATAGAACATAATTTAAGTTATGGTGTATGTACATAAATACAGGTGGGTAACAGGATTATCCGCAAGAGGATCCATGTCCGTATCGAGCATGTTTAGCCTTGAAGGTGCATCGAGGACTTCAAACTGAGGAAAAAGAACAATGATAAACTGAAGGCAGAAGCTAAGGCCAGGAGTGAAGTCATAAGCACAAAGACTCAGCCAGAGGGCCCTAAACCTGGTTTCATGGTGGAAGGTGCCACCTTGGAAACTATTACACCGATACCCCATGACGTGGTGAACGATCTCAAGGGTGGCTACTACGGTTGTTCGTCGTTGCATTATGTGCTGCTTATTATTTTTTTTTTTTGAATATTGCGTGGAAGTTTTTTGTTTTTAAGTAATTTTTTTGAATATTTTAAGTTATTTTTATTTTTTAGATATACATAATTTTTTTTAGCAATATACATAATTTAGATACACTTTGTAATTTTTTTTTAAAAAGAAAAATTTAACCAAATACAAAAAATAAAAAAAAAAATTGAAAATTTAGTATATTCTTGTATTTTTTTTGTATTCAATGAATTTTTTAAAATAATTTTGTACAAATTTTATACTTTTTTAAGTATATCAAGATTAAGGGGTGGTTTGGAATGTTGTAAATAAATGTACTTTTTGACTTTTTATAAAAAAATGTGTAAAAAGGTAGAGAAAGTAGGTAGAAAAGTAGAGAGGAGATGTTGATAGATGTGACCCAAATAAGTGTATGTATACTTTTTTAGTGCATGCCAAATACCTACTAAGTAGATTTAAAAATTAGAAAAGGGTAAGTTATAAATATATCTGATAATGTGGTAACTTCAGCAAAAGATGGGCTGGACTGATCTACTTTTCTAATGGATTTGCTGACCTCGGTGTCCCCAAAGCATACCTGCAAAAAGGTCCAAAGGGGGAGGAGTTCCCCCGACGGACACTCTGACGACCAAGTTAGGTTAGGGCAGATTGACTTGAGAGAGAGAGAGAGAGAGAGAGAGAGAGAGAGAGAGAGAGAGTGTGTGTGTGTGTGTGTGTGTGTGTGTGTAACAAGGGATCGAAAAACTTAACATCAGCGTATCTATCCGTTGCTGATCATTTCCTTATCCATTTCAAGCTGTCTTGTTGGCCGAAAGTCTATAGTCTAATTAGCATCGTTCATGGTGAGTCTGTATCCTCCGGCGTGGAGGGGTTGCTGCATTTAATGCTATAAGGGCCTTATTAATGGCTGATGTGTGGATGTAATAATTTTGCAGGATCTTTGTCTGTTCAAGTGGTTGATTTCCTGCCTGACAAGTGTTTAAATGCTATTGGTCTTGGTTCAATATTGGTTTTCCAAGGATACTGGGCTTTAGTATCTGGGCCTCGATTTGGGCCTTGAGTGGGCCTTGAGTTATGGGTTGGACCATCTTGAGGGCCCATCAGTATCAGTAGTCCCCCATTCCCAAGTGCAGCTTTAGACCAACGAAGGGAATAGGAAAAGTGGAGGTAGTCCCCTAAGCCCGGGAAGGAGGTAGAGATAGGCCGGTAGGGGGTGGCACCTTGGGAGGCCTATCGTGAGGGCAGTCGACTGCGAAGGTAGCCGAGCAAAATGACCGACTGTGAGGGCGGCCGATCGCAAAGGAGGCCGAGCGAAATGACCGACCATGAGGGCAGCCAACAGCGAAGGTGACCGAGCGAAATGATTGGCAGTGAGGGCGGTCGATAGCGAAGGAGGACGAGTGGGGTGACCGACTGTGAGGGCGGTTGACTGCGAAGGTGGCCAAGTGGGGTGATCGACCGTGAAGGGGGCCAATCGCGAAGGTGGCCGAGTGGGGTGACCGACTGTTAGGGGGCCGATTGCGAAGGTGGCCGAATGGGGTGACCGATCGTTAGGGCGGCCGACCGTTAAGGTAGCTGAATGGAGTGACTGATAGTGAGGGAGGCTGACCACGAAGGTGGCCGAGTGGGGTGACCGACCGTGGGGAGGGCAAAAACACATCGACGGCGCACAGGGCTGAAGGAGCTGGTAAGCATGTGATGATGTGAAATGGAATAGACGAGGAAGGGATCGTGGCCTTACATGTGGGGCAATGTAAGCCACGGATAAGTGATACGAAGTGGTTAGGGGAGAGGAAGGGATGGGTGGGGGGTGTGGAAAAGGTGGGGGTTGTTCTTGTTATCGAATTTTTAAACTAGCAAATTTTAACTGCGACCCTTGGAAAATAGGCAAACCTTGGGCCTTTGGAGTTGTGCGCTTTACCTATCTGATTACAAAAAATTATCGTATTCCATACTTGAGTTCCTACATCTCAGCGGACTCTCCCCTCTTGCACGTTGCCAACTTTCTTGCCCTCGCAACCGAAGCGATAGACAGAAACATGAAGGAGATGGCACAAGGCAAAGTGTCGGCCATGGCATTGGAGGCCTTAGGAGAGGATGACGATGTGGAGCTGGTGGAACAGTATAGGGCAAAAAAGCGTAGGGAAAGGGGGGTGTAGCAACCAGAGCAACCCCTGCCTTCCACAATGATCTCGGCGGCGCAGCCGATTAGCCAAGTGGCGCCTGACCATTGGCACACCAAGGCTGACAGATCCACATTAATGGTAGAGGATCTGGAGGAGTTGCGTAGCAAATATCAGATTCTGGCAGAAGTAGAGCTGAGGCTACCGATGGTGAATGAGAGGGCATCTGATGCACGACCGATGGAGTTTACGCTGTATGAGGAGGCGCTGTGGAGGGGGCCTGAGGTTGCCCCTCCCACAAGTAGTGGTGGACGTGCTGAATCACCTGGAGGTGGCTCTAAGACAACTAATGTCGAATGAATAGAAAATTCCATTTGCTTGTGCGATCGCATGGCCACGGGCGACCGGGGGAGAAGCGGTGGGGGTGAATGAATTTTTTACATGCTACAAGTCCTCAGGGCAGTAAGAGACATGGGTGACCCTATAGACGGTAGCAATGAGGGGATTGGTAGGGGGTTGCCCTCTTTAGTGAAGAGTTGGAGACCAAGATGGTTTTATGTATCAGCGAATGATGGGACGGGGGTGCGCACGATTTGGAAAGTCCCCACCAAGTTAGTAGAGCCGAAGTTAGATGCGGCGGCGGAGAGGAGGGTAAATCAAGTGAAGGAGTTTAGGGAGAAGGAGGGGCTGAAATGGGACGACCTTGTTTAGCCCTTAGCCTTGTTTGCCCTGAAGTTAGAGCCTGAGCTGGCCGAATGAGTTCCTGCTCCAAAAGAGGTGGATGCAAGGAGGAAGGTGCAAGGGACAGAAGACAAGCGTGTTTTCGCGATGGTCGAAAAATATAAGGAGAAACAATTAGGCCCAGTGCCGATGTTGGTCGCAAAGAGGTCGGTCCAACTACGTCCCAAACCCTTGGGAGAGAAGGACTTAATCGATTTTGTGCCCCTGCAAGCGCCGATGGATCCACTGAAGGAGAGAAGTAAGAAAGAGATGGCGTTGGTGTTGAAGAAGAAGAAGAAGAGGAAGGTGACTACAGAGGATAGGGAAGAAGGGCCTATAGGGAAGAAGATGAAGGAGAGGGTGGAGGAGATAGCCCCAAAGGTTGTAGAGGAAGAGGCCAAGATGAGTTTAGAGGTAGAGGGGGCGCCAAATGTTGATTAGGAAGGGAGAGCAGAGCGAGATCGATCAGCAGACTGGTCTGGCAAGGACTTGGCCTCAATAGACTTGCCTCTCAATTGAAAGTTAGGGAAGGAGCAAGTGAGCGAACCAGAGAGGAGCACCAATGTGGTGTCACTGGGAATGACCACTTACTATGAATGCGGTGGCTGGTCGCTTGGTGATGGATAAAAATGACCTTTCTGAGGTGCAACGGGAGGTTAAGGCAGGGGCAGACCGTCTGTTGGGGGTGATTGAGGACGTAGCCATGCGGAGTGTTGCACAATTTACAGAGGTCGACCTCATGAGAGGATTCTGTGTAGCACAAATGGAGGTAGCGACTCTGGTGGCCTCTCTGCTGGGCAAAGCTGTCGGGGCGAAGGTGGAAACAGAGCTGCTTAAGGCCCAGGTGGAAGAGGTTCGGGACCAATTGCGGAATGTAAGGGTAGAGACGGCTAGCTGGAGGAAAGCAGCACGGAGCGACTGTGCGAAGGGTCTGGCCTACGTTGAGAAGGCGAAGAAGATGGAGGTGTTGGCGGTGGTGTAGGGTTACTTGGTGGATCACGCCATAATAGGTTAAACAAAGGCTGTTGCCAAGCTGGCAGTCGTTAAGGCTGAGCTAGAAGAAGTAGTGTGTTGCAAGGTGGTGTCATTAGAGTTCGAGCTGGCGAGCGAGCAGAAGAGGGCTGACGAGATTCAACAAGCCTACACCATCGCCAACGAGAGATTGGAGGAGGCCTAGTTGAATAATGAAGAACTGCACGATAAGGCCTCGAAAAATAAGGAGAAAGCAGAGGCACAAATCACGGAGTTGGAGAGGATCGTCGAGGAAGAGAGGGTCAAAACTGCAGAGTTAACCAGGAGAATGGCATTAGAGAGGGCTGCTTACTTAGACCTGTGTGCCGCTGCGGTGGAACAATTTAAGATATCTCTTGACTTCTAAATGGCCATCGACGCAACTGTGGCTAGGAGTTTGGCCAGAGAGGGGGAAGGTGGTGCTGGACCATCAAATGTCGTTGTTGCTAAACTGGTGGAGGGGCAAACCAAAAAAGAGATAATCCAAAGGTTTCAGTACTATTACAAGCATGAAATGAGCATGTACTAGAACAGTGGCTGGACAAGCTTCAAATATAGGGCGGAGGAGCTCTTCCCAGACATGGACTTCAGTGGCGTAAGGCTAAGAGAGAAGGACATTGCCCAAACCCCGCTGGATGAGGGCGTACAAGAAGAAGATTTGGCATCCAGCGGGGAAGAGGAAAGTGAAGGTGGAGCAGTTTGAAGACCCTCTTTGTTTGCTGGTTTTTTTTTTTTTTTTTATCGAATTAGTTTTTTTGTAAAGAACGGTGGAAGTGTGTAAAGAATTTGTATTTAATTTATAAAAATTGGGTGTTGAATATGAATTTTTGTGTTTTTTGTTTGTTTTGGTGTTGGTTAAGAAAGAATAAGGATGAAATTGTAGGAATTGGCAAAAGGATCAAGTGAGGCTAAGTAAATATGATAAGGATGAATTGGCTTGGATAAAAATTGACTTGCATGAAAATTGACTTGAATGTCATAATTAATAGATTTTTGGCTACACTTACCAAGTTTTAAGTGTAACTTTAACAACTGGAGTGACATACTTGAATGGATACTTAAACGGGGCCAAGCATTGTACAGTTTAACTCAGTCTGGCTGAGCTCTTCATGCTCAGTCTGGCTGAGGCTTGGAGGGCTCAGTCTAGCTGAGGCTTTGTTTAACTTAGTCTGGCCGAGCTCTTCATGCTCAGTCTGGCTGGGGCTTGGAGGGCTCAGTCTGGCTAAGGTTTTGTTTAACTCAGTCTGGCTGGCCTCTTCATGCTCAGTCTGGCTGAGGCTTTGTTTAACTCAGTCTGGCTGGCTTTTCATGCTCAGTCTGGCTGAGGTTTTGTTTAACTCAGTTTGGCTGAGCTCTTCATACTCAGTCTGGCTGAGGCTTTGATGACTCAGTTTGGCTGAGGCTTTGTTTAACTCAGTCTGGTTGAGCTCTTCATGCTCAGTCTGACTGAGGCTTTGTTTAACTCAGTCTGGCTGAGCTCTTCATGCTCACTTTGGTTGAGGCTTGAAGGGTTCAGTCTGACTGAGGCTTTGCTTGAAAATTTTAGATTAAGGCACAACACAAATAATGAGAATTTTAAATTGTTGTCGTAGTCTTACGATCATAAGTTTATGCATTGTATGGCAAGGGCCAAAATGGACAAGTGTTTTCAACAGCAAAATGAAACATACAATAATTTGAATCATACAAAAAGCAAGAAAAACCCGCTTTACTGGAAATAACGTTGAAGTGTTCGGCATTCCATGGATAAGGAAGGTCTCTGCCCTCCATGTCTTGGAGACGGTACGTGCTTAGGCGAGGTCTTGCTTGATGATGTAAGGTCCTTCCCACTTAGTTGCTAGTTTGCCTTTGGTCGAGTTTTAGTGGCAAGGGTTGCTTCTCATAAGACTAGGTCTCCCACTATGAATTCCCTCGGTCGGACTCTGTGATTATAGTGTTGCCTTACTTTCTGTTGGTATAAGGCCAGTTGGACAGCGGCTGTTTCTCGCAGTTCCTTGATGAGGTCTAGGTCGACCCTCTAAAATTCGTTGTTTAGTTGTGGATCGAGATTGATGACCCTGGGTGTCGGTAGGCCGACTTGCATGGGGATGATTGCCTCAACACCTTAAGTTAGGCGAAAAGGGGTCTCCCCAGTTGGAGTTTTAGCTGTCGTCCGATAGGCCCAGAGGACATTCGGCAACTCTTCTGCCCAGAGTCCCTTGGCGGCCTCCAACTTGTCTTAATGATTTTCAACATAGAGTGGTTGGTGATTTCCAATTGGCGTTAGCTTGAGGATGGCCAGGGGAAGAAAAAAACAGGTCCTGATGTTGAACTCATCACAAAATTATCTAAATTTGGCATTGTCAAACTGTTTGCCATTGTTGGAGACGATGGCTTCGGGCACATAATAGACGGCCAAATGAAACCTAGTGGTATTTCGTTCGGTAATATTGGCAAGGGGCTCTACTTTTACCCACTTGTAGTAATCGATGGAGACCATGACAAACTTCACTTGGCCCTAGCCGGTCGGCAAGGGGCCTGAGATGAGATCGATGCCTCACTTGGCGAAGGGGTGATTACTGCTGAGTGTGATCAGCTTTGTTAGAGAGGCATGTGGGATGTTGGCGAAGCGTTGGCATTTGTCACATTTGAGTATGAAGTTGATGGTATCTTGGTTGAGTGTGGGCCAAAAATAGCCCGTGCGAAGGATTTTATGAGCTAAAGATCGTCCCCTAGAGTGGTTGTCACAAATACCTTCATGTATTTCTCTCATGACGTAGGCGACTTGATCACTATTGAGGCATTTGAGGTATGGCTGTGAGAATCCTCTTTTATACAAGATGCCACCGTTAAGGATATAATTGGACGACCGAGCCCTAACCTTGGCAGCCTCCTGCCTATTTTCTGGTAGTACTCTCTGTTCTAGAATGTAATAATGTCCTGGACCCATGGGATAGGCTTGTCCTGGAGTAGATGAATCTGTTTGTGGTCTGGTGAAACTGTTGGATAGGTTAGGTATTCAATTCGGATGCCGTGGCTGAGGTTGGATTGATCTGTTGAGGCTAACTGTGCCATTTCATCTGCTTGGGAGTTCTCTGACCTGGGGACATGCTTGATGTGAAAGCTATTAAAGAGGCGGGTGAGGGGAAGAGGGATGTCCTTGTACATCGCATTGCTTGCCTCCTTTGCATCAAAACTCGTTGTTATCTGTCCGACCACCAAACGAGAATCACTAATCACTCGAGATGGTCGACCCCAATGTCACGAGCCAGCTGGAGACCTGTGTGATCAGGGCCTCATACTTAGTCTCGTTGTTACTGGCTGCAAATAGGAAGCGAAGGGCACATTTGAAGTATTCGCCCTTTGGGATGATGAGGATCAAGCCAGCTCCACTACCCTCTTTACGAGATGAACCGTCAACACGAAGAGTCCAGGAATTGGGGTCTTCTGTATCAAGAGTGGCACATGCTGTTGGAGGGGGTGTGTTTGGAGTGAGATGTGAATTCCAGGATAAAATTGCAATAGCCTGGCTTTTAATAGCTGTTCGTGGTCGATAAGAGATCTCATACTGGCTTAATTTGATAGATCACTACATTAGCCGGCTTGACAACTCCGACTGTTGCATGATTTTCTTCAAAGGTTGGTAGTGAGGACCACTATGGAGTGGGCTTGAAAATAGGGGAGGCATCTTGGAGGAGATGACCAGAGTTAGGGCCATCTTCTCCAACAGGGGATAAGTCTATTCGACACCTCGAAGGGCACACCTGATGTAATAAACCAGGCGCTGGACTGAGGTCGTCCTTTCTAACGAAGTAGCACTGACTGCGGCTGTGGGAGATAGCTAAGTAGAGAAAGAGGGTATCTCTTGGAATTGCTTGAGAGAGGAGGAGAGAGTGTGCCATGCAATTTTCAGTTGTTGGAATGCCTCCCCCGACTCAGTATTCCAGTCGAAAGAGTTCTGGAGTACCTTGAAGAACCGAAAGGAAATGTCAGTTGGCCCTTGATATTGAAGCGGATTGAGGGCAGTGACCCTACTTTGAGGAGCCGCTGAACCTCCTTTACCGTTCTGGGAGACTGCATTTCGATTAAGGCCTTGATCTTTTCTAGGTTAGCCTCAATGCCCTTGTGGCTGACCATGAACCCCAAAAACTTACCAGACCTAACGCCGAAGGCGCACTTATTTGGATTCAACTTCATCTTATACTTGCGCAGGGCCTGGAAGGTCTCTCGTAGGTCTACTAAGTGGTTAGAGGAGAGTTTTCTTTTGACAAACATGTCATCGACATAGACCTCCATATTCTGACCTATCTGCTTTTGAAAATGGCATTAACCAAGCGCTGCTCTTGCATTCTTCAAACTGAATGGCATCATATGGTAATGATAAGTCCCTCTGTCAGTAATGAACGAAGTGTGCTCCTGATCGGCCGTATGCATTAAAATTTGATTATAGCCTGAAAAAGCATCTATGAAGCTAAGCATCTGATGTCCTACAATTGCGTCGACCAATAAGTTTATCTTGGGAAGTGGGTAGCTATCTTTAGGGCAGGCTTGGTTGAGGTTAAGTAGTCGACGCACAGTCGCCACTTGCAGTTATTTTTGCAGACTAAGACCATATTGGACAACCATCTGGGATAGTCCACGTTTCTGATATGAACTAGGCTTTCAGCAGTTTGTCCACCTTAGTGGCAATGAGATTGTTGCGCTCAGGATGGAAAATGCGGCTATTTCTAGCGAAACGGTCGGAACTGGGCTTAAATACTGAGGCGATGAGTAATAAAGAAGGATCGATATCTGGCCATGTCCAAATGGGTCCAAGCAAAGACATCATTGTGCTCAGCTAAGAGAGCCGTGAGGTCGGCCTTGGCCTGAGAGGACAGCTGACTGCCAATCTTAGCCGTCTTCGTTGAATGGTGGGATCAATGGAGATTTCGACTAGTTCCTCCATGGGTTCTCCTCTAAACTAGCTCCTCCTCATCCCTGACATCGAGGCTTTCGATTATCATAGCCTCTTTCATCTTGACGAGGCAACATAGCATTCCCTGGCCATTGTTTGTTCACCCCTCACTGTGCTGACCCCTTGATCAGTAGGAAATTTCATAGCCAAATGGTATATGGATGTTATGGCTTGGAGGGCATTGAGAGCCGTACGTCCAAGTATGATATTGTAGGTGGAAGGGCAGTCGACGATGAGGAAAGTTAAGAGTTTGGTGAACTTTCGTGGATACTCCCCAATGGTGATTGAAAGGTCGATGGAGCCTATGGAGGTCACTCGATCCCCAGTAAAGCCAACCAAAGGGATTTGCAAGGGTGATCAACTTTTCTTCTCCGACCTGAGTTGTCGGTAGGGTTGAGGAAGATGATGTCTGAGGAGCTGCCATTATAAACAAGGACTCTCCTGACTTTGTAGTTAGATAAGAGAGCGAAGAAGATGACTAGGGGGTCTTCATAAGGGTTGCAAATGCCTGTGCAATCTGTCTCCTAAAGGTGATCGGCTCAGACCATTGCTTGGGTTGCTTGTGGGGTTGGTCCACCATCGTTACCTCCTTATAGGAGCCTTGTCTGATTTTTCTAAGCTCAGCTTGTTGTGCCAACCGAAATGGCCCACCACACGCGAGCCCTCCAACAATGACTCTTGTGGGGGCATATTTTGTGAATGATAACACGTGACCAAGGTGATGCCGAAGTGTCAGCCGAGATGCCATGTGGTCTGGTCTTGATGCCGAGGTGATCTCGACTAGGCCAAGGTTGTCTGCAGAGATATCAGAATCCGAGATGAGCGAATAAGGAACAATAGTCCTAGAATTGGAGAGGATCTCGGTTTGGATAAAGATAAAGCTCTTAGAGAGTTTATCGCTATTTAGCTGAGAGTCCAAGGTGAGCACTCAGCCAAAGTCCATTGAAATTAGGCTTCTATAGGGATCAGGTCATTGTTGGCTATAAAAGCAGGGCACCCTCGTAGGTCTAAGGTATGTGTGATATACTGTGAATAACAAGTTCTTTGCTTGTTAGTTAAGCACAATTAGCTATCTGTGAGAGATATTTGATTATTGACTTGATCGTTGGAGTGCCCCCAGGTGGACGAACCACTGCCGGATTCTTATCTTTTTGTCGCAGGTTGTTCGGGCTTAATCTATTCTGTCGGTGCTTTCCAGCTGAGTTCCCCGTTTGGTAGTGTGGTCGAAAATCAACACCCACAATTTGGCACTGTTTGTGGGAATGAAAGGAGAATAGATGGCCATCGACGGGCATAAAGAAAAGATCGGGAACGACATCCCTAGTGGGAGTGGTAGTCATGCTGACCCAAACATGGAGGAAGAAAACCATAACGAAGAAACACGGGATCAGAATCCTGGGGAGAAGGACGTCAGCCAAGAGACAGATGCATCAAAGAAATTAGGTCGAGACGAATATTACAATGAAGGCAACGTTCTGGTATGGAAAGATAGATGCCTAAGGAGGGATGTCGAGACGAATATTCACATCGGCCTTCACGGGATGCTGGGTGAGCAGAATCAATGAGAGAAGAGTCTTAGAGCATGCCTCGTACCAAGGGAACTTATGTCAAGGAACATCGACACGTTCAGGGAAAGAAACTTTGTTTTGACACGGTGAATGAAGAAAAGTCCAAGAGGAGGCATAATGACACCGGGAGTAGTGCACCCAAGAGACTGAAGTTCATTGACAGCTGAGCTCCTAGACAAACTAAGGAGGATTTGAGGGACTACCTCCAGAGGAAACGGCAGAATGCTGAGGTCACATCACCCGTCAAGCCGAGAATTCCATTCTTAATAGAGTTGGATAGGTTTGAGGCCCCAAAAAGGTTCCATATGCCGAGGTTCCAAATGTATGACGATAAGTTAGATTCGAACTTTCACGTCGGCCTATACCTGAATTCAATGGCTTTATATACTGGGAACGAACTGTTGCTGTGCAAGGTGTTCCTTTTTTCCTTTGGAGAAATTGCATCGGATTGGTTTCACAAGTTGTCGAAAAGAACTGTGAAGAGTTGGGAAGGCCTGGCTGAGATGTTCATGGTTAGGTTTGTCACAAACAAGCTGCAACCATTAAGGGTAGACTCCTTGATGGCTTTAAACATCGACGAAGGTGAGAGCCATAGGGCTTATGCCAAAAGGTATTATGAGGTGTTCAACCTAATACCAAGATGCAACCAAGAGTTGGCAGTCCTGTATTTTTAGAATGGCCTAGAGGATGATTGCATGCTCCGGAAGTCACTGGCAAAGACTCTACCAAAAAACATGGAGGAGCTCATGGTAAGGATTGAGAAATATGTCAGAGCAGAAGAGGATACACCGGGAACGAAGGCACCAAAGCAGGAGAAGAGAAACGACTTGCTGAAGCGAAGCCAAGGTAATACTGGATTTAATAGACAAGAAACAGGGTTAAGGGCTGCACAGGCAGTCACCACGGTGTTCAGGATCCCAGTTTATGAAGTTCTAGAAAGGATCAGGAACCAGCCGTATTCTAGAGCGCCAGAGAAGATTCTAGGCGAATTTATGGGAAGAAGTCTTGGGAAGCACTGTGCTTACCATAATGAGGATGGGCACTTGACTCAGGGGTACAGAGCCCTGAAAACACATTTGGAGGACCTGGTCAGACAGGGTCACTTGAGAGACCTAGTAGATAAGGCCAGAACGAGAGAAGAACAGGCGAGACTGCCCCAGGTACTGGCAGCACCACCTCCACCACAACCACAACAAGCAGATGGACCTTGGGTGATCAATGTGATTCACTCGAGAGTCAATGAGAACGAGGTACATGGGGAGACTCAGAGGGTGAAACATTTACAGCATGTGTATCAGGTTCAGGAAAAAAGGCCCAGGACAGATAAGTGCCAGGGACCAATGGTGTCCTTTACTGAAGCCGACCTAGACATGGTGTAGCATCCACACAACGATGCTCTGGTAGTAACTCTCAAAATTGGAGCATGCCAGGTA